>CM052801.1:100110072-100247183 GCA_028533885.1 Nasua narica
TTGGAAAATCATGTTCCCTTAAGATGGGTGAGTAACTGATGAAATAGAGTCTTATGATATGTAATTTTTGAAGAGACTTTTGATTGAAAATAAATTGGAAAATTCCATGACTTGGTTGATATATTTATGCCATACACATTTAACATCATTACTGTCTACATGAGAATTGTAAATATTTCATTCTCACTGTTTGAATATCTTTAATAAACCTTACATGAATAAGAGATGATGATTTCAGTCAAATTGATGAAGCATGCCATCATGCATTTCCCCCTATAAGCTTAAAAAAATCCCCAGAGTCATACTGAGATTTGAAAGACCACTTTCCTTTGTGTGAGCAATTGTTTATAAAAAAACAAAAAAGTGTGTGCGTGTACATCTCTGTCTCTCCCTCTCTCTGTATAAAGGAAGACTTGGTCCTTGATAATGCACAGCCAATTTTATAACTACTAATGTATGGCATGATTATCTTCCACAATGGCATTTTAAATACTTTGAGGTTTTTATTTTAAAATAAACAAATATTGTAACCAGAGTAATAGTCAAAGATGGATTCACTGTTACATTCTGCTTTTCTTCAGACGCTATCTGGTTTTCTTTAGAATTCCATATAAACATTTTAAATGATGTTTACATGAGCCAAACACTTTCTGGCCATTATTGGTCTGTGAAGGCTGCAAGGGTTTCCTTCTCCCTGTCAGTCGGGCCAGGCTGACTGACAGATTGGTTGGGGGTAGGGCGGTGGGCAAACTGATCTGGAGGAGCCCAGTACAGGCTGCTGCAGAGCTAGGCCTAAATCTGCTGACTGGCTCTTTGGGCCCCCCAGTGACTGCCTGGGCTTAGGCAGCCCTACAGACAGGGCAGTTGTTCCTTGGTTACGGAGCACTAACGAGTTAACTTCAGCCTCTTCAGATGTGGCAGGGTGAAGATGTGCTGTCTTTCTTGCTATATTTTTCTTTTTATGAAACAGATATTTTTCATGATTGCATTTGGTTATCACTAGAAACTACTGGTGACATTTGCAACTGAACTCTCCCCAGTTATGCTACAACTCCGATTCGTCTGTTGCTCTATCTGTGGCACTTTTAGTAGCCCTGTTCTTTGCTCTCTTCAGATTTATTTCAGCCCCTTCACTGCTGTACTTTTTCTTGGTGAGTCTCCCCATCCCTGCCTCCACCTTCTTAGTCAATCTTTACATTAAGGTCCAACTTTCAAGTACTTTTTCTGGCCGATATCTTTAGTGCGTCTTGTCTTCCTTGGTGCTCAGGAAAACTCCAAGCAAAGATCAATCTGATCATCTCCCTCGTCCATTCCTACATGTGGGCTGTTTGTTGCTCTGGAGAAGATCTTGCTTCTGTGCGGCTTAGGACCACTCCAGAGGCATGCTCTTCCACCACACGTTCATGACGAGGACATACATTAGGTGACATAATAGCCCCACTCTGTCTCTGGCCATGTTAGATTGATCCAGCTGGTCCACTGCATGTGACTGATCTCAGGGTTCTCTCATTCTTATCACAAGTGGCATTAAGAGACCTCTGTATCGCCAGTTGTTTGCCCTCAATTCCCTTCCTAAGAAGAGTGCATCTTACAGTCCTTTAGATTGTACACTGCTGCTAATATTAATATCTCGAATTAAAGCTACGAAGTATTGGGTGGCTACTATATGCTAGACACAATGTTAGCCACTTTTTATGTCCATTAACTTAATTCTCACAGAAATTTTGGCATGTAGATGTTATATAACTCAGACTTTACAGTTCAGGTAATTGAGACTCAAAGACTAAGGAACTCACAAAGCCTGCACAACTCTAAACGGATAGAGTTGGGATTTGAACTCAGGTCCAATTGATTTGAAGCCCGAACTCATCACTGTTCAACACTGGCTTCTTTTGAGAGGCGTTATTTTTGAGAGGCGTTTCTTAATTTCTAATGTTACACATATAACGAACTTAAGAAATGCAAAAACAAACAAAACCCTGGAAAAGAGTAAGATAAAATAATTTAAATAAAAATAAAAGTATGTTTAATCACATATTGTTCCATCAGCCAGAGACTTCTGGATGTTTCTTTCGCTAGTCCTGTTTTTAACACAGGATTTTATTTGATTGTGTATGTATCATGTTGAACATGATTGGCCTAATATAACATATACAATTTGTGACCTTCTTTTTCACCTATATTATAACAAGTATTTTTTTCATAATGCAGATTCTTCACAAACATGCTTTTCAGTGGCCTCCACACTGATTAAAAAACACATGAAAAATCCACTGGGTAATGTCGCAAATGCAGAGACTTTCCATGAAATAAGAAATGTAGTCTCAGGAGGAAGGCTCAACTCCTAGTCGTGGGCCAGTATTACTCTATTTCAAATTGAAGAATGCAACAAGTGTAGACATCTCACATGGAGCTTCATTAAAATTCAACTTTATAAATCCTCAAGCAGAATAAGCAAAGGTAGATGAGTCTGAAATTGTGGAGAATTTGTTGGAAAGGTGATCATCAGCCCTGAGATATGTAAGTAAATTCCGTGAATTACAATGCTGCATGTCGTCTCCATTCTGACGTTTCTACTCCGCTAGGTTTGCATCCAAAGAAAGTCGTGGTCTTGCTAGTCTGTTGTCCCTTAGCCTTAACCCCCTCCACGGCTGCAGGGTGCTTGATGTGTTCACTTTGATTCTAATTCAGGATTAAGCCTTTAGTGTCATTTAGTCCTGATCCGTGTGTACTGGGAGATGATGGCACATGTTTTCTGTGTGTCACACAGGCCCCAGATGTGGCCTCTGCAAAATGTTTCAGGATTAGGCATTTTTTAAAAAATATTTATTTATTTATTTGACACAGAGAGATCACAAGCAGGCAGAGAGAGAAGGGGAAGCAGGCTCCCCACTGAGCAGAGAACCCGATGCGGGGCTCAATCCCAGGACCCTGAGATCATGACCTGAGCTGAAGGCAGAGACTTTAACCCACTGAGCCACCCAGGTGCCCCAAGAATTAGGAATTTAATGAATTGACACGACTACAGCTTTATAATAAGCCTCAGTGCCTAGTAGGACACATCCTTTTACACTGTTGGTGTTCTTTAAGATTATGCTGGATCTTTCTGACTCATTGCTCTCCATAGAAATTGTGTAATTAACTTCTGAAGTTATATAGAAAAGTAAATCTGAACAAATCTACCAGGTTTTGACCAGAATTACTTCAATTGCTAGATTAATTGGGGAGGTCTGATAGATTTATGATATTGGGACTTTCTGTCCAGGGATATGGCATATCTTTCAATTTATTTAGATCTTCTTTTGTCTGCTTTAATAAAGACATTATTTTCTTTTTTTTAAGGATTTTTATTTTTATTTATTTGACGGAGAGGAGAGAGATCACAAGTAGGCAGAGAGGCAGGCAGAGATGGGGGGAAGCAGGCTCCCTGCTGAGTAGAGAGCCCCATGCAAGGCTCAATCCCAGGACCCTGAGATCATGACCTGGGCCGAAGGCAGAGGCTTAACCCACTGAGCCACCCAGGTGCCCCTAAAGACATTATTTTCTGTGTAATATTTTAGCACATTTTTGTTGAATTAACTACCGAGCACTGTGTAGTTTCTTTTTTTTTTTTTAATTAGGCTAGTAGTTTTTAAAAATATTTTCATTATTGAATTATAGTTGATATACAAGGTTATATTCATTTCAGGTACACAACATAGTGATTTGACATTTATATACATTATGAGATGTTTACCACGATGAGTGTAGTCCCCATCTGTCACCATACAAGTCTATTACAGTATTGTTGACTACATTCCCTATGCTGGGCTTTTCATCTCTGTGACGTCTTCATTTTGTAACTGGAAGTTTGAACCTCTTCATCACCTTCATCTACTTTACCCATCCCTCCACCATCTCCCCTCTAGCAACCACCAGTTTCTTTTCTTATGAAGAAACCTATAAATTTATTTGAAAACATGAAGAAGTGATTTGTGTAATAACAGGGATATAACTTTTTTGGAAATATATAAGACCAAAAGTAGATATAGTGCAGTTTTAATAAACTATAATCTGATGATTGAAGTTTGTAAAATTAAAACATAATTTTCATAATTATTCGGTTATAGTTGTCTAATTTCCTTTGTTTAAACCTTTTTCAAAGGTTTCTTCTTTGATCCACAAATTATTTTAGAAGTATCTTTTAAAATTTAATTTCTAAGTGTTCAGGGGTTTTCCAGATATTTGGTTGTTTATTTATTACTGATTTCTAATTTAATTCTATTTTCTAATTAAATTCTAATTTAATTCTATTTAATTCTATTTTGATAAGAGAACATAATTTATATGATTTTAATGCTTTAAATTTACTGGAACTGGTTTTATTGTCCAGCATATTTTGAATCTTTATAACAGTTACATGTAGAATGGAAAATATCTATTCTATAGTTGCTAAGCATAGTGTTCTGTAAACACATGGGGCCAAGTTTGTTGGCAGTGGAGTAAGTCTTCAAGACCCTTACTTATTTTCTGTTTACTTGCTCTGTTGATTACGGGTAAAGAAGTGTTGAACTCACCAGGTGAAATTGTGGGTTTATTTCTTCTTTCAGTTCTTAGCCCATTTTGAAGCTTTATCAGGTGCATATCTATTTAGGATTGTTATGTTTTCTTGATCGACTCCTTTATCATTGTGAAACGTCCCATCTCTCTTTTTCCTTAGGACTATGCCTTACCTGAAGTATTCTTTGTCTGATATTAATTAGCCATTCAAGCTTTTTGTCATTAGGATTACACAGTAAATATGTTTCTATTCTTTTACTTGTAACGTAGTTGTGTCTTTATAATTAAGGTATATTGTAGACACTTGAATAGTTGACCCTTGAACAACACAGGTTTGAACTGCACAGCTCCACTTATATGTAGACTTTTTTTATAAATATAGGACAGTACTGTAAATGTGTGTTCTCTTCCTTATGAATTTCTTAATAACATTTTCTTTTCTCTAGCTTACTTTATTATAAGAATGTTAAGAATGTTATATATATATAACATCCAAAATCTGTGTTTATCGACTGTTTATGTCATCAGTAAAGCTTCCACTCAAGAGTAGGTTATTAGTAGTTAAGTTTTAGGGGAGTCAAAAGTTAAATGTGCATTTTCAACCATGTGGGGAGGGGTCAGTGCCCTAACCCCTCATATCATTCAAGGGTAATTTGACCTTACTTTTCTTTTTCTTTTTCCTTTTCAAGATTTTATTTATTTATTTGAGAGAGAGAGTGAACAATAGAGAGCCTGAACAGGGAGGAGAAGGAGAAGCAGGCTTCTCACAAACAGGGAGCCCGAGGTGGGGCTCGATCCTAGAAGCCTGGGATCACGACCTGAGCTGAAGGCAGATACTTAACCTACTGAGCCACCCAGGCATCCCTACTTTTATTTTTTTTTAAAAGATTTTATTTATTTGTTTGAGAGAGAGCATGAGCACAGGAGGTTAGAGGCAGAGGGAGAGGGAGAAGCAGGCTTCCCGTTGAGCAGGGATTCCCTACGCGGCGCTCTATCGTGACCTGAGCCCAAAGGCAGACGCTTAACCGACTGAGCCACCCAGGCCTTGGCCTTACTTCTCCTTCCAGTTTTAGCAGTTCCAAACTTTACATTTGTGTCCATTGACAGTTAATGTAACTATTAATACGGTTAAATTTAAGTCTACCATCTTGCTCCATGTTTCCTGTTTGTCCCATTTGATCTTTGTTTTCTTTGTCTTCTTTTTCTTCTTTTGGATCAAGTGAGTAATTAGTATGCCATTTCATCTTTTTTTTGATTTATAGTTTGTATCACATGTGCATTTTATTTGTTGTTCTAGGCAGTTTATAGTATACATCTTTAACTTATTACTGTGTGCTGTGAACTCCTATTGTGCCACTTTATGTATAATGTAAGAATCTGTGTTTTGAATGATATCAAATGCATTTTCAGCATCTGTTGAGAGGATCACATTCTTTTTTCTTTTTGCCTGATATATTGAATTATAGTTTTTCTAATGTGAAATTATCTTAGTATTTATAGAATTAGCCCCAATTTTTAAATACTCTCTTGGTTTGGGTTTGAAAATTTTACTTAGGATTTTGCATCTGGATCATAAATAAAATTGGCTTATAAAATTTTCCCTTTTGATGCTTCCTTTATCTGGTTTGGTATAAAGAATATACTAGGATTATAAAATGAGTTGGATGAGTGACTTCTCTCTCTGTCTTCTGGAATAATTTGCATGAAATATGACATACGTATTATTTAAATGTTTAGAAGTGTCAGTCTGTGAATGCCTTGGGACTCTTGTTTAGATTAGGTTAGGCTTTGACCTTGAGGTGATGTGTGTCTCATACAATTCAAAGCATAGGACTTTGGTGATTTTAGGGCCATTTTTTATATGCCCAGGATTTTTGTGATAACAGCAATAAATGCAGATTTTGTCTATTGTGGTGTGGTATTGTGTATAGATACAAAGCTTTTAACCCACATCTGTCTTTGTTTCATTAAGTGTTCTTCAAGTTAGTGGAAGTTAAGGGAATTTTAAGGGTATGGAGTTAAACCTACAGATACTTTTGGATTAAGTTGTGTAACTTCACAGAATGTTTTTGTAACTTTTTCAAATGTATTCATTTATAATGTTATTGTGACTAACATTCATTGGGGATCAGACAACAAAACAAGTCTTCTACATCTACATAACATATGAGATGGTTATTGATACTTAATGAAATTCTATCTTTATAAGAAGTAGGCATTCCTTAAGGGAAAGGTGCTATGCAATTGAGATTTTTGATTAGTCTTATTGCTTTACTGTGATTCATCATAGACTGATTTCTTAGTAAAATATTGTTCTACTTTGATTTCAGAATTCTTTGCTACATCCCTGAATAATGGATGAAGCTGAGAGAGAAAAAGAGAAGAGGTATGAATTCATAACTGACTGATATTTCTGTCAAAGCCCTTTCCCCTGTCATCTGTTCCTGTTTCACATCTGGCAAAATCCTACTTCCTTGGGGAAGCCTGACTCAGGGAAATTGGTCTCTCCAGTGGGTTTTCGATAACTCCTAGCCCCAACTCTGTTATAATACTTAGTGCATTGTCTATGTACATGACAGTCTCCCTCATCAAACTGTGTCTTCCATGACTTACACAGTCATGGATGACATGCTGCCCAGAGCTGACACTAAATAAGTGCTTTACCCTCCCTGGTAGGTTTAGAATCCTGTTTTGGGGTCATGGTTTGCCTCGAGCTTAAATTCATATATGTTTGAAAAGATAAATTACCTTATTTTTCCGGTTTCAATGTTTAAAGTAAATTCCTGAATGGGAGGAAATCAGAGAAGGAGAGAAACCATGAGAAACTTTTAACTCAGGGAAACAAACTGAGGGTTGCTGAAGAAGGGGTGAGGGGGGATGAGGTAACTGGCTGATGGGCACTAAGGAGCACATGTGATGTGATGAGTACTGGGTGTTATACGCAACTGATGGGTTACTGAACACTACATCTGAAACTAACAATGTACTATATGTTGGCTAATTGAATTTAAATTAAAAAAGATATTAGTTAAAAAAATAAATTCCAGTGCACTGATCAAAAAGTTTTTGTCCAGGGGCGCCTGGGTGGCTCAGTGGGTTGAAGCCTTTGCCTTCGGCTCGGGTCATGATCCTCAGGGTCCTGGGATGGAGCCCCGCATCGAACTCTCCACTCAGTGGGGAGCCTGCTTCCCTCTCTCTCTCTGCCTGCCTCTCTGCCTGCTTGTGATCTCTCTCTCTCTGCCAAATAAATAAATAAAATCTTTAAAAAAAAAAGTTTTGTCCAATTTTTTCGGTATGATCTGTTTTTCAAAGGTAAAAAAAAGCTCTCAATTAGCATTTTATTGCTCGGCCTTCTCTCTGAGATGAGGCAATGGCTTTGCAAGAGCCTCTTGAGTAATTACATATCATTTTGAAAGAATTTTCTTTAATCAGAAGTACTCTTGTAAAAGCAGGTAAAAATATATGGTGGAACAAAATCCACCATTAAATTCAAGTTAATTTGGATTTAATTTATCTTATATAATTCTTAGGTTACTGTGCCAGACACTGAGCTGGGCTTTGCTATGGAAGACATTGAAGCAGATGTGGTCCCTACCCTCGAGGACCTCACAGTCTAAGGGAGATGAGATTGACTTTCATTTCCTCATTTTATTTTTTTTTTCATTTTCTCATTTTAATATTGACAGTGTTGTCCTATGAGTGATCAAGGGTCTGGGTTTTTGCTCAAAGTTTGACATTAACAACTCCCTTTCTCTCTTCTATTTCTTCTCCATCCATTGTTTCATCATCTGAATTTCTAGACCTACCTTTACTTTTAACAACCCTGATTGTTTTTTGTCCCTTAGGGATGTACCTGATGTAACTGAAAATAAAAAGAAGGATCGGTTCAATGCCTTCTTCACAGAACTTCGCGCCATGCTTCAAACTCATGGTTATCCTGTGAAAGGAGACAAATCTAAAACATCACAGGGCACTTCTGCCCCCTCACAGAAGAAGGAAGGTTTGATCTGGGCACCCCGACCCGTCCTTATAGCTTTTTGATGAGCCATATGGAAAATTGGTTGTGGGTGGGCAGCTGGGTCTCTCCCTTTACTTCAAACATCTTTGGGAGGGATTAACGAATAGAGGATCTCCTGAAGCACCTTCTAATACACAGACACTTAGTTTCTTTCTATTCGCAAGTTTGTTTATAGTAAATGCTGAAAACATTGTTAAGGTTCATGCAAAAGTGGAACAAGGAAATGAGAATTAATAGAGGAATATTGGGCAATAATAATGCAGATTTCTGTATCTTAGGCACTTGAAGCATAGGGTAAATGTTGCAAAGGGAAACATGGGCCCGAGGGTGTAAAATAGTACCTATAGTACTTAGGTAGGCTTAATTCAAAACATCTGAACAGGTTGTACCCATATGCAGATAATCATGCTGTAAAAATCTGTTCCTTAAAAAAATCTTTTCTTGACCCCATGATACTTCTATTACTCTGTTTCTGTGCCCTCTTCACAGCACAACTTCTTGAAAGGGTTGCATAGACCCTGTCCCCACATCCTCATCCTTCCTTCTTTCCTCAGTCCGATTCACCAAGGCCGCAGCTCTCATCGCTCCAGTCCAACTACTTTCGTCAGGAGTAACAGTGACCTCCACACTGCTGAATTATTTGGTCCCTAACTCTCCACATCTTTCTTGGCCTTTTAAAGACATTGGACGGGTGACCACTCCTTTCTACGTGAAGTATTTTTCTCTTGGCTTCCAGAATAACACACTCACCTGCTTTCTCTCTTAGCTCATTGGCTGCTCCTTTGCTTTTTTTCCCTCTAATTTCTACCTTTCCACTTTCCCTTTCAACCTCTGAACACTCGTGTGCCCCAGAGCTCAGTCGTTGGACCTTTTTTCTTCTCTAGCTACACTCATTTCCTGGGTAATCTCATCCAGTCTCTTAACTTGAAGTGCTACCTGGATGTCATGGACCCCTGCTTGTTAAGTCTATCTCTAGCCTTGACCTACCTGAGCTCCATACTTGAGAATTGTACTCGTTATTAAATCAGCAAGTTTCCTACGTGACTTCTTCACTTGGATACCTATAGAAAAGTTAACGTGGCCATAAAGGAACTCTTGGTTGTTCTCCACTCCATTGCCTCTCACCCCCCACCTAGTTTTCCTCATTCCAGTAACTGATACCACCAGTCATTTTTCCAGCTGCCCAAGCTGAAAATGTATACATCATTCTTGTGTCCTCCATTTCCTCCACCTCCTCAATCCAATTCATCAGCAAGCCCTTTTGGTTTTGCCTCTAAATACACTCAAGTCCATTCACTTCTCCCCATTTCTATAGGCCTCCAGCATCTGTTACTCTTGTAGACGCCTCCTAGCTATATTCTGCTTTCAATCTTGCTCCCCACTTTGATCTATTTTGCACAAACAGCCATAGTGGTCTTTTATTTTTTATTTTATTCTTTTTTTATTTTTTAAAAGATTTTATTTATTTATTAGAGAGAGAGAGAGAGAGAGAATGAGAGAGAGAGCATGAGAGAGGGGAGGGTCAGAGGGCGAAGTAGACTCCCTTCTGAGCAGGAAGCGCAATATGGGACTTGATCCTGGGACTCCAGGATCATGACCTGAGCTGAAGGCAGTTGCTTCACCAACTGAACCACCCAGGTGCCCCTATTTTATATTTTTAAAGGTTTTATTTATTTGTTTCACAGAGTGAGAGGGAGCACAAGCGGGGGAATAGCAGGCAGAGGGAGAGGGAGAAGCAGGCTCTCTGCTGAGCAGGGAGCCTGATGTGGGACTGGATCCCAGGACCTTGGGATCGTGATCTGAGCCCAGGCAGATGCTTAACGGACTGAGCCACCCATAGTGTGCCCCCATAGTGATCTTTTTAAAAACATGTCACTCTAGGGACACCTGGGTGGCCCAGTCGGTTGGGCATCTGCCTTCGGCTCAGATCATGGTCCCATTATCCTGGGAACAGGTCCCGCATCGGGCTCCTTGCTCGGCAGGGAGCCTGTTTCTCCCTCTGCCCCTCCTCCTGCTTGTGCTCTCCCTTGCTCTCGCTCTCTCCCTCCCTCCCTTTCTCTGACAAATGGATAAATAAAATCTTAAAAAAAAAACAACCAAAAAACAAACAGACAAAAAAAAAAAAACAAAACATGTCACTCTAGAGGCACCTGGGCGGCTCAGTTGGTTAAGTGTCTGCCTCTTGATTTTGGCTCAGGTCATGATCTCAGGGTTATGAGATCCAGCTCTGCAGTGGGTATGGAGCCTGCTTAAGGTTCTCTCTCTCCCTTTCCCTATGCCCTTCCCTCCCAAACACATATCACTCTCCTGCTTAAAAGTATCTCATATTCCACTTAGAATAATGCCAACTCCTTAACGTATACCCTAGATGACAGGCCCTGCCTATCTTTCAGATTTCATTTCCTACTACTCTATCCCTTGGTCACCCTGCTGTAGCCACTCTGGCTTCTTGCTTGTAATTTAAAAAGGCCAAATTCTTTTTTGCTTCGCTTTGTACTTACTGCTTCCTCTGCTCAAGATGCTTCGCTCCCAGGTTTTCCTGTGACTGTCTTCCTGTCATTCCTGTCCGTGTGTTCATTATCTGTCTACCCCCTCCATTCTGTAAGATACAAAAGGATAGTCACATTTCTTGTCTTGCTCATACTATAAACTGAGCCTCTAGAACAGAATAGGACACATAGTCGGAGCTCAGTAAAAATTAAAATAATGGAGCACCTGGTGTGGAGCATAAAGAAAAACATGGAGGACGTTAGGAGAAGGAAAGAAAAAGTGAATTGGGGGAAATCAGAAGGGGAGACGAAGCATGAGAGACTGTGGACTCTGAGAAACAAACTGAGGGTTTTGGAGGGCAGGGGGATGGGGGAGGGGTGAGCCTGGTGGTGGGCATTGAGGAAGGCACAGATTGCATGGAACACTGGGTGTGGTGTATTAACAATGAATCTTGGGACACTGAAAAAATAAAATAAAATTACAAAAAATAATGGGGCACCTGGGTTGTGCAGCTGGTTAAGCATTCAACTCCTAATTTTGGCTCAGGTTGCAGATCTCAGGGTCATGAGATCAAGCCCTGTGTCAGGCTCTGTGCTCACGAGTGTTTGCTTGAGTTTCTTTCTCCCTCTCCCTCTGCCCCTTGACTTGTGTTCTCTCTCTCTCTCTCTCTCTCTCTCTCTCTCTCAAAGAAACCTTTAAAAAATATTAGTTAGATGAATGAATGAGGTTTAGTTTAATAAGAATTACCAAGTCCTTATTATGACTTAAGTACTATGCTAGATACTGGAGTTTTAGTGAAGAATTGGATATGGTGCCCATCCTATAAGCCAAACAAGAATAAATTTGTGAATAATAGGAATATAAAAAGCTCTTTGTGGTTGATTGATAAAATACATTGGTCTTATTTTCTTGGAAATATGTAGACTCATTTCAGTCTTATCTGTTTCTTTGGAGGGAGTGTAGGAGATGAAAATCACTAGGTAGAGTTGAAAGTCAGTGGGTCAATGACTTCAGCAATCCACTGTGGGAGAGAGTCATGGGTTGTTTCCTGAGCTCGAGGAGCTGTAGCCAGAATTGAGTTTCCAGTGGTCAGCAATGCTGATCTTGAGGCATTTGTGCAATTGGTGTGGTTTATTTTTATATTCTGTCATTTCCCAGGCACCCTCTTTTCATTCCCTCTTCAGCGAGGGTTCTGAAGCTTTTCTGCTCATGCTTGGCCTCCTTCTTATCCAAATCTACTGATAGGAAAGGATCTGAGACTCATACTGAGAAAACAAACTCTGCTATCAGAATTATCCTTGTCAGGGGACTGAACATTTTTCAAAGGGATCAAAGTTGTATGCCATGGGTCTCTAACTGTTCTGTGAGGAGAAGAAGCTAGGTTATCGACAGGCACTAAAATAATGGAGATTGGAGGGCTGTGTTAGGGAAATCCTTGTGCTAGTGAAGTTAGTGGAATGGGTGGGATTGGGGGAGGTAGTGGGGGCAGTTGTTTATAGCAAAGGCTCTGAGTGAGCACAGCAGCAGAAACAGTGCTCATTGGGCAAATCAGAAGACCCTGAGGTATGAAGAAGGTTGGATGGGAGATACAACTTTGTTAACAACTTTGAAGAGATATGAGATAGAGCTTAAAGGAACTCTAGTTAGGATTCTGAATCTGCTTAGAGCTCTTGACACAGCCTGTATTTTCTCTGGCATATTATGATTACTGGGTTTTGGTGGAATGCAGAAGACTTAAAGAAGTCAAGAAAAGGAAAGAACTAGAGGTTGAAAATCATAAAGTTTTTGGAGGGATGTGTACAGTGGAAAGTGAGTTGGATGATCTTCAAGGTCTTTTTCAATTTGAAACACTTCTCTGTTTATGATAATTTACAAGCAATTAGTTAGTCTACATCAGCTCCTTCATTAGCACTCAGCATTTTCTCATGAGAGTCTTTTCTATAAAATTAATTATAACTTTGAAAAATCTAATACCCATAGCTAATCATTTTAATGTGACAGTTTTCTATCCTTTCTTTGTTTTTCTAAAAAGGCAAAGTCAATCCAGAAACCTCCAGAGAGCAATCTAATTGGATTCCATCATTTCATAGCTATGAAGACTTCAAGTGTAAGACTCTACAAGTAAGAGGGGATTTGTTCTTGGATTACCTCATATGCTAGAATATGTTCAATAGAAGATAAAGAACAGTGTTTTTCACAGTGTGGCTAAGAGAGTGTGCATATCAAGATTACCCAGGGAGCTTGGTAAAAATCCAGATTCCTGGGACCCACCTTAAACTGTCTGAATCAGAATCTCGATTCTGGTAGGGCCAGGAGCCTGCATTTCTAACAGGCTCTCTAGACATTTCTTGTGTCAACTGATTTTTGAAAAACTCATCTTGAGTGAGTTTGAATAATTGAGTATGTGAGTATGAATAATTCTTTGTTAGGGGCAAATGAAGTAATATCTTGTAGACCCTTCAACATAGATTGTTAGTCTCTAAAAAATAGGCCTTCAAGTCTTATTTTTTCCCCTCCAGGACATGAGGTGTTTATGGTTTCTATCTCCAAGGAAACTGGTTAGTTTCGCTAGGTTCAAAAGCCACAAACTAAAGCCTGAATGACCATGATCTTTTGAGCCAGACGGATACAGTTATGAATGGTGTCTTTGTCATTTACTTGCTCTGTGTCCTTGAGAGAGTTATTGCCTCCGAGCCTTGATTTCTTTCTCTGTAAAATGGGTATCAAAAAATTTCTCTCACTGGGTTGTGAGAATAAAGTGGATAGGTGTAAAATGTCTAGGCACTTCCTCACTCTCTTCTCCATGTCATTCAGTTTCCTGTATTTTCCATTCTTGTGTCTCTCTCTGTTGTGGTCTGAGCCATTTCTTCATCTCTGTTTTCTTTCCAGCTATTTAACTGTACAGTGAGTTTTTATTTTTGATGATAATATTGTTTCTAGACATTTTGTTTATTTGTCACATCAGCCTGGTCAGTTTCGAGTCTTTTGTTCCTTCATCATAGTTTCAAATTTGTTATTTAACCCATTTAAGCAAACTTATTTTATATTCCATCTTCAATAATTCCATTATTTACTGTTTTTGAATCTGATTCTGCATTTGAATCTGATTCTGCATTTTATTATTTGTACTGCCCCTTGTTCATGATGTTTCATTTCTTCCTGTGTTATTAATATCTTATTATAAACTCATGTTATTTGGAACTTTATCCACACGAATTCTTTGAGCCCTGGTTTTAGAATGATTCTCTAGAGATGATTTCAGTTTCTTTTTACTAGATGTCTGGGGTCAGGAACTTAAACTGAATAATGGGCTTGGGCTGTGCAAGTCTACGCAGGTAGTTTGTGAATTCCAGCTCCAAATCTGTGTGAGTGTGGTCTTCCATTTAGCAGTTCTCAGAAGAGACTAGTGTTAGTTTTCCCTCTCTAGCCAGAGCTGAGACTGAGGCAGACAGGTGCTTTCACTGTCTCCCTTTGCTGGGTAAGATCTCAGCCTGCTGAGTGTGTTACCCTTTGGGAAGCTTGGTTTTATGCAGAAGTCTCTGATTTCACTTCCCACCTTGTATAGCCTGGGTTTGCTTTCTCTCCCTGTAACTCTATACCATCAGTGTTGCACAGATATTTCCAAGGCAAATACAAGCTCCAGTATCCTCCTACCTTTTAATTCCCATGTTCTAGTCATTTCTGTTACCAGATTGTTTGTTTTACTTTACAATAAGCCTGGTCTCTTTTTGAAATATAAATTTTTATATACATTATTCATCATTTACGGGTTCTCTATCAGGAGGCATTTGTCTGGATATAAAATCCATTATATAGTAGGAAAATAATGGCAATATCCATATTTATAAGTAGATGACTAAACTAACCACAAATAAAAATGTCCTGCAAAATATTCTTAGCATTTTTGAAATTAATTTTGAATTAAATGTGAAACAACCTACATACGGAAATGAATCTTCCTAGCTTGTGTTGGAGGGTTTTGTGTTAATTGGGTATACATTAAAATTTGTTTGTCTAAGTGACACATCATTTGATAAACATCTCATGCTTAAGGTTAAGTAGATTCTGTGTAGGAGGCAGAATAATGGAATTTTAATTAAGTCTGTGCCTGCTTTATTGATATTTAAGGACCACAACACATTTTCACTGTGCTATTATAATTATTTATGCATTTTGAAATAAAACTATCATTTTATTATTGTTCCACTATTTAATTACATTATTATTCTCTCTTCATTAGTCATTAGATGGCTTTATGATAATACTGAGCACAGATGGAGTGATAATTTTTGTCGCTGGAAACATCACTTGTCTCCTTGGCCATTTACCAGTAAGTTTTTCCAGTTTGGGGGAAAGGATCATTCTGGTTTATTATTTAGGGATTCATCATTTGTTTTCAGGAGCATATAACTCATCAGAGAAGATGTTCTCTCAGTGTTGTCAAAATGTGCCACCTGTTTTATTGTCATCTTCATTGGTTTCAGTTTTAAATGCATAATAAAAAATTCTAATATGAGGTAGCTCAATACTGTGTGTGTGTGTGTGTGTGTGTGTGTGTGTGTGTGTGTGGTTTCTAAACTGCCCCTGAAGGCAATCTCCAAAGAAGAGTGTGCATTTTGAAATGGCAGTCTCCTCAGAATCAGTGGGTAATAGCCAAGGTGACTGATTAAACAATGAATGTCATGATTTGTTTATGCTGGCTCATGGCATCTATTCCCAGATCTGATTTGCTTTTTTTCTTTATATTGAAGAACAAAGTATGATCTCCTTTAGAAAAAAATATATGTGATGACAGAGTTTAGCTGGAAACATCTACCCATGAGTTGTAGTCCTGGTCTATGGTGCCCAATAAGGTCACTCCATCACTATGCCCCCTTCAGGAAAGCTTTCTCTCTCTTCATAGGACCATTGACTTAGCATATGTGATTTCTGAAAAACTTTTCTGGACCTTCAAGCTGCACATCTAACAAATATACCACTTAAATATGAGAGTACTACATACCTTCCTATTCCGGTTATGCTATTCCAGCCGTCATGTTCCATGGCCTGGTTAGAAGCATAGAAGTTTGTTTTGTTTCTACTCTTTTCTATTTTTTTTTTTTTACAGATAGTATGGTACATATCTTTATTTCTTATTCTCTTTCCTTTTTTTTTAGAAAACATTTTACATTTTCAAACTCAGCTTATATTTGTAGGATACCAAAAGAGCTGAATAAAATATAAATATTAGAGACTTTCATTGAATTGAACTTATAGAAGAAGAATGGTCTTATTAAATCTATATTAAAAGAAAGAATGTATGAGTACGAACCATGACAGGTTAAGTTTTGTGATAGTGAAAACCAGAAAGCTTCTCAAATTCTTGTATTAGATATTACTTAAACCAAATTGGTCATTGAGACTGGTGAATTTTTCTTATTACATGAGGATTTTTCACAGTGATGGTCTTAGTTGTATTAACCTTGTTTCTTTATGTAGTTTGGTTCAAAGTTTTCACTCTCAAGAGAATCTTTTACCTTTCAGCATTTTAGGTAATACACACACATGGACTCACCCTAAGGTAGAGGGTTCTGGAACATGGGGTTGAATGACTAATCTTAAACCATGGACTTGATTACCTGAGATGGGTATACTTAAAAATGAAGCTATGACTCTTAGGTCTGTACATACAGTAAATGGGAATGAAGTTATATAGCCTTGCTGAAAAAGACTAACTGAGGCATAATTTTACACTTTCCCTCATTAAATCCTAAGTCTTCTTAATTTGTAACAACACACAATTTTTTCCCAGGTTTTGATTAAAAATTTCATTTTATAAGTCATTCATTTTGTATTAATGTAGAGACAAAACCATTTCTAGCGTATATTTCTGGCTCCAGGAAGCTACAGTTTCATTAAATATCAAGATACCTCTGTCTCTTGGGCGACTCTAAACCGATAGCATGGTGGATGGAAAGAACTTTGTTTTCGAAGTCAGATAATCTGGAGATTAAAATGTAGCTCGATCACTCACTAGGGACATGAACTTTAGCTTCTCATCTGTAAATGTGGAAAGAAATACTACTTAGAGAGTGACTGGAGGTGGACTATTACAATGGTGGGGTTAGCGGAGACCTGCCTTATCAGGTGGCGTGTGAACAGAGGCCTGAATGCAGCGAGTATGTGAGTCTTGCAGGTAACTGGAGCAAGTGTGTTCCAGGCAGAAGCCAAAGCAAGTCAGGAGGCACTAAAGCACACATATGCTTGGTGTGGGAATGTACAGTAGAGGGGCCTCTGTGACTGGAGCGCTGTGGGCGAAAGGAAAAATACTTGGAGGTGATGAAGACAGAACAGTAACAAAGGTCCGCCTGTTTAGGGCCGTTGTAATGACTGTGCCTTTTCCTCTGAGATGGGAGAAAGCCATTGTGGGGGTTGGAGCAGATGAGGGTAATTATCTGAACTTAAATTTTGGGGAGATCACTCTGGCTCTTACGTTAAGAATAGGCAATGGGTTGTTTGTTTTGTTTCTTAAATCCCACATATGAGCAAAGGAAAAAAAAAAAGAGAGACAAAGCAAGAAACAGACACTTAATGATAGAGAACAAACTGATGGTGACCAGAGGGGAGGTGGGGGTGGGTGGGTGAAACGGGTGATGGGGATTAGGGAGTGCTCTTGTGCTCTGAGCACCAGCTGTTGTATGGAAGTGGTGAATCACTATATTGTACACCTGAAACTAATATGATACTGTATGATAACTATACCGAATTGAAAAAAAAAAAAAAAGTAGGCTATGGGAGCAGGCTTGAAAGGTAGAGAGTCCATTTGGAAAGCTATTGCAATAGTCCGGGCAATTAGATGGTGATGGGTTGCGTTAAGGTGGATATGGAAGTCATCAGTGTTTTGTAGGTAAAATAAGTTTTGCTGATGGATTAGACGGGGGTGTGACAAAAAGATGTGAGGAGTCCAAGGTATGGCATTGTAACACATACAATTATGACCAAAATGATGGCTTATTATCATCACGGTATTAAATTTATTCTTCAAATCTGCCATCGTATTTTCCCAATCATTTATTTTCCTTGACAGTGTTTTCCTTTGGAAAAACTTGCAGTCACTTGTAGTACTAGTAGTTCCAAGCAGCCTACCCTCCTACTCACCCTACTTCATCACTCCCCCCCCCCAAAAAAATTAAAACTGGGAATTTACATGTAGTTGTTCTATTACAATTTTTAATCAAATGAAACTTCTCAAACACACCTTTCCTCATGGAAAGAGTTTCTCAGCATTGAGTTTTTAAGAAACTTTATCAGATTTCGAACATAGGTATATGGTTAGTTCGTGATATTTGTGATGAGTTTTGCTCTGTTCTCCCTGCAGAGCTTACAGTATAGTAGAGAATTACTAGTGATGAGTCTTGTTTGATTCAAAATGCAGTCTGAATTTCATGCAGAGGCTCTTATCCTTCCCTGTGCCCTATACAGTTGAACAGTTTTCTAATGCATGTTTAATGTGAATGTCTCTGCCAACAAAAAGATATTTCTTGCCTGAATTTTCAGTAAATGTCATGAAGTGGAGTAAATTCTTTTACTTTTTTTTTTGACATGATTGAGGCTCACCATACTAATATTCATGGGACGACTAATAGGTATTTGCAAACTTGGCTTTTGAGAAACCTCCTTAACTTTTCACTGGTATTTATCCTTGCTTCATTGAGCTTTAAGTGCCTTGATCTTTCTGCCTTGTGTAATAAGAAGAGCAAATGCCAAAGATTTACAAAAATAACATGGTGTTGATAATGTTTTCAGATTTCTGCCCTTTAACTAAGGAGCAGGACTGCTGGAATGATTGTTACATTCACTTTTTTTAGTCGGCGATCAATTATAGGGCGTTAATTGTCACTATCACATTCCTTGAAGAATGTAGTTAATTAATAAGAAACTAATTGCCAGTGTTTCCATCCAAGGGAACATACACTATCAAAAGACTGCTCACTTTGAATTCTTTTATGTGACAATGCTGTCCTTTATTCTTCTACTGATGAAAGAACTGGTGAGCCATGGCACTTTGTACCATACCTTGTTATGGTCTTACTGTATACTTGGTATCATTGTTTTGTGTCTGTCTCATCTGTCTTACTGAACTGTGCGTTCATTAAAATTAGAATTAGAATTCATGTCAGGATCATCATTTTTAACCTGCGTAAGTACTCAGTAAAAAAAAAAAAGAAATTGATAAATTACTTCCTGTAGAATGTCCACAGGGTGGAAACTGGCCCAGTAGCAAGTCAGCTGCTCCGCTACCAGCTGGACTTGAGGCAGTTATGGTGTAGTGGGTGAACTTGGATATGAGTCTTAGTTCTGAACTGCTGACCTCTCATTAATTGGACAAGCCTTAATTTCCTCATAAACAAAATAGGGGATAATTCTTCCTCTCACAGGGCATTATGTAAGCTAGTTTGTGTGAATATACCTAGCACAGTGTCGGGCACAGAGCAGTGCTTTACCATGTGTTAGACAAACGAATGAATGAGTGGTCTCCACTGACCAGAGGTAACCTGATTTGGTTCCTAAAGTTTATTTTATAACTAAACCAATGAAAGACTTTTTACTGCAATAAGTTAAGCTTAATGAAAAATATCTATGTTTCTTTTGGGAAGTAAATTTCTTATTGGGTGACTTTCATTGTCAAAATTTATTACCTGTTAATTCCATAATGTTTTGTTTGCTAAATTAAGGTAATATTTCTGCCCTGAATTGAGCCATGCCTTTTCTCAATTGAGATAGGATCCATCTGCTAATTTGAGCATTGGCTAACTCATAGGCTGGCTTCTACAAATGGGCCATAAAAACGTATTTCTGAATTTTGACTATATATTATTAGTATTAACCACTTAAAAATTATTTGAATTTGTAGCTCATCACCCAAAACCATTATTCAGCTACAAAGAATACTTTGTTTATTATTTTGTTCCTATCACATTAAAAACTCATTACTTAACTTAATGCCTGATATTTAATTTATCCATGTGTCACTGTGTTTCAGCTACATGGTACCCTAGGTGTTGAGGATATAACAGTGAATAAGACAGCCAAGGTCTCTGTTCTAATGCAATTTACATTTTACTGAGGGAAATATAATCAACACATAAACATATACTATAATGTCAGGTAGTGATGAGTATGCTATGAAAAAAAAAAGCAGGAAGAGAATGTCAGGAAATTGGTGCCATTTAAAATACTTTTGAGGAGAGAGTTGAAGTAAGAGGGAGCGTCATTACAAATATCTGGGGAGAAATGTTTCACATTGAATGAAGAGCAAGTTTAAGGGCTCCTATTTGCTTGTTGTATTTGGAAATGAACAAGTACTTTGGCTTTTACTTTGAATAACTTGGGTAGCTGGTGGGAAATGTTAAATAGAAGAATAACTTGACCTGACTTAAGTTTTAAATGAGACACTGTAGCTGCTCTGTGAAGAACAGAGTGGGAGCTGGGGTGTGGCCAAAATGGATGCAGGGAGACCAGTTAAGGCTGTTTGTGGTAATCCAGTCTAGAGATAACGGCTTAGCCTATGTGGGGAAAAGTGGACCGATTCTCCCTGTATTTTGACTGTATTACCGACAGAGTTTGCTGATGGACTGGATTTGGGGTTTAAGAGGAAAAGGGCAACTCAAAGACAAGCATGTGGGTAAATGGTGCCTTTTACTAAAATGCTGAAGCCTGAGGGAGGAGCATGTTCTGTGAGGGAAAAAAATCCAGGTATGGTGGTTTTGGATATTTTAAAATTGAAATCCTATTAGACATCTAAGATATCTAGAAGAGTTTAGAGAGAAGTCTGGACCAGAGGTGGGAAGATACATAGTATTTAATAACTAGAATTGGAAGAGCCCACCCAGGGAGACAGTACAGTGAAAGAGGTCCAGTGACATGGCCCTAGGCTCTCCGATGCCAAGTAGAGAAATCACCAGCAAAGAAAACTGCGAAGGTGTAGCCTTTGAAGCAGAAGGATAACCGTATTTTTGTGGTATCCTCGAAGCCAAGTAAAGTGTTTCAAGAGGAAGAAAGGATTTGTTGTATTGAATGCTGTGATGTCAGGTGAGATGATAGTTGAGAATTGACCATTGGATTTGGCCATGTGGAGGTCACTGGTGACCTTGGCAAAGATCTGGAGTGGTTAAGGTAAAAATCTGATTAGTGTGGTTTCAAGGGAGAGTGAGAGCTGAAGAAATGAGAGGCAGCGAGTATAGTTCCTTTCAAAGATTTTTGTTCTGAAGTAGACCAGAGAAGTGCTGGGGGAGAGTGTGTAAGGTCAAAGAAGGCTTTGGATTTTGGGAATTTTGTGTTGTTTTTGTTTTTAAGATGACTGATATTATAGCATCTCTCATAAAGCATTTGCATGCTTTGGGAAAGACCTGGTAGAGAGGAAAAGCTTGGCACTGTGGGAAACGGGGAAATTTCTGGAATGATGTCCTTGACTAATTGAGAGAGGATGAGAGGCAGTGCACTAGTCTTCATTGGAAGCTTAGTCATTGGACTAGGAGAAAAAGCAGATTTCTAGCCACAGACACAGATAGGTTGGTAGATTTGGTAGCAGGAAGATACTGACATTTCTTTTACCTTTTGCTTTTAATTGCAATAAGAAATGAGATCCCCAGCTGAATATGAGGAGGATGAGGGAGGGTTGGAGGTTTGAAGAAAGAGGAAAAGGCAAGTCACGATCACACTGAAGAAGAGACAATTTCCAGACAGATCTGAGTGCCCATTTAAGATAACATAGAGTGTGGTTGTGGATTTTTCCCCATAGACATGCAGTTGCTTGGATGAAGGTATAAGGTAGATGAAGAGCTGAAATGAGCCAGAGTTGGGGTTTTCCTAGACAGATAATATGTCAGAGAGAAAGAGGACATGGGAGTGATTATAATGATCCACCAAGGAATCTGAGCTGAGTAAGGAGAGATGTGACAACTTGCAGGAGATAATGCCCAGTGAAAATGTGATGGGAATGGGCTGCGCTGGACTCAACTGGAGGTCTCAGTGTGTGCAATAATGGTCGAAGAGTACTTGCATGAGCGCACTGGAAAGGTAGGAGGTGATGGGCATGGAACTGGATAATGCGAACTGGGACTTGCAGAGCTAGAATAGGTATGACCGCCAGACGGCTGCAAGGGAGCCGATGATAAGCTTACTGGAGGTAAGGGGGTAGAGCAAGTGGGCAGTACTAGCACATACGACAACATGTATTTTCTCTCTTTCTCGAGAGCGATATCATAGGTAAAAAGTTATTAAGTCTTCTGCCTGATCATGAGAAAAATCAAGCCTACCGAAAGATTGCTCTCAAACTTCCTTTGTCCAACTCAGGTACGGATTGTTTTTTTCTCAGTTGTAAGTTCTTAGATTTTAAGAGACAAGTAACAGTCACTCAGAGGAGTAATAAAAATGAAAACATTAGGGCCAATATAGCTGCTGATTATATATTAACTCAACATAATTTCACAAATTATATTTCCAATATTAAAAAATTTCTCCTCCATTAAAGCTTGCTCTTTATCATGAACCCTGATTATTTCAGCTTTTGTATAATTGCATTAGTGTTATATAAATAATGTTCTAGCTGGTTTTCCACTCTACAGATACATCATAGATAGTTATGCAAGCGCTAATGTTCCTGGCAAGAAAATAATATTTTTGTAAAATCTGTTCTAAGACAATAGTCCTATAAGATAATTCTGCCGAACACAGTAATGTACAATTGTAAACTTGTTTTATATCAAGTTTTATGTGGTTTTTTTTCCTTAGTGGGAAAACATATTGATTTTTGCTGTCATTTAAAGAGAGGAAATGCTGAACATGCTAGCAGACCTGCTTATGAATATGTGAAATTCATCCTAACAGTACAAGATATTTCAAATGGTAAGCAGTTAAGTTTTTAATCTGATCTAGGTGAAGTTAATGCATTACCTAGCCCTTCATTGCTAACACAAACATCCTTCTACTGTTGATTCTCTCACTTTCTCTGATAGCCCCTATGAGCACATGTTTTGGTTATAGACGTTAATCGGACTTTTAAAAAAAGAAGCCCATGATTAAAAAAAAGGCAAAGTAGACAATAAGGGTGCAGACATTAATGGACAACCAACAAAAAGGCCAAAGGAAATCTCTGATAAAAAGAAAGAGTAAGGTGATTGTTCTAAAGGATCTCATTGTTTTAAAAATAGACCTGATAATATGAAGCACCTTGACTTGTAATTGTCTCTGGCCTTTTTCTCTGCGACCAGAATTCGGGATAGATAGCTTAGATACTTACCTAACACTAATCGGAAAATACATGATATTATATTTAAAAGATGTTTAGTTATATTTAATGATCTCATTCCTCAATTCCTTGTTCATCAAAGTAACTTTCAGTTTTGCTATTGCAGTTATGAATAAATAGGTTTGTGCCAGAAGACACTGCTACTAAATCAGTACCCCCAAATCCTTGGGCCTCTAGCTTTTTTGCTCAGGCTCTTTGAATTTGAGCAGAGTGCAGTGTTTCTGTGAAACAGTGTAGTGAGATGGTGCAGTGGAAAGAAAGGGGGTTTTTAGAGATGATGAGGACTTGAAACATAAAGATATAATTACTGTCCAGTACAATGAAGCAGCTTAGTTATGAGAGTTGTAATTACTGTTTATTGCTCTGAGGAAGGTAGAAAAGAGAGGGAAATAGGGGAAACTCCTTTGAAAAATGGAATACTTTTTACAGAAATATCTAATGTATGTTATAAAATTCTAATCCTTGTTGCATTCCTTCCATTCTTAAAAAGTATATTGCATAGTCAATTTAAAAATAGAGTAAAATTTACAAGGTAGGGCCACATGGTAACATGGTGGACTGAGCTAATAAGAATGACTCTTTCCTTCTATAAAAACAAGGAAACAATTCTTAAAACATAACTAAAGAAGTTTGATGCATAACCAAGCTTAAAGGAATGGGAAGTCCATGGGTGCCAGAAATGAAAGGATAAAGTACAAGACTCTCATGGTAACAGGAGGCCTAGGTGGTGGCCTAGGTAGGCTGTAAATCATATGTGGGCTCCATCGGCTGGGGTCTAGAGTTCTAATGGTCATTCAAGGACCAACACATAAAACCTAGAGACTTCAAATGATCAGTTAAATTCTGTCCACTGGCCTAGAGGAAGAATAAGTTTGCCATCTCCCTCAGAATTTGAATGGAAAAAAATGTGTCATTTACAAGAAATCAAAACCCAAATCTGTGTTGCATGGATATAGGGTCCAAATTTACAAATTTTAAGGTTTCGGGAACTATAGGCTAAGAAATGAACATAAACACCGACTTGGGGCCACTAAAACATCTAGGGCTTTAACCAGAGGTAAATGGCCCAACAAATATGTAAAAAAGATGCTTAAACTCACTAGTAAGTAAAGAATGAAAAATTTAAAAACCAGTGAGATAGCACTGTACACCCCTCAGAATGACAGCAACAGGAAGTGTGAATAATAAGCAAATACTGGTGAGGAGGTAAGAATTAAAACACGAATAGAGTCTTGAGAGGAATGTAAACTCATGGTACATTCCTGAAACACAGAGTGAACTTAAATTGTTAATTATCCAGTGACTCAGCAATCCCATCACTGGGTGGAAATATACCAGAGGCATATTTGCAGAGAGATCTGTGTCTAAGGGGACACGTACAATATATGTCATAGTGTTGTTTGTGGTAGGAGGGAGCTGGAGGTGGCCTAGGTGTGCATCGTTAGGGAAACGGACAAGTAAAATGTGGGAAATAGACAAGATGGAAAAATTTTAAAGCCATGACCTGTAGATTTACATACTACAACATGGTTAAACCTTAAAACCAAATTGTTTTGAAACCATATTGAAAAATATAAGAAACAGAATGAGCTAAATTTCTTTTGGAGAATACAGCATCCATCCACAGGGTAAGAGCACAAGGCTGAATATCACCCTGAAGTCAACAACAGCTATTTCTCAGTAGTGACTTCATGCTTTGGCAGAGACCTGGGTGAGGAGGGCAGCTGGTACGGAAGGATAGCAGGAAAAAATCTGTTGCTCGGAATTCTGAAAATTGTCAGTGGGCCGGCACACAGCCCACCGATGTGGCCGATGTTCATCTTGGGTAGCCAGCCTGCCTTTCTACTTGATTGTCACATGTGTGTCTCTGTTTCTCTTAGAGCCTCTGATGCTTTTCAGTAGCTTCTTCCCCAGCCACGCCGAAGTTGAGTCGTGTCCTACGTATCTTCCTCTGGAGGATCGGTTTTATCTGGTGGGGGCCGTTTGTCTCCTCAGGGCTGAGACCCTTCGAGTGAGTATGTTGTGTGTGTGCCTTCCCTACGGTGGCCTTGTGGGCTTCCTTTGAAAGGCCATGTCCCCTTTGGTCTCTCAGCTACTGGACAGCATTGCTGAGGAAACCCATGTGTGCAGGGGGTCGTGCTAAGTCAGATACGCAAATGAGGGAAGATCAGCTCCTGGGTGAGCGTGTCCGTGGAGACCTCAACACACCCAAAAGAGATGTGCAATCAATCATTTACAAGTGGTTTTGGTGTGATAGGAAAGAGGTCCATGGGGGCTGGGGGTGGGACATATGAAGAGAAGTGACCATTTTGGGAGGTGGATAAAGGAAGGTTTCTGTCACGAGGTGAGTTTTGAGGCAGCTGTCCCCAACGCCCACTGCCATTGCTCACTTACTGTTCTGCTAATATAGCACTCCCAGATTCTGTCTCTAAAAACAAAAATCAGTCTTTAGAATTCATTGAATAGATTCAAGTTCAATGAATTTATTCACAAAGTAACATATTAAGAAAACACCTGCGATGTGCCAGGTGCTTGGCTAGGTCCTGGGGTAATATTAGGAGAAATAGGCAATAGGCAAATAATATTGAAAAGGGCCACGGGGATGATAAAACAATCATATGCTAATGACTGGGAATAGGAAGTTCAGACAGAGTGGTCATGGAAGGTCTTTCTCTGATGACCTGTCTTTTGAACTTAGACCCACAATGATGATGTCAACCCAGCAAAGAAAGGAAGGCAATCTAGGTATAAGGTTCAGCAGCTATAAAAGTCCTGAGGTAGTAACTAGCTTGGAGGATTCCAAGGAACAAATACCATTATGTGACTAGAAGAAGGTGAAAGAGGGGAGGAGTAGTAGAAAATAAGGTATAAGAGATAGACAGAGGCCAGGTTATGGAGAACTTCGAGAACCACGATCACGATTTTGAGTTTTACTCAAGTGCAGTGGAAAGCAGGATGACGTGATCTGATTTCATTGTTTTTGTTTCTAAAATATTAGGTTCGCTGCTGGGTGGGAAATGGAATCTGGGGGAACAGTAGCCTAGGCAAGGAGGGCGCTATGAGGGGAGATAGGGCTTGGGCTAGGATTGGAGTAACGAAGATAGAAGTATACAGATTTGGGTTGTCACTGGAAGACGGGGCATGAAGTCCTTGCTGATGTGATGAAAGTGCGTGGAAGAAAGAAAAACGACTCTCAGCTTTGAGGTCTGAGCTGCTCAGTGAATGGAGGTGCCACTCACTGACTTGAGCAGGACAGGGACGCTGTGGGTTGCCCACACTGGGCAATGTGGGAGTGGGAGAGTGCAGATCAAGAGCCATGTTAACGTTATGGGAAGCTGTGACATACAACACATCCAGCTGCCTTGCGACAGAGGCCTCTGGATCCAGACCAGTGGCAGGAACTCATCCAAGTCACTTACCTCTTGTAGTGTCAGTTTCTTTTTCTATAAATGGTGAGACTAGACCCTTCTTTTAGGGTTGTCGTGAAGAGTGAATAAGATGTCACCTTCTGCATGGTAAGCACTTGGGAAGGAGGTTGCAGAGAGGAAAAGTAAATAGTCATCTTTGTCATTATTACTGTGATCATCAGGATCCAGGGAGGGCAAAAGACCTGCTTTACTTCTCCTCTCTGGTTTAGAATGCAGACTTTTAATTGACCACATTTCAGAAATCCGCGAAAGAACCCTTCACATTCAGTTGTAGAGCGGTGATGTATATCATCATTTTTCCAGATTTAAGACCATGAGAAAAGTGGCAGAGAAAAGCAACTGAAGGAAATTGCTTGCTCTGATTGCCCCAAATATTATGCACTCTGACAGCTACCTGGGATTTTAGCTCTCATATTTGCCACGAGAAGGCAGACAGCCTATTTTGGGGGTCACCCTCAAATCTACTTCCTCCTCTGAGAAAAAAAATCTTGTTTGGCACACTTCCCTCACCCTCGTCCCCCTCATGAAACAAGGATCCCTATTTGTGACCTATTATACTTTTCCTCTGGGCTTCTAGGATATTTGTTCCATACCAGTAGTCACTTTGGAGAACAAATCTAGTGAGAACAGAGGGCTTTTTGAAGGAAGACTTTTCACAGTGTGATTGTGAACTGAGGACAGCTGTGAGATTCATCTACTCTGATCTTGAATCGACTAGCTGTGCATCTCAGGCCAGATCTTACAGCTCTATAGTCCTCAGTGTTCACATCTGTAAAATCAAGTGCCTTTCTCACATTGCTGTGCAGATTAGCTGTGATACCGGATGTGAGATTGCTTCCAGGTTTACTGCATGCTGTACAAACGTGTTGGTATTTTTACTACATAAGTACATTTTAAGTATCTAAAATGCTAGTTTTTCTGCAGGAACTTTTCACTGTAAAGAAAGCTGAGGAAGAGGTTCTGCTGATACAAGACTCAGATGAGGAGCCTGTGTCTCCAGAGTGCAGGTGAGAGGCTAACGTGAAAGTAAGTGAGGGAACACTAGGGCACACTTCCATTAAACAAAACTGAAATGACAGAAATAGTATCTACAAATATTTTCCCCATTAAAATGAAAAAGCAAACAATTGAATCCAGGAGAGCAATCTACTAGGCCAAATTCCTTTGTCCAGCTAATATAAATCTTACTTCTCCAGGTGAATGTAAATACAAATGAGTGGCTTTTTATTTTTTTAAAAAAGGCAATAGAGCACCCTTAGCTGACACAGATATTTAATGACTTTTGAATTAAGACAATGCATTTAAAAGTAGTACTTGATTATTTCTTTTCCTTGAAATACTATTTTTTCCCAAATATGTTTATTTTATTTTTTCAGTGTTACAAGATTGATTGTTCATGCAATATGCAGTGCTCCATGCCAAACGTGCTCTCCTCAATACCCACCACCAGGCTTGCCCAACCCCCACCCTCTCCCCTCCAAAACCCTCAGTTTGTTGCCCAGAGTCCACAGTCTCTCCTGGTTCATCGCCCCCTCCGATTTCCCCCCATTCACCCTTCCCTTCCTTCTCACAATGCCCTCCATGATTTTCCTTATGCTCCACACGTGAGACCATAAGATAATTGACTTTCTCCACTTGACTTATTTCACTCTGCATAATCTCTTCTAGTCCCGTCCATGTTGATACAAAAGTTGGGTATTCATCCTTTCTGATGGAGGCATAATATTCCATTGTATATATGGACCATGTCTTCTTTATCCATTCGTCTGTTGAAGGGCATTTTGGTTCTTTCCACAGTTTGGCGACTGTGGCCATTGCTGCTATGAACTTTGGGGTACATGTGGCCCTTCTTTGTACTGCATCTGCTTCTTTGGGGTAAATACCCAGTAGGGCAATTGCAGGGTCATAGGGTAGCTCTATTTTTAATTTCTTGAGGAATTTCCACACTGTTTTCCAAATGGTGGAACATCAGGTACACATTGTGGCAACTGCTATTAGGTGTCCCTCTTTTTGTGAATATAATCTATTTCTTAACACTTGTTAACCGGGTTTCAAAGAATGAAGGCAGTGTTCCGTGATTTTGAGTGAGAAAAATAAAAATGCATTCCTAACCCACAGAAAAATGCCAGTCAACCAGGTATCACTAGAACCCCTTCTTACACCTACTTAACAATCCACCAAGGATTTCTGCAAAATAGAAATTGTGATACTATCTAGTTACTTAATACTTGATAAATTCATTAGTTAGATATGTCTATATGTAGAAAACCATAATATTGGACACTGTGTTGTATAGAGTATCAAGAGTAGATTACATTTTCCTTCTGCATCACAGTGTATATTTATATGTAAATAAATAGGAAAATAATATATTAAAGATGTGCACCACATGCCAATAATACTTAGCAAAATAAAATAAACAAGATAATTTTTCAAGAGGTTTCTTATGATTAAAGACATGCTTGTGTGAGGTCTGGCGGTAAGAGGAGGGAGCTGGAGGCTGTGGTCCCTGTTGCTATTCGGTGGTGGGGGCCGGGAAGGAGGAAAGAGCTGGTGAAGAAACGAATTAAACAGGAAATGTCTGAAGTTCATCTGTGTCTGGATCTAAGCAACAAGGGGAGAATCTTCCCTTCCTGGCAGGAGAGTTCAGAGGTGTTTGGCTGTGAACCCCTGTCTGAAGCTCCACACAGAGCAGTGGGATGGAAAGCAGAGCTCCCCATGGCAGTCTGTTTGCATTCCATGGGCTTGGTGTCCTGCAACTCTCACTAACATGGGACTCCGTTTGTAATTGTGTGAGGGTGACAAGTCTGCTTATGCCACGATCACACTCACTTGCACCAGCAAGACTTTTTTTTCCAGAATCTCCAACTTCTTGTGAATATTTAGCAGTGTGTTTGTGGCCTGTGGGTGCTGGGGGCCGGCGCGTGCATGGCCGAGCCTAAGACTAATAGTCGTTCAGCTCTCGATGGGCGTTATCACTCCTGGTTTTTCTTATAGTGTGCGTGCTTGTTTAGGCTTCTTAGGCTTGAGCATTTCCTTCATTCATTTCTCTACTTTATCAGAAGACCTTTGTGAATAATCTGGGGAAGAGGATATTTATAAAACATAACATGTTTAAACAACATGAACTCAAGACACTATCAGGAGAATATTTGCGATGCGACAGCAGCAAACCACATGGGTAATGAATTGTGTATCAATCAGCAAATCATTGTAGCAAATATTCAGATAGAGTTCAGAGAGTGAGGAAACCTGTTTTACCCTTAAGTAGAGTTTAATTGGATGAAAAATATTCTGATGCAGAAGTGAGCCAGCTACCACATCTATGCCACTGATGTACATAGAATATAAAATAAGTGTTTTCTTAAGGCTTAAAACCGCTTCTAATATTGTAAGAAATGATCACTCCAGTGTGGATGAATGTACTCTAGTTTTATATGTTCTATATTTCCATAAAATATTACTAGATTTCCTTCAAAAATTATGCAATGGATTATACATCATCTAGAGAGTAAGATCGAAAAATGACACTTAGGACAGAGCTGATGGGTCGATGAAGAAATTCTGTTTAATTCCAGCCTCCCAGTCCCTTTCATATCCCTCCCCTGTCCTCCAACACCATGCTCACCACTCTGCTCTCAGCCACCTCAGTGCTCACATGGTAATGGGTTGTTGGTGGAGCGGGCTCATCCTCTACATTGAGGTCTGTGAGGGAGGTCTGTCAGTCTTGCCCCTGTCTGGCACAAAGCCTCACATTGACTAAGCAGAAAACAAACATCTACTCAGGGACCGACTGATTGATTGATCTTATCAAAATGGTAGTCTATTCCATGACAGAAGACCTCTCAAACAGAATGCAGTATTGTTATAAATCTGTGCAAACTAGTATTGCCTTATTTTTGTCAAAGACTCGTTCTTTGTCCTTAGGATATTTTTAAATAATAAGAAGAAGAGATTGTGGCATGTCAGGGTCATAGTTTGCAGTCATTGATATTCTGGCTTCCATCTTATAGACTGAGGGATGGTTAGAAAAGTAATCAGGCACAGAAGTCATAGGGACCATAGGGACCAAAGTGCTTCTGGAATCTTTCTTGGTAATTCTACACGTCCCTTGAAAGGTAAGAAGCATCTTGCTAAGAGGCTTGAAAAATTTGTCTGTGCTTATGAAAGAAGCACAAAGAGGGGAATTTGAGATGTTTTGAAGAAAGGGTCTGTTTCCGTGGAAGATATCTTGTCCTTGAATGTTTCAGATTTGAGGCTAAAGATCCTTTCATTTTAGGAGAGGGACTCAAGGGTTGGGTTATTTGCCATTAAAGCTACAGATGCACTGGAGTGGAAGGTCTTGTTTGCTTGGACCACTGAAGGTAGAAGTCAGGGTGCTTGAAAGTCAGGGAGGAGCAGACCAAAACCGGAATACTGTGTAGCCCTCTTCTACCTGTCTCCTGCTGGAGTCAGAAGGATATACCGAGCTACTCGTTCAGTTTGGCCAGTGGTACGTAGAGGTAAGGCCCAAATTCCCATCGTAGCATCGTCTCCGTACAAATGCATTCTGTACTTTATCTTTCACAACAGGATTTCATGTTTATTAACTTAGTTATAAACAAATCTATAAAGTAGATTTTAGACCTGTTGGAATGTAGTCATAGAGGATATGCGATTTGCCCAAACTCACACAGTTGGTTCCATGGTAGAGCTGGAACTGAGACCCAGATTTTCTTGGGTTCATTCTTGTCAGGACATGAGTTTCAGGAGCTGTGGCTAGTATGAGATTCCAAGGAGAAAACTCGAGGAGTCTTTAGGAAGTCCTTGGTTGGGATGTTATTGAGAGAAAAATCTTTCTTTACCCTTTAATTTCACCTTAAATGTAGAGGAGAGAACAATAGAGAGGAGACTATGATGATTAACCCTAACACTGTTGATGAAGATAACATCTTCTCACCCTCCGATAGAGTGAAGAACACAGGAAAATCAAATGGCATGCATTTCCAAGGGTTCTAGTAGCTCTTATATTTGCTTGCAGTCTTCAAAAACTGCTGCAGTGGGGCGCCTGGGTGGCTCGGTTGGTTGAGCGACTGCCTTCGGCTCAGGTCATGATCCCGGAGCCCCGGGATCGAGTCCCATGTCAGACTCCTGGCTCTGCGGGAAGTCTGCTTCTCCCTCTGACCTTCTCCCCTCTCATTCTCAGTCTCTCACTCTCTAATAAATAAATAAAAATCTTTAAAAAAAAAAAAAACTGCTGCAGTGCTGGAATTGGTCCCTGGGGAGACTCCACCTGTCAGCAGCTACACCAAAAAGAATGTTCCTACCTAATTCCCCTTTCAGCTTGTGTCAGTGAGGACTTGGTTGTACCAAGGAAAGAAGAGAATTTTATCAAGTTGTATGATGATTCTAATTAGCACACTTTTGTTGTATGGAGCCTTGGTGCTATTGTATACTGACTTGATTCCTCATGTCCACCCATCTTGAGCAGGGAAAGGCCCTGCATATCATTGTATCACAGGCCATTCAGTTGGGTTTCTCTACCACTAAGGAACTAGCTTGCCAGTCTTACCATTCCAGTCCCAGTGAACCGTATTCATATTTAGCACCTACTCTGTGAGAAGTTCTGTTCTAGTCTCTAAGGACACAGCAGTGAACAAAAATCCTTAACTGCCTAGAGCTTACATTCTAGTAGAAGAGAAAGATAATACATAAATCAATAGAGCAGAGTAGGTAAGATGGTGAGGAGGGCCAAGGGCAAATGTTAAGCAATGAAGAGGGATAGGGGAGGTTGTCGGGGGAGGTTACATTTGATTTAGATTTTTGCCATAAGCGTTTGACATTTTTATCAGTGAAAAGATGGTGCAATGTTGGCAGTTCCCAACGGTGTCATGTAATAGGGTGGCCAGCTCGGCTTTCCACAGAGACCTTTTCACAGCCTTTTGAAGCTTCAGTCAAGGCTCCCTGCTCTCCGTGTGCAAGTTACTTGGCTAATTCTCCATACTGCCTGCCGTCATCTTTGGCAAATAGTGTGGAGGTCTTCTGGCATAGTACTATTTAAAACAACAACAACATAGGATTGGGATTTTTAAACTACAGTATTTGGGTTTTATTTCTCAGCTTGACCATTTACAAGGTGTGTGATCTTGGAGAAGGCTCCTTGAGTCTCAGGGTCTTTATCTATAAACAGTAAGGATAATTACTGCAGAATGTGCATCATAATCAAATAAGATAAGGAAATGAGATCTATCTGCTTTGATAAGTAAATGAGATCTATATGCTTTGTAAAATACTATACAAAGCCAGGTTATTATCAATTAAGAAGCATTTCCAAAAATAGAGTAATTATAATTTAAATCTATACTAAATCTTTAACCGAGCTACAATGACATTATTAAGCGCAAAGGGTTACATGTAAACTTGGCTTATGGTCATGATGAAGTCTATGTCTGGTGATATCTTCAGTACTCTTATTTTTCTATTGATTTAAGGTGGTTCCCTTTTTCTGTTGAAAGCCAGCACATTTTTAAACTCTTAAGAGATGGTTCTATTCCATTAAGATCGAAATTGTTCTCTGCGAAGTGTCCACCTCGCCTTGCTGGGGGTGTGTGTGTGTGTGTGTATGCGTGCGCGCATGTACGGGGGACGGGGGGAGTTGTGTCTGAACATGATAGAATTCCCAGCTTGGAGGTCATGTCCACTCTAATAACCGCATGTTTTTACACCTGCCTGAGGGACACTCGCATGATGACTCCTGGTGCTAACAGATAAGGAAACGAGTTGGGGCCCATTCCCATGCAGCTGTTGTTGTTAGATCTGGAGCCAGCCTCTCGGTTTCCATTTAACTTAGCGTGTTAGTATGTACAGGACCTGGTTCTTGAGCAGGGCAGCCATTAACAAAAAATGAAGAAGAAGAAGAAGATGAAGAAGAGGGGAGAGCAGGCTCGGGATTCTGGGTTTTACGTTTCACTGTGTTTATGTGACCCCTAGCTCGCCCGTATTCCATCTTTAGCTACATGACATATTATTTTGATCATCTCAAAGCATAAAGTCATTAGACTGTCTTATTAGATTTACAATTGATAAGAGCAATTTCATTGTTAATATTTTTTGAAAAGCTCAAAGTAAGGGTTTGTACTCAAAACTCATTGAAGCAACTCTGAAATCACTGAGGGCTTAGACAGTAATGAAAAGGAGTCTAATAAATATCATCAAAGTTTAGAAAAACTGGGAACAAATTATCAAGTATAGCCTATTTTATGAAAAGTAGTTTTGAGTAAATACACTGACAGCTGCTGCTTCTGCTCAGTTAAAAATGTAATATTTTCTCTCTTCATGGTGTTCATTCGTCATCCTATAATGAGGATGTCAGGATCTGGCTCTCTCTCAACCTAATGCTTTTTGCTCTACCTTTTTGTATCCCAGAATATCCTTTCGCTTTAACTCTGTTAAATTTTTTTTTTTAACTTTTGAACTTTTATTTGAATATCGGCAGGAACTACATGTATGTGTCCTCCTCTACCTATACTCAGAACTACTGAAATTTTCCTGCATTTGCTTTATCATTATTCTCTCTCCCTCTCTTCTGCCGCACTCACTATTTATTTATCCATTTGTTTATTCACTGGATTATAATATTTTTCTGTTATTATTTACTTCAATGCTCAGATTGTCCCAAAGTTGACCGATGGCGGCCTTTAACCTGCCTCTCGTGTCTTTCAGACCCTTCTCACCATTCTTGGAGCATTCCTTACTTTTTGGCACTAATAATGTTCCAGGTTTATTTTGTTCTTTCTCTGCTTCAGCCATGAAATCAGCTGGTTTTCTAAACCTTAGTCAAAGGAATCTTGGCTTCTTAAGTGAAAGTATTTAGAAGCCAAGGTCTGGGCACTAGTTGTGCTCCTTGTTACTGGCTTGTGACTACTTCTAGTGCTTTCAGAACTAGGAAACAAATCCACACGCACACACATAGGCATAAAGACCTATATCTATATTTATTTCCTTGTCTACCTGTCTCTATGTATGTGTACTGTGATAAATATGTGTATGTAAGATAATATAAACCGTGAATTCATATGGATGCCTCCAATTCTAAACCAGCACCACAAAGTTCATTTTGGGCCTCCCATTTCCATTTTTGCAACACTCTAATCCACTAGTCAGATAGGCTCGGCCCCATTATCCTCAGTATATTTACTTATTAGCTCAAGTCTAGAAAACACAAAGGAGTTTTCAGGTTGCCAACTCACATCATTGAGAAAAGCAAATGTCTTCATTTGAGTTTGTATTGGTTTTGTTTTTAAGGTAAAACTTATATTTAATAAAATGCACAGATATTAATTCCGTTATTTCATGAGATTAAACAAATGCATAAACACATGTGACGCATATTCCTACTGAGACATACATATTTTCAACACACTAGAAAGCTTTTTTGTGCCCATTCCCTGTTATTCCCCCACCTAGAGGCAACCACTATTCTGATATTTTTCAGCATAGATTTTTTTCACCTTATGAGAACTTCATAAAAATGAAGCAATATAATATATATTCTGTTTAGTCTACTCTCTTAAAACTCAGTATAATGTTTCTGAGATTCATCTTGTCATACGTATCAGTCATTCATTCTTTTTCATTGTCAAGGAGTATTCTAGGCTATGGATATGCCACAATTTGTCAGACATTTTCCTTTGATGGACATTTATTTCTGATTTTTGGTAACTACAAATAGAATTGCAATGAACATTCTTTTATAGGTCTTTTTGTGGACATATATTTTCATTTTTAAATTGTTAAACAATTTATTTATTAAATTATACAGTGAAATTGTTGTTTTTTCTTGGTATACAGTTCTATGGTTTTAACACAGGCATAGATTCATGTAACCATGACCATAGTCAAGATAAAGAACAGTTCCACCACCCTCCCAAAAACCTCCTTGTGCTGTCCGTTTATAGTCACCCCTACTTCACCTCACCCTCAACCACCGTCAACCACTTATTTATTCTGCATCCTGATAGCTTTGTCTTTTTGAGAATGTTCTATAAATACAGTCATACGGTATGCACTCTTTAGAGATGGGCTTTTTTCCCCTCGGTATAATTCCTTAGTTGTTGCATGCATCAGTAACTTTTTATTGCTGAGTTGCATTTCACTGTATGGATGTAATACAGCTTATTCATTCACCTGTTGAAAGACACCTGGGTTGTTGCCATTTTGGGGGCAATTATTAATAAAGGTGTTATGAACATCTGTATACAAGTTTTTGCTAGACATAAGTTTTCATTTCATTTCTCTAGGGTATTCAGTTATGTTATTAATTCGCATTCCCCTGATGACTAAAGATATTGAGCATCTTTTTATCATTTGAATATTCAGATGCTTTGCCTATTTTTAAAACAAAGTTGCTTACTTTCTTACTATTGAGTTTTGAAAATATTTTTATAGTCTACATACAAGTCCTTTGTCAGATATTTGATGTATAAGTTTTACCATTTTGTTTTCTTTGATGGATTTTGTGCTTTTGGTGCCATGTCTAAGAATTTATTGCCAAACCACAGATCACAGATTTTCTATGTTTTTCTTCCTGGAAGTTTTATAGCTCTGGGTGTAAGGTTTGTAGCTATGATCCATTTTGAGTTAATATTTTTATAAGGTGTGAGGCTTAGGTTTATGTTGAAGTTCATATTTTTTGGCATATGCGTATCTGATTGTTCCAGAACCATTTAATAAAATATGATCTTGTCCCTCTCCTGCTCAGAAGCTCTCAGTGGCTTCCCCTCACTGTTAGAATGAAATCAGAAAGCGCTTTGTCTGATTTGTAAGCCATGCTGTCATGCTTACCTATTCCTCAAACCTCACTGTGGCACACTCCCCATCATACTCCATCTACACTGTGAATTCTCGCAGCTCTTTTCCAACACAGAGCCTTTGCACGCGCTTATGTCCTCAACCTGGGATGTGCTTCCACTGTGTTGGCCCATAGTTGGCTCTTTAGCCAACCTACTGGTTCTTTAGATACACTTCTGGTTCTCTCCCATGGCATCCTGCTCGTTTTCCTTTGTCATGCTTTTTGACGGTTCATAAATCTGTAGTTATCTTCGGACTATGTTTTCATTGAATTCCGCATGAAATTATAAACCCCGTGAGGCTGTGTTCTCAGTGCCCAGCACTGTGCCTGCCCTCATAAAACTTATTGCCTAGTATCCACATGGACAAGTAAACAAGTGACTATAATAAAGTCACCATTCCATGTAAATGTGTCTAAGCTCTTTCAGTCTACCTTTGGTCTTGTTTTCTGCACTGACGAAAATGTCCTTCTCCTCTATAGTTTTTCTTTTTTAAGATTTTATTTATTTGACAGAGAGAGAGAGATCACAAGTAGGCAGAGAGGCAGGCAGAGGGAGAGGGGGAAGCAGGCTCCCCACCGAGCAGAGAGCCCGATGTGGGGCTCAGGGCCCTGAGATCATGACCTGAGCCGAAGGCAGAGGCTGTAACCCACTGAGACACCCAGGCGCCCCTCTCCTCTATAGTTTATTTTTTTATTTTTTTTATTTTTTGGTCCTCTATAGTTTTTATGTCCAGATCCTTCTCACCCCTCCAGAACTTCCTCTCAGAAATCCTTTCTGCCACCTGGGCTGAAGAGCTCTCCCCTCCTTGCTTTCCTGTTGGCACTCTCCCCTTTGCCTTGAGATTACACAGCCTGTCTTAGCTCTTCTACCAGAGAATCAAAAGCTCCAAGAGGGAAGTATCCAAACTGCATTCAACTTGTGCCTCCCTCCATAGAGAGATTTGTTGGTTTTATTAAATCAACTCGCTTTCTGGTTTCTAGGATACAAGCATGTGAGTAACCATGTACCACTTTGCCAGTAAAAACTAATGGCACTGATAGGGAGAATGCAAAAAGCCAGATTTAAAGTTAAATCTCATCTACACAGCCAACACTTGGGTTATCTGTGAAGACGTATAAAAAAAGCTTTTCTTTTAATATATGCTGGAATATGACCTCTGTAGTTTTATTTCCCCAACTGGCTCAGTAATAGTCCTATGAAAGTGACAGAAGAAACACATAGAATATCACCTTCGAGAGATGATTAGGACAGTTGATTATGAACTAGGAAGATTGAGATGCCAAATAAAACAGGGGCTGTTTGGTAAAACGTTACCATGAACATAAGTATCCAGGCCAGGCCCTCTGAAGCCACTGCTGTATTAAAAAGAAGTTGGTCCAGCTCTGTTTTTTTTCCGTGTAAAAATATTGTGTGTGTTTGCTTTTTTTTTGAAGTGCTATGTCAAGGGAATAATTTTGACTAAACAATTATGAACTTAAATTCATAAAACAGTTTTCAAACCATTTCCAACTGGAAGAAATATTTGATAATATACTTAAATATGAAAATAATGAAGTATGCAAGTCCATATGGTAGCTGATGACTTATAAAAATGTATCTCAACTATCAGTTCCAGTCCTTCGAAGACTGTTCTCTCGGAGGAGGAGCTACATCCTTCTAGAACCCTGTGCTGTGCTGCAAGGTTTGGTGTTAACAAGCTTATTAGCTGATGGGAACAGAGCCAACTCTCTTCATATCTTCCAACACAGTGCTGGTCTTAGTGTAGTCTCCTTTCTGATTTATGAATTTCTCCTGGAATGAATTTTCCACAAATATATGGAGAACTGTGTAGCTTTGACATTCAGTCTGCCTGTGAATGTTAGCAGTGTTAGCAGCTGGCACCGAGGCTGAGGTCTAGGCACGTTCCAGTGACTCACTAACAACACTGTATCTCACCTTTTCTATGTTTGAAAACGGATCAGACCGTAGAACACTAATCAGATTCTAAAGGTGCCTTCTTGTTTGCTTAATATTTTCATGCTGGTCAGAAGAGGCCAGTAACAGCAGTGTTCTTTTCAAGATGATAAAACCTTGACATTTTTTTTTCTTTTGGTTATTGATGACTGACCATATTTTCGTAGCAATAGGGTTTTTGTTTACTTGGGGTTTGCTTTCTTTTCTTTCTTTGACAGCAGGGCATTGCTTATTATAGGTTTCTTGCCCTTCGAGGTACACAGGACATCAGGCCATGGCTTTTACCACGTTGATGATTTGTATGTACTTTCTAAGTGGTATGAATATTGTGCATTTCTTGTTTTTCTCTTCTGGTGAGGAAATACCACTGAGTGGTGTTAGATGTTTTTCCTCTTTTGATGTGTTTGTGGAAAACTGGTGTAAGCAAGAAAGCACATTACAGAAGTTCAGACTGGCCCTTTAGACAGTGATGTTTTCTATGAAATGACTAGAGTAAGCCTTTGATGGAAATTTTCCCATTTGGACTCCATCCTTTGTACAACCCTGAAATATATGAGGGTCAAAGCATTTGAGTTTTGTTCCTTTTTAGTTATGTATCAGCAGTGGTTGGAAACAAGTCCGTTTGCATATCACTAAAACAAAGATTGAGTTTTCTTAGCTATGTGATAAAAGTAATTACCTCCCAGATAATTTTTTTTTCCTTCCAGATAATTTTTTTAAAGTAGTGGGTATTGAGGAGGGCACGTATTGTATGGAGCACTGGATGTGGTGCATGAACAATTAATCTTGTAACACTGAAAAAATAAAATAAACGTATTTGGGGAGAAAAAGAAACTGTACAGAAGCCAAAAAAAAAAAAAAAAAGATTTTAATCATTTATTAAACTGAGACAGAGAGCTAGAGAGAGAGCACAAGTAAGCAGAATGGCACACAGAGGGAGCGGGAGAAGCAGGCTCTTGGCTGAGCAGGGAGCCCCCAACATGGGGCTTGATGTCAGGACCCTGAGATCATGACCTGAGCCAAAGGCAGACACTTTACTGACCGAGCCACCCAGGTGCCCTTCCTCCCAGATAATTTTAAAAGGGTCCCCATATTTTAAACATTGGAAACTCAACGTTTTGTTTTAAATCCATATTCTAATACATAAAATCATATGAACTTCCTGTATGATGTAGGTTTGGTAACATAGCAGCTTAGATATATTAGCTTCAGGTATACCAGCTGTATATTAAATCTCTATCAGCCCACACAAAGAATATGATTTTAAAAGCCACAAGAATCTATGTCTGTGGCTTCAGCGGGAAGAAAGGAAGATGCCATTGATACCTTTGGCTTAGAGACCCAAAGTCATCGTCTCAGGAGCACCAGTCCGCTTGGCACTTTAGCCAAAAAACAGCAAGGGGTACAGGGCTCAGAGCAGGGAATCTGAGAGGAGAAAAACCAAGTATTTCCCAAGCCATCTTTTTTCACTTTCTGCCTACCTCCCAACCCTCACACACACTCACATACAAACACACACAACCCAAACATTTCCTTGTTCTATCTTTTTTGGCCCTGGATTGAGTCAGGAAATATATACTTTTTTTTTTTTTTTTGGCCGGAATTCGGACTTAAAAACTGCCAGAGTCTTCAATATAGGATAGTGAATGATATAAATTACGCTACAGGAGAAGACTGGATATTCAAATACACACTACTTTCATTCAGAGTATCTGAAATATCATACTTTGCCCCTCCTATAAAAAAAAGAAAAAGTTTTTGAGACTAAAAATAATCATTTAACCCAAAAAACAGTTTTGGAAGCAGAGTATTACTCAGCTGTCAAAAAGGATGAATACCCACCATTTGCATCCGGCAAGGATGGAACTGGAAGGTATTATGCTAGGTGAAATAAGTCAAGTAGAGAAAGACAATTATCATATGATTTCACTCATATGTGGAATATAAGGAATTGTGGACCATAAGCAATAGAGCAGAGGACCACAGGGGAAGGGAGGGGAAAACTGAATGGGAAGAAATCAGAGAGGGAGACAAACCATGAGAGACTCTGGACTCCAGGAACCAAACTGAGGGTTACAGAAGGGAGGGTGTTGGGGGATGGGGTGACCAGGTGATGGTATTAAGGAGGGTACGTGTTGTGATGAGCACTGGGTGTTATATGCAACTAATGAATCATTGAACACTACAACAAAAACATATGAGGTACTATATGTTGGCTAAGGGAACATAATAAAAAAATAATAAAACATTTTCATATTCAAATGCTAAACAGTTTTTTAAAGGTGGGGGTGGGATTTGCTGTCCCTTTGCTAGCAGGGGACTCTGATTTTGAACAACTTCCAGTCCATCAAGATCTTTCCTAAGTGAGAATAGATTGGGCAGGGGCACCTAGGTGGCTCAGTGGGTTGGGCCTCTGCCTTCTGCTCAGGTCATGATCTCAGGGTCCTGGGATTGAGCCCCACATGGGGCTCTCTGCTCAGCGGAGAGCCTGCTTCCCCTTCTCTCTCTGCCTGCCTCTCTGCCTACTTGTGATCTCTCTCTCTGTCAACTAAATAAATAAAATCTTAAAAAGAAAAAAAAGAATAGATTGGGCTTCTCGGGTGGGACTCAGTTTTCCATTGGTTTCCATAGTCATTGGGAGAAAAGAAATCTTTCACCTGCTTATTATTTCAAATTTTGATATGTCAGAATTCCATAGTCTTTCATTTGAGAGAAGTCTTGATAAGCTCCACGTGAATTCACCAGAAACAAATTCTCGGAAAACTTTCTGCCAAATGATCTATTTATTCAGTGGCCAATTTGCCAAAAATCAGTTCATTCAAAACCTATCCATCGAGTATCCAGTTATAGAATTTATCCAAACATATTGATTCATCAAAAAGCATGGCTTAAGAAATAAGCTTTTCGGATATATTCCAAGGGTTGATGATAAGCAGTTTTCTGAAAAGGACCAGATAGTAAATATTTTATGCTTTACAGGCTATATAATATACCATATACTTTGCTTATTTTACAACTTTTTAAAAAAGCAAAACTCATCCCTACCTCACTTGAAAATGGGCAGCTTCCAATTTTGGCTCACAGGCTGTCGTTTGGAGAATACACACACACACACACACACACACACACACACACACACACACACACACAATTTTTAAGTAATCTCCAGACCCAGTGTGGGGCTTGAACTAATAACCCTGAAGTTAAGAGTCATATGTTCCACTGGCTGAGGCAGCCAGATGCCCTATGGACCCCTTATATATTAAAATAATTTATATCTTTTCATATGAATATATTATTCTTGATTATATGCAATGGCTGCATTCTTAAATATAGTCAATGGATATATTCTTATTTTCAGCATTTTAAGGGATGTTCCATTTGCTGGAGGTTAAAAGTCACAGAAAGTTTACCATTCTGTGGATAAACAACAGTATTTATTCTAGGATTTCATGTGAAAGAATTTTAGGTTATTTATGTGTAGTATTTTTTCCCCAAATACTTTAATTTTCTTTTTTCAGTGTTACAAGATTCATTGTTCACGTACCACACCCAGTGTAGTATTAATCCTGTCAAGAATTCATTTTCTGTTTTTTTTTCAGTGATCTAGCGTGTTTTTAGATTTTATCACCACAGGTTCATTTACCGAGTTTACCAGTTTTCCCAAAATGTGTATCTTTTAAATGTCCAAGTTCAGTGATTTAGAGTAGATTGAAAGTTTTCAGCAGTTTTTGAAACCTGGAGTATTTTCCTTGGTCAGTTTTTTATTAGCATTTTAAGGATAGTTTCATGTGCCTGTACCCCAGTTCCCGGCTGCTACAACTGGGAGGACCAGGAAACAAGAGAAGAAAAACTTTACATTGGGAAAAAGAAATGAAGGAGGAGAGCCAACAATCCAGCACAGCCTTATGTTGTTGGGTTGAGAGGGAACTTGTATCCATGAGAGAAGGGAATCAGGAGCCAAGTTGGTGCCTGAAGGTCCCCGAACTCTGGAATCCTTACTTCCTACTCCAACCTTGAGCTCTGCCAATCCACTGCACTGTAAAGTTTATGAATAGTTTGAAGAAACATGTTTTTGGTAAATCTCTGTATTTGACCAATAGATCCTTTGATTTATTGGCTATTTAGCCAAATAGTCTATTTGTCAAGTTGGCTTTTGGCAAATTTGATGTTAATAAATTGACTTGGTGAATCACTCTGCTTCCATCCTAAAAAGCAGAGGCTTTCCAGAAGTGAGGCTAAGAAGGAGCTAGAAGTGGGACAAGTTTACATCCTTTCTGGCAAGAGAGCACAGTAGTGTGTACAGACTATTTGGCAGAGTTGGTAAAAGCACATACTCATCTGTAGTTCATTCTGTGGAGGATGTGCATAGGTTAACTTGTCGTGTGACTTACTAAGGAATGGAACTTATTTTAACATGATTGTTAATTGATTGGTTAATTTATAGGACATGCATGCTATAATAATAAAAACTAAGTCATACTGAACATGTGGCATGGCAAAATCAAGACATTTCCAGCTCGAGTTGAGCAAAACTAAAGATTGTCTAATTTCTACTACTCCCTTGTAGAGGAGGAAAAGTAAGTTTTCCTCCCTTTCTAGGTTCTTGGATGAGATGCCTTGTTATAAAAGACAGATTGACAGGAGAGAAACAGAAGTTTAATAGCATATATGACTCCTGTATAGGCAGGAGAGAGAGAGAACCAGGGAGAGAACCAGGGGAGAGTTCTTTCCTGGGAGAGAACCAGGAAAACTGAGTGGGTCCTTGAAATGGTCCAAGGCACTACCTGAAAAGTCATCCCCAGCTAAAAACAAAAGATGTTGGGTGTGAGGTGAAGGGCAGTTATGGAGGCTATCAGGAAAAGCACAGTAAACAAGGGTATGATGATGGTTGTGTGGATTTAAGTCATTGCTTTCTTCACTGATAAGAGATTCTAGAGAGGGAGACACGCTTATAAATGGAGATTTCCTTTATAAATGTTAAATTTCTCTTAAAAAGTAACTTCTCAACTTTCAGAGCTTGACCTGTGTCTCTTGAGAAAAACCAACCAGCTCACTGCTGATAGAGCTCAAGAGGTAGAAGATAGATTTAGGAAAACCAACCATAGCTCCCCTGAAGCGCAGTCTAAGCAGACAGGCAGAGTATTGGAGCCACCAGTGCCTTGCAGATCAGTCTTTTTCCAATGGCAACTCCCACATCTATGCATCCTGCTCTGTAGAGACCCAGCTGAGCCACAGTTTCCTGTGAGGACATCTTATTCCCCTGTTCTGTCCCATTGGGATTCTCCACTGCAAGGCAGTGGACAGCAAAATAGCCAAGCAGGTCAGAGAAACTCCACCAGCAGTATTGAGCTCAGGCAGCTATGGGAGAGAGTGGAGAAGCTGGTGCCCAGGACTGGTGGCGGCAGTTCCTTGGGATCTAGCAACCCAGCACCCCAGTCCATGTCCCACCTTGCATCTCAGAATGGCTCAGGGAGTGCTTCAGAGTGAGACTGTCATCCAAATCTGAAGACTTTCCACATCAGTGCCTCAGAAATGCAGTGAAAAAAAAAAAACCATGAATATAAGAAAGAAGGTTTTAGACCTCTCAAGCTTGTTTATTTGACTGCATTGGCCATAAAGCTTCGAGCAGTGGAAGATGTGTGACCCCCACACAAAGTGGCAGACAACTACTGATCCAGTGAGGAGTTCAGGACAACAGATGAGGAAGATGATGATGTAGAACAAGAACGGGCTGAGGAACTCAGCTCTGACCTGAGGACACCAGAGCAGCTGCATCTCTGAATTTGAGCAATGGCAAAACAGAATCTGTGAAAATCATGATTGTCCATGATGCTATAGAAAGTGACCCAGCCATGACCCCATCCAAGGAGGGCACTCTTATTGTGTGCCCTCCTTGGGTCAAACCTCCAAATCTTCCTCCTCCTTTACACCTTTTATAGACCCCAGATTACTACATATTTCTCCATCTAGTGGGACAACAGTGACTTTTGTGGTGGGATTTTCCTGTGATGGAAAAAGACCAGAAGCCATAAGGCAAGATCCTACAAGGAAGGGTTCAGTGGTCAATGTGAATCCCATGAACACTAGACCACAGAGTGACACCCCAGAGATTCATAAATAGAAAATGAGACTTAAGCCTGAGATTTTGTGTGCCTCGTTAAGGGGAGTGAATTTGTTAGTGGGCACAGAGAGTGGCTTGATGCTGCTCAACAGAAGTGGCCAAGAGAATATATATCCTCTGATCAACTGAAGATGATTTCAGCAAATAGATGTCCTTGAAGGCTTGAATGTCTTGCTGACAATGTCTGGCAAAAAAGATAAGTTAGGTGTCTATTGTTGGTCTTGGTTAAGAAATGAAATACTTCACAAGTATCCGGAAGTTGAGATGTAGTAGGGATGGACAACCATGGAGGACTTGGAAGGATGTGCACACTATGAAGTTGTAAAATATGAAAGAATCAAATTCCTGGTAACTGCAGAATTCTTTGAGGGTCTATGCATGGGCACCCAAGCCATGTCACAAATTTATGGGCTTTAAGTCTTTCACAGAATTGGTACAGAAGCCATTACTGGTGGATCTCACTGTTGAGGAAGGCCAGAGGTTGAAAGTGATCTGTGGAGCCTCTGCTGGATTCCATGCTGTTGATGTGGATTCAGGATCGGTCTATGACATTTATCTGCCAACACGCATAAGAAAGAACCCGCACTCTATGATCCAGTGTAGCATCAAACCCCGTGCGGTCATCATCCTTCTCAACATAGATGGCATGGAGCTGCCTATGTGCTATGAAGATGGAAGAGTTTACGTGAATGCTCATGGAAAAATCCCCAAAGCTGTGGTTCTGAAGTGGGGAGGGATGCCAACATCTGTAGTATGTATTCAATCCAGTCAGAGGTTGGGCTGGGGAGAAAAAGCCACAGAGCTCCGTTCTGCGGCAACTGGTCACTTGGATGGTGTGTTTATGCACAAAAGGGCTCAAAGACTAAAATTCTTATGTGAATACAAGGAAAAGGTCTTTTTTGCCTCTGTTGCATCTGGTAGAAGCAGTCAGATTCATTTTATGATGCTATGCAGAGCTTCTCTTCTAAGCTTGTAGAAGCAGTGTATTGAGGATTGTTGGCCCCCAGATTTTTCTAGATCTGGAGAACTTGGAATTCCTTACATCTTGGAGCTCAGAGCTGTGCTGGTGTAGTCTAGGACAGCTGTGTGTGTGTGTGTGTGTGTGTGTGTGTGTGTGTGTGTGTGTACAGGCACCACATGTGGGGTGTTTTGTTTTGTTTTCATTTCCTTTATGCACCTCTTACCAGTTTATCCCTCTTCTCTTCTTTTTCCTACTCAAAAATAAATCAAGGCTGCAATGCAGCTGGTGCTGTTCACATTCTTAAAAAAAGAAAAAAAAAGAATAACCAGCTCAAGATAATCCTTGTGACAATGAGGCATATTTCAGGATGGCAAATTGCTCCTTTCCACTCTAATGGAGATGATGTAACTATTGCCATCACTGTATAAGGAGTTGGCAGACTGGGTTTCTATTCAGACTTTGTCATTTATTATGACCTTATATATTATTTCCCTTGTGGGGCCTTATCTCCGTCATCGTAAAGTGGGAATTATAATAGAACACATGTCATTGAGTTATTTTGGGATCCAAAGAGGTACTAGGTATAACATACCTACTACATGGTAGGAACCCAGTAACTAATAGTGTCTCCCCTGCCAGTCAGAGGTGAGATTGGTGGTTGGCGGGCAGTAAGGTTAGTTAGTTGCTGTTAGTTAGTTGCTGTATAACTGAGAATGGCGATGGGGCGCTCACTCCAAATCACTGATTTCTTGAACTGATCAAAATCATCCCCTTTGCCAGTCTGCCTTTCAGTAACTTTCCCCCAAATAAACTAATTCCATCTTCAAATAATGTAAGTCTATTAAGATGACATTCTCCAATAATTTATTTACTAAAAGGTGTTACAGTGAAAGAAAAGAAGCTTTTAAAAGGCAGGGTAGTTATTCTGTATGAGTAGGGATCAGTTGTATCTCGATCCAGGGGCTCTTTAGAAATGTGCATTGTTTGCACAGGCACGAAGCCATACAACACCCCTCTTCCTCCCCTAACCCTTGCCCAAAGGAGTACCATCTAGGTGATCTACATCAACAGCACCTCTTGATCCCCAGTCTGCTTATCTTAACACTGGAGACTCTGCTCGTTGGCTCTGAAGGAATAGAGCAATGACAGCATATGCAGAACTCATCTTTGTGGAACACATTTTCTAGGAGAGAGAATTAAAATCACAAAAGAACCATCTTAGAGCAAATTACAGTCTTATACATCCCAAATCATATATTTAAGTGGAGAAGAACTTAGAGGAATAGAGCAATCAAAGGGAGAATGACTAATGAGGGCATTTGAGGTGATCACGTTGGACTGTACAGATTACAAAGCACTTTGTCCAAACATTATTTCATCTTCACAAGAATGCTGCAAGGTACACATTATGAACCTCACTTTAAACATTCAGAAGCTGGGGCTCGGGGAGGCTAAAGGACTTGCTCTAAGGCTCACAGCTAGGAAGTGTCAGGGCTGAGGTTTGAGCCCAAGTCTGTGCGACCTCAGATTCTGTCCTCCTTCCTTTGGCAGCTCTGAAATGCCGGACACAATGGTGAAAGTAGGGGAATGGGAAAAATAGGAGGCTGTTTCAGGCATTATCACTAGGGGACCACTTGAGAATAGTGACTTGGGGAGAGGTAGGCTCTGGAGATGAGGCTAGTACCGACCCAGTTGTCAAGGATGGCTGAGGAAAAGTGGATGCTTGCGCCTTGACCCAAGATTTCCCATTTCAGACAGGCAGTTGGTAGTGGGTTTCTCCTGTGAGCCTATGGACTAGCTTTGGTTAGAGCCATCTTGAAAATTAGTTTCTTAAACTTTGGTCACAATCTGTGACCAAGAAGGGAAACCTGACTTTCCTTTCTGCCATCACTTCAGAGGAGATCATCTCAGCCGTTAAGTTAAACAAGGAGAGACATTTAAGATTATATTTACTGCCACAACTATTCAGAACAACACCTTCATTTATACTGCATCGATGTATGAAAGGACGGTATTCATTGGGCATCTTTTTCATATTTACAGTTTCATTTACACAGCAAGTAGAAGTAGATAGCTTGTTTGTTTGTTTGTTTGTTTGCCAAGAACAACCTTCCATTAAAGTAATTCAGCAGCATTGAGTGCTTTACCAATGAGTATCAAACCTCAGCAAAGATGTAAAATAGAGTAAGAAACATTAAGGGCTCAATTTAAGAGTAACATTTTGAGGTTTTATATAATGAGACAGGTACTTTTCTTTGTAAAATTAGAAGGTGTTCTTTCCATGTAAATACAGCTAGCAAAGTGTTCTTTGATCATTTCCTTTCTTTTTGAAAATTAACTGGTGAGATTTACAAAAGGAAAGTTCTGTTTCTGTGTGCTCCTAACCAAAGGGCAACAATGTCTTATGGTTGCAAACACCCCATCACATCTCCTGTCCTGAGCCTGAATTCATCATTTACATGTGCAGACTAGTTAGGTATGAAAGTCTCTTTACTGTTTTGTTTTGTTTTTTTTTTTTTTAGCAATGTATATACTTATTTGTTAATTTTACATTCTGATTACAAGTCACAAATTTGCTATCTATATTGATGTATAGAGAAGCATGAAATATAAATTCATGGAAGAATCTGGAAAACAATTACATTCTTGATATCCAAGCAGTGGATTTAAAACAACTCATCATTACCTCCTAAGATATGTAAGATATTTTTTTTTTTTTTTGAGAGAGAGAGTGAGAGAGCACAAGCAGGTGGAAGGTGCAGAAGGAAAGGGAGAAGGGCTCTTGGCTGAGCCAGGACCCCGATGTGGGGCTCGATGTGGGGCTTGATCTCAGGACCCTGGGATCATGACCTGAGATGAAGACAGGTGATTAACCAACTGAGCCACCCAGGCGTCCCAACAATGATGCTCTTTAATCTGCTTTAATACCGTAACTGCTACCCACATGTAGCGACTGCACACTTGAAATGTGGCTACTCTGACCAAAGAAATAAATTTTAAATTTTCTTTAATTTTGATTTTAATTTAGCCGCATGTAGTGAATAGCTACCATATTGGACAGTGCAGCAATACATTCGTTTGCATGCTGTTATCTCGGGTATAAAGATATTTGCTGTTTAGAAGCCAGTATAGTGACATTTAATTGCTTTTAAGGAACAGATAGAAGCCTCGGTTTGTTCTTGAAAATAATTGTGTCAAGCCCAGCAGACCTGGGGTGAGGGAGGAATGTGCAAATATTTCAAGTGAACTGGCTGGTGAGATTGTTTATTCCTTTATTCACTCAGCAAATATTCATGGAGCACCTAGTATGTGCTCTATTGTGCTAGGTCCTGGGGGTATAAGAGGTTCAGCGCATGTGTACTGCCTTGGAGAAATTCACCAAGTAGAAAAAGTGGACAGAAAATTAGTAACAAACTTTCATACAGAAGAGAGTAGAGAAAGAGTGAAGAGTCAAATATGACTTGGCAGTTTTAGTCTTGAGTGACTTGCTGAGTAACTCTTGAAAACAAAATACCTTTCCATGACAGAGCTTCAGGAAATTTTTACGGCTTAACAAGTAATTTCAGTATTAAAACCAAGATTCTCATTCACTCATATTCTCTCACCCTCCCCAACTCTCCCTCGGTTCTCTCTTACCTTCCACTCATTTGGTGAAAAATAAGCTAGTACTTAGACTCCAGTGCCAGGAAGCTGCATTCTCACCTTGGGCATCGAAATTCTAATTTTGATAGAAATGAATTGTTAATGAGCGAAAGAATAGAGAGTTTCTTTAATTACAGGAAACAAAATTAAATTTGGCCTGAAGGCATTTTTTTTTGTAATTGCAGTTGGTTTAAAGATTAAGAAGATTCACTCATATGTCTTGGCTTTTTCTTTTTTTTTAAGCTTGCTTTGCTCACCACTGTTAACCAGAGGCATTGAGACCTGCGGCAAACTTCATTCTAATGAGGGTCCAGATGATTTATTTTATAGATACGGTGCAGAACAACTTCCTCTGTAGGAATAGCAGCACCTCAAAGATTGATGAGATGTATTAAGAAAAATAAATATTTGTTCTTTTTTTTTTTCTTAAAAAAAGATTTTTACTTATTTATTTGGGAGAGAGAGAGACAGAGATAGCAACAGAGAACATGATAGGGGAGTAGAGGGAGAAGCGGAGCCCAACAATGCGGGGCTCGATCCCAGGACCCCGGGATCATGACCTGAGCAGATGCTTAACCAACTGGGCCACCCAGGCATCCCTCAAATACTTGTTCCTATTTGAACCTTGTTTTTACTGTACAATAGAAAATTTAGATTTAGATGGCAAATGAGATGTGCTCACCATTTCTCTTTTCATCTCTTTATAGAAGCCAAGGCCAAAAAAGAAGTTCTAGAATGGAATTGCTTCGTGCTGAATCTGCTGCCGCCGCTGCTGCCTCAGATGTATGTACATAAGAGAGTCGTAGGGTGAATGGATAGATCCTTCTCCCTGTAATGCTGACTCTTTAGTTACTGTGTGTCCCAACAGAAAAAGGTTTTAATTTTGAGAAGTTCCCCCCCCCAAAAAAGTTCTCTTTCTTTCTTTCTTTCAAATTTAATAGCATACATGGCGGGAACCCACAGAGGCATGGACATTTCAATGATGTGAAGCAGAATGAGGTGTACATGTCATTTTGAACTAAGGAAAAGGGGGTAAGGGTCTGGGATTTCAAAGGGAAGGAACGCAGTCCTCAGGAAGAATGAGAAAGAGTAAATGTCTGGTAAACAAATGTTTGCTGGGCCACTCAGAAACAATGGGACACAGAGAGGACTTTGATCAGACAGGCATTGCTAGGTTCCTCCCTGTCCACCATTCCTCGTTCATGGTATAATAGTACATGGTGATAGCTCTCTTCCTGGAGCAGGGCCTCTCCCTAAATTCTTTTAGGCAGTTGTCCGACAGGTAAAGAGTTTTTCCTGAATCTGCTGAGTTTTGGTTGCTTTTTTAACTCAAAATAGTCTTCATGCCAAAGTGGCCCATCTTGGGGCCACCTGCTCTTGGCCCCCAACACTTGGCATGGTCCCTGAAGTATTTTTTTTAATTAAGTTAAGCTCTATGCCATTGTTCAAGGTCTTTTTGACTTGTGAGTACATTTCAAAAAGAAAGTTTACTGATGTGCCTGCTGCAGTAGGTTCATGTGGGGTAGACTCATAAGCCGGCATCATCCCTTCGTGGGCAGAACCCAGGCCCTAAATAGCCTAGATTATCCCCATCCTTTTCCTAAGCCACCGAACATTTCATCCATTTATCCATTTGCCAGATGTCACTAGAGAAAATCTTATAGGGATGCATATTAATGGAAATATGAAACCTGTATCTGCATTCAGTGATCTGAAACTTTAGTCTGGGAGAGAGGATCAAACTGCAAGAAAAAAGGCATAGAACAGAAAAAGCCTCCCAGAAAGCCTTCCCCGTGGATGGTGTTCCACCTTACCTGCCACTCCCTGGGTGCCTCTGACACAGCCGCCATGATGGTGGTGCTGCAGAGAGAAAGACGGCCCTAGACCTCAAAACATAACGGTCGATTCCTAATTCGGCCATTTACCAGTGTTGTGACCTGGGGAAAGTTAATTTGCCAGTGGCGGGGCCTCTGTTTCCCTGTCAGTAAAAGGGGAGTGGCCATCTGCCAGCTCTCTCATCTGGATGTAATCTCATTTATCAGTGTATTTTCTGTATTCCTGCAATAGAATGAAGCTTCTGTGAGAAGAGAGGCTGTCTTGTGCGTCAGCCTGTCCCCAAATATCTTGAACAAGGTTTGCCGTACATAGTAGGTGCTCATAAATAGTAGATGCACCAATGAGTGTTGTACGCACTCTTCAAATGTAAGGTAAAGGGATCCCAAGAGCAGTATAGATAGGCTAGGTGGGTGGACTTTCATTTTGGTTTTCAGGCCTGCATGTGGTTTATCTGCAAGGCTTTGTGTGTTTCTGGGACTGTGCAGACAGCAGGCATTTTTACTATTTAAGCTCTTCTCTAACATAGGAGATACAGCTATGTTTTAAATACAAAGGGCTGATTTTGTATTGCATTTTCCAACTATTGCCCATTGCAGGGGAGCAGAATTACCACCCCAAAATATGTCTCTGAGATAAAGGTTATTTTAAGCTGGATATTTTTAAGAAAGTGCAAACACAGGAGAATCTCAGAAGACTGTGTAGCAGTTAACCTTTTGTAAGAGACATTTACATTGATAAGGGAAATCTCCCTTTATTGAGGGTGTCTCTTGCTCTCTATATCCGGAAGAGGAGGAAGACTAAATCACTGGGAACTCATCAATGGAGAAGATAATGATTTAGATCTGCATAACAATCTTACCCTTATTACTCTGCTTCTCCTGGTCACCTCCCATAAATGACTCCTCCAGTCCCAACATCTTTGGTCTTTAGCTGGAGATAGTATTTAAGGTGACAGCTTCATCCACCTTGGGGAGTCAGTAACTTTTCCAGGGTCTCTCCCATGATACAGGAGATATCCATGCTTGATTTTCTCCCATTAATTTGTCTAATGTAAATTTAATTCTTAGGCCAGTCAGAAGAACCTTCAAGGGTGATAAGTTGTATATAGATGAAACTTTCTGAAGACAGCACGTCTGCTAACATTCTGTTCAGGAAAGAATAAAATGGATGAAATTAGGTAGAAAAAGGCTAATTTAACTAGAGCAGTGCTCTGTTAACACACAAACTAATTGCAGTTATTCTAGGAAGAGGCCAAGACATCCATAGAACTCTGGCCATCATTCTAGCGTCTATGCTGCTGACGGCCTGACTTTACCACAGATACTCACCTAGGATATGTAGTGTGTAATGTGTGAACACCCAGCATCCTTCAGTTTAGTGTGTCTTGAGGAAAGTTGGCCTTAAAAATTCTCACTTTATAAACTTATAAAACCTAGGTAATTATAACATATAAAGGAACTGTTTTAAAAGAAACCCATAATCCCACCACTATGGCACAATTGCTATTTATTTTTGCTTATTCCCATTCAGTCTCAGTCTACCCATTTTATCATTTCAGTAACTGTATAATATTTCATGAAATTGAGAAACTTCTGCTTCTAATCCAGATGGAGTGACTAGGACCAGATTTAACTTTCCTGCCCCCATGACAAAATGTATGAAATAATAGTTTTCAAGAAGATGGTTGGTCATGAGGCAACAAAGGACAGGGGACTCTTAAGAGCTGGGAAACAATTAGATGAGCCCTGAAGGAGCCACAGCAAGTTTCCAGGTGGCAAATCTGCTCCCTTTCACATGTCTCTTTTTGCTTCTGTAATAGTTTATTTGCTTCGTTTTTTTCTTCCCCAGGCCAATTACCACTGGTACACATGATTCTGTCATTTTAAGTTTGTTTAAGCTTAACGAATATATGTTGATAGGCTAAATAAAACATATCAACACACACAAAAAATGGACATGTTAATCAACACCTGAGTATACACATTTCTATTGAAACATCCAAGAAGCAAGGAGCTAAAGGTTAAATTGATATATGACTATGATAAAAAGCGGAAGGAAAAGGACAGGGGGGAAAAGGTCATATCCCATCTTACTGAATACCATCTCACCAGAGTATCTTCCACGATAATGAAACGATTGTCACTTGAATGGGAAGGTTGTGCAGTTTCCTGAAGTTCAAATGCTGGGATTTGATCTGGGCCAGTATGTTCCAACAAACAGGTTCCTTATAGAAAAATTGGCATGGGTCTGTGTCTTAATCCAGTCTGGAAAAAACAAAACAAAACACAGGCCAAGCACTAAAATTTTCAGTGGAGATGTAAAAGAGTCCAGTGCTGAACCAGGTACTTGTATTTCGTATGAGCAGTGAGCTGCAGGCTGTTCAAAAAGGATCCACTCGTTAAGGAAGTAAGGAATATGATGTGTACAATTTAAAGCAGCAAATGGCTTCAATTGAGGCACCAGGGGTAGGGAAGAGAGTGCAAGGTTTGAAGTCCTTGGACTCTCTCCTTCTCTCTGCTGCTGCCCTGCTGTGTGACCTTATCCTCTTTGACACTATCAAAGAGGGAGGTTGCACTAGAAGCTCTCCAGAGCCATTTTCATTTCTGTGTTACTATAGTAAAGATGTTTTTGGTAATAACACTTCCATCTTTAACCTGCATTGAAGACGTGAAGCAGCGTCCTACCAACACCTGGGAAAGGCGAGTTTTTTTTCCTTTCCTTTCCTTTCCTTTCCTTTCCTTTCCTTTCCTTTCCTTTCCTTTCCTTTCCTTTCCTTTCCTTTCCTTTCCTTTCCTTTCCTTTCCTTTCCTTTCCTTTTTTCTTTTCTTGTGCCACAGCCTTTAAGTGGCACAGTTTTCTGAGGCTTGTGCTTTCAGTGCATCTGCACTGTGTTTATTTGCTCAGTTTTGCCAGAATATAGCATGTGGCACCCGTAATCCCTGCTTGTTATTACCTTCCAGCAATATTTTTCAAGGACATGTTTCATGACGGTTTTGTTTAGGTATCCAATTGATAGAAGCAGTGTTGGAAATGATGAAGTGAAATGCATCCAAGTTTGTGTTCTGCCTGTGTTTCCTGTTGTTTATATATCTGCTCCAAATTGAAATGTCATCTTCTCCTCATTTGGAAATTCCCAGGATCAAGCTGATATTGGAACGGTCGAGCAGTATGGCCCCCAAGAGTCTGACCGTGTAATTAGGATAGAGTCTGAGACATCTTATGATTCCAGCACATCGTCACTGGAAAGCATACTGGCATCACCAGGTAGGTGCATTTGGACGTGCGGATAGGGATTATCAGAAGAAAAACAGTGGCCCGCGGTGTAGTTCTTGTTTTTTTAGAGGATGAGGATGTTCTGTTCATAATGATGTAAAATCACAAGACTGAACTTTCTTCATCTCTTGTAAGTTTTTTGAGATGATGATTTGAGAGTGATGAAAGTGAATATCTCATCAATGGTTCAAGTGTTTGGGAATGGTATTATTCTGTCCCATTAAAATTTCATCTTCTGAAGACTGGTGCTAGATCTCAGCTCTTGGAGGAGTAGCATCTCGTCTCTTTGTCCTCATGCAGTCTTCATTGCTGTGCCACAGTGGTTGCAGTCCAAAGAGACCTCTTGTTTTTAAAAAAAACCATACTAGAAGAAGAATTTTTAGTACAGGACAAAAAGGTTAGTGTCTCAGAAACAGTCATACTTATTACGTAAATTTCAATATTAAAGACATTTCATAAATATAATTGTATAAAAATACGGAACTTGAGGTGGTGCCGGATGCTCAATGCAGATCCTGTCCTCTAACTCGCTGACCTTAGTGTGGTGTCTTCGTATTGTGGAATCTTCATATATAGAACTAATACCTCTATTGTTTAAATATCCTAGCTAACAACTCTTACGCCATCGCTGCCAATCTCAAACTTTGCTTAAAAAATCTTTCAAAACAATTGATTTGGGGAGGGGGATGTCCCTGAACCCATGATTGTGATTTCTGAAACGTGTAAGGACAAATTTAGTTTTGAATATGCACGCAGTAAAGTTCGCTCCTTGGGACGTGCGCCTCTGTGGGTGGGACCGCATCTGCCACCACAGTGCCAGACAGGACAGTTCTGTCGTCCCCACATTCCTTCATGTTGTCTTTGGACTCCAGCTTTGTCCCGCATCCTCTGGCAACCATTGGTCTGTATTCGGTCTCTGGTTTCCTTTTTCCAGGATGTCATGTAAATGGAGTCACGCAGTCTCTCGCCTTTTTGGTCTGGCTTTGTTAACAAAATGCCTTCAAGATTCATCCATGTTGCGTGAATCAGTGATTCATTCCTCTTTCCTTGCTTAGTAGTACTGCACCTCGTGCACGTACCACAGTTATTTGTTTAAAAATCCATTCATCTGCAGCGGGACATCTGGGTTGTTTCCATGTTTTTCAGTGATTATATATAAAGCTACTATAACCATTTGCATAGAGGTTTTTTTGTGTGGATACAAATGTTTGACTCGGTTAAATTCCTGGGAGCTGGACAACTGGGTCCTATGGGAAGCGTGTGTGAAAGAAATTGCCAAACTATTTTCCAAAATGACTCTGCCCTTTGGCATTCTTCAGTGTTCTCCAGCTTGCTTTTTTTTTTTGAAAGATTCCAGAAGAATTTTATGATGAAAAGACACTCAACACGAATGCTTTGGGTACCTACCCATTTATTCGTGGGCGGGTGGAGGTAACATCAGACCCTCCTTCCTTTTTCTTTATTTTCAAATATGAACACCTTTTTAAGGACTGTTCTGAATGACTCTTGGTACCTGGCACATCTAATCCTTAACATGGAATAAAACTGGACTCTCCTGTTTTTACGACTGAAGAAGGCAATAAAGAGAGATCTGTAAATCCCCTTGATAATGTCATGCCCGCCACTGTGCTTTCTTCTTCAGTTACAGCGTCTTCGCAGAGCTCGGAATTCCAGCCGGCGGTGGAGCAGGTGGGCGAGCTGGAAGAGGCCGAAAAGGTCGAACAAGGGGATGAAGAGGGAGAGGTGCAGCCGGCAGCGGCGGAGGAGCAGGGGGGCCGGCTGGACCAGGTGGAAGAGGAGGCCAGTGATGAGGTACCTCTGCGGCTCTCGCTCCACATATTTGTCCTCACCACTAACCTCACCGAGCCCCGAATTTCCACTCTTGTGTTCAGGTTCGCTTTGCAGAAAACATCCTATTTTTTCATCATTTTTTCTGTCATACTGGATTTTCAGCTGCAGCTGAGTCCAGTGGACCCTAGCCAACAGGGAGGTGGAAAGTTCTTTAAGGAAGATGAAATTTCTGTCTCCTCTTAATGGGAAATATGCGAAGACACTTTGGGCTTGAGAGGAAGTTTGGGCCAAAGAGGCAGCTTATCTACTAAGGAAAGGCGGGATTTTTAAGAGCTGTGCTCCTTATCGCCCGGGAGGGGATGCTAACCATGTCAGGGGAAGGTGACTTTCCTGCCTACCGTACCGACACCTCCCCACCGCAAGCTAGGTTTCTCCAGTGGAATTTTCTTTTAGTTTAGAAGCACGCCTTTCAGAATGGGAGTTGTATCCAACCTTCGAATGTCAGCACTAATGTGTGGTTCGAGGCCAAATCAGTGCAGTTGGATTTACTCCTCTGTTGCTCTTCTATCCTCAAATTTGTGTACAAATCGAGATTTGGGCAATCATCTTTTATAATAGCAGGATTACTAAAATCGGGATTGGCAGGCAAAATAATGAGTTTATGGTCTGTTACGTGGAATTGTGTGAATTAATTACAAAGCCCAACATGAGTCATTCCCTCTTCTATAATCAGAAGAACTGAGGGCTAGAAGACAGCTGTTTGAATTTGGTCCCAGCATTGACCTTGCCACATCCCTGAGCCTTAGTTTCTCTATCTGGAGAAGGTCTTCTTGCCTTGCGGGGATTTCTGGACTGCTGTGAAAATTTTTTGAACAATTTAAAAAACATTTCTGTAGAAATCCATGTTGTCCTTATTTATGTCTCGATTCTGCCAACAAGCTGTGGCTCCCCTTTCATGCTGACAAGTTGCTCTTCTTCTTTGAATGAAGTCATAACTGAACTTTAAATGTAACTTTTGTTTAAAACAGTCAGGGTAACCAGTCATGAGTGCGGGCAGTACAGCTGCGCATGAGGTAGCGTATCGGGCTGATTTGAGACTGGAGTGTATCCAGAAGCTGGAGCCCAGGATGGAGAGAGGCCGGAAGATGCCGTGTTGTCGGTAGTGGAAGGCGCTGGAAAAGGGAGACCAGCAAGGGACAGGCCTGCTCCAAGTAGCTGCGCAGCCACCGTGCTCCCGAAGTGAAAGCGAGTCTCCAGCGCATCAAACTAGAGTGGAGACCTAGCAGGTCGGCGGGGGGGGCAGCTTTGCCCTCCCCTCAAGAAGCCCTTCTCAGATGGGTTAGGTCCCTTCCCTAGGTGGCGGGCTTCCTCCCCTTCAACGGGAAGGTCTGACACACGCTTGGTAGCTCACCTGCGCAGCACAGCAGAGACAAGCTTCCTGCTTGGACACTGGGGAATGTGGATGGAGTAACCTGTAAGGTCTGTGGCTTCCAGTCCCGGTTTAGAGTTTTTATTTTATTTATGTATTTATTTATTTTTGCTTAACAAATGCTTGCTTTCTTATACAAACATCTACATAGTTGATAGCAAAAGATGGACAATTGGACAATTTTCAGTGGGTTCAAAATACATAGAATATTTATTCCAACCGAGAAAAACAGCTTGCATATTTTTTGCTCTGTCTCTATTTAATAACTCAGCTGTGCTCTTCCATTAGCCATAAAGGGTTGAAGGCCACAGAATAGACTCTGGTTTCTGTTCTCTAGCAGTTGCATGTATATGTGCCTTCTCATCATGAATATCGGGACCGTGGCTCTCTCCTTGTTTATGCACACAGTGCCAACCCAGATCAAGGCAAATAATAGCTTCCGCAGATCTTTCCCAAGAACCCTGCCTCTTCCCTCCATCCTCAGCCAGTCACTTAAGAAGCCGTGGCCACTTTCTTAATTTCTCCCAAATGTATCCTTTCCTTTCTGTGTCTCCTGCCTCTGGTCTGTTTCAGGCCCCTGTTACCTCTACTGTAACAGTATATGGAGGGTACTTACTTTTGAGGACATTGTGAAGGTCAGATCCATGAATTTCTTTGCAAGTGCTTATAGGAGTGCTGGGAACAAAGGAAGTGCCATTTGAGCATTGCTGTTCTTACCACACGGCTAATGGGGACATCTGGTAGGCGTCTCCCACATGCCTGACTGTGGTACGATGAGCCGCTGTGCTCCGGCTCTCCCACTAAGGGTGTTGGGCAGGTCGCTTCACACTTCGGGGCCAATTCCACAGCTTTATGTTTTGAGGAAAAAAATCAGAATACGTGATTCCCAAGATCCGTTTCTGATCTCGAATTCCTGGATTCTCTAGCCATTTCTTCAGGCTTCCTGGTCATGAATGAAATTGGCAGTGCAGGAGTCATTCTCATTCTCAGTCTCTGAAACTTGGCAACAAAACAGTCTGGTAGGATTTGGAGAACCTGGTGTCCCCACGATGAACCCCAAGCAATTCCTCCCCACAGTCAATGCAACCACCGCCGTCAATCACGTCATACATCAACAAGCGGGAGCTGGAGCTCATGGAAAAGTTTAGGGAGCAGCTGGAAGAGAAGACACAGATGCTGCAGGCTGACATCAGAAGCCAGCGGGGCGCACTGGAAATGATGAAGGAACAGCTCCAGAGAATACAGGATGCCACCTTGCAGGTCAGAGGCCGGGTCCAAGTAAGTACGTGGCAGAAGGGAGAGGAGAAAAGGGCCTTGACAGTTTTCAAGCAGTCGGTCACCGGCACCTGCCAGGAGGGACAGCAGCTGCTCCAGGGTGGCATGGGACATTCGGAGCCGTCTCCAGCCGGGACTTGGGCTGTGCTCTTTGTCTCTTGGCTGTAGTGGCTGCGATGGGCCCAGCTAGGCTGTGCTGACGGCAGACCCGACGTCGCTATGGCCGAGGCCGCCTGAGGGGGGCCCGTCCCGCTCTCTGCTGGGCATGTCCTGTGCCCTGAGGAAAGGCGAGGCCTCTGAATAAGACCTCTGTGATACTGTGTCCTTCCAGATGCGGCCAGCCAGCTCACAGCGCCTTGACCGTCCCAAGTCCCGGTCTTTGGAGCCGGTGCCCAAGAAACAGCGCACTGAGCAAATGAAGAAGTCGCAGTCGCGCCTTTCCTATGGTTCGTGGTCACCCTGCTCTTTCAAATTCTCTGCGGAGCTCCAGGAGACGCATGATATCTCCAACCAGGTATGGGAAGCCTGTTCCAACTTGGGAGCTGACCGCAGATTTCATTTTCATGAGCCCTGAGGCTCACCTGTTTCTCCCGAGGGGTTGGTGCCTATTCAGTCGGCTGCAGTTCACTTGCCCGACAGAAAGATTCGTGGCGAGCTAGACCCAGCCGCTCGTGCCAGGCGCACACACGTGTGTCCCGGGGGGCAGCATCCTGCCGCCAGGGGCGTGGCTGCAGCTTGGGCCAAGATAAACACATACATGGCCCCTGACCACGGCCGCACGCACGGGGCCGCCGTCATCTTCTGCTAGGGGAGAAGGGAGCAGGGGTGTTCAGTCCACTTCTGGGGGACTCTTCCGGGCACTGAGGTCCTTTGGTCTTTCCTGAAGCCACTGCTGCAGAGGCTGGACCCGTTCCTGCAGCGGCCTTTGCGGCAGGCACGGGAGCAGCGCGAGGGGCAGCAGCCCCTGCCAGAGCAGCGGGCGCGGGAGCGGCTCCCCCCGCCGAGCGCCGCAGTGGGAAAGCGGACGCTGAAGAGGGACCCACCAGGCCAGGCCAGCGTAGCTGTGCGCCTCCGTAAGGACCCCGCGACATTCACGCAGAGCCGGCCCATTGCTGCTCCTGTCCAGTTTCCAGCTGGACAGAAGCCCTCCCGCTACTATCAGGAGGAAACCCCGGGGGACGACAACAGTCGCAGGTAAGAAGTGCATGGAACAGTGATAAGGGCTGAAGTCCCTGCTCTCCCCTCGTGGCCGCATACCGGGCCTGCAGGTACCCCAGGTACCTGCAGGGCACCCTACCCCCGTCATCAAAAGCAGTGTGCTCCCATTCCCTTTCTCTGTGGCTGCCGAAGCCCTGCCTCTGCACGCACAGCGCGTGGCCAAGCTGGCGGAGCGGAGGGGACTCTGGGAAAATAGGAGGCCTATGTGAGGAAGCTCCCACGCCGGGGACGTGGCAGGCAGATCTTGAAATCGCTTGGCTCCCCACCCGAGTCCAGTTTTACGGCCCGGGGCATCTAGAGCAAAGTCTTAGGTACCCACAGCTCAACGACTCCTGGGCTCCCAGCTTTCTTCTGCCGCTCCACTGTGGTCTGGTGATCACGGCTGACCAGCCGAGGCGGTCTCCACAGCACTGACAATATATGTGGGGCCAGTGGGTGTGAAACAGTCGCTGGATGGCTATTGGATACCAAAGAGCTAAGCTTGCAGAAGGACTAAGTTCTGGGAGGCATTCTAAAGACATGAACGCATTTTCTGCTCAGTAATAAAGTCTGTGGTCCCAAATACCGGAAAGAGAAGGCTCTGCTCAGCAGCGAAGGGGCTGTGGAGCACATGCTTGGTGCCCCGTAAATATTGTCGAATGAATGCCAGTTCTGAGCGGGCATCCCAGAGCTCTCCAGATTGCCTTCTGGGCCTCCGGGGTATGTGACCCCGGTATGTCTGGTGGGTGGGTTAGTGCCGTGTTTCCCGCTGGCCTGATCATCAGCATCCACTTGAGGAGGTTGTGGGATTCAGAAGTCCCTATTCACCCAGGATAAATGGGGCTTTTGTAGAGAGAGCACTGGATTTGCAGGGCGGAACTGGCCCGGCAACCCCAATCAGCTCTTAGCTCCTTCGGCAACAAAGGGCAGGTCCCTGCCTTTGGGTGGGTAAAGTGACTGGCCCCGGGCCACAGAGATCACCACTGTGGCCAATTCAGGACCGTCCAAGTAATACAACTAAAACCACTTGAGCCAAAGGACTAATTCACCTCAATCTTTATATTCACTTGACTTCGGCAAATGGAATCTTCTTTGGGCAAAGTGAGGGTGCAAACCAGTGAATCCTGATTTAGCCACCAAAGCCCATTATGCTTTAAGCACCAACCGATGAGCAAGGCAATGGCTCCTGGGTCATGGGCCCCAGACCCACGTCACCGTAACTTGTTTCTTTCAGTTTTGTTCCTGAGGAGCAGCAGGGGGCGTCCGCGGAGCCACTGCCACGGGTGTACAGCCCCGGCTCTGACACAGTCGCTTCTACCAGCTTTCCCACGTCTCTTGTCAATTCTGACCCCAGCTTAGCCACTCGGGAGACCCCGCAGGATTACATCCAACTCTGGCCACAGCCACCAGAGCCACAGCGTCACCTGTACCTCCAGGTGAACACTTGGCCTTCCAGTGAGCGGGACAGGCTGCAGGACCGAGCCAGCTGGCCCCAGGTACAAGCATTCCTTTGTCCTCTGCGTCCCGGCCCAGGTCAGGGCGTTCGGCATTGGGGGCTGGGCCCCTTCCCCCAAAGGCACACCCTGCAGCTCGGGCTGTGAAATCCAGGCTTCAAAGCTCAGTAAATTGGAGAGCGGTTACTCTTATGGTGGCAGCACATGCTGCTGAGTCCAAAGATTCACGTTTCCCTGAAAAAGTGAGCTGTCCTCATGGATAGTGAATGCGATCTGAGGTGAAAACTTCTCAAGCATATGGTACCTGGGCAAAGTGGGTCAGGCCATACCCTGAGCTCGGTGCCCGAGCCCAGACCCCTTTCTGAACTTGTGGATCGTTTGTTCTGCTACAAAATCCTGGGCCTAGTGTGGGTGTGTTTCCTTGTACTAAAAAATAAACCAAGGGTCCTTCTGTGGAATGTGCGTGGTGTTTATCCACAGGGCGGTGCATACTTGCCCGGGAAGACCCCGCCTCAGGGACCATCTGCAGTGGACGTATTTCCTGGGCAGTGCTGGCTGCTGGGCCAGATGGCAGCCACGTATGGGGTTTTGGTCCCAGAGAGATTCTCAGCAGGCCCCTTGGGACCACACACTCTCAGTCTAACAGTACTTATGAAGGGTGTTTTGATTCTGGCTTTAGAAATCTTAATGGAGTCTACCTCTGATTTTTTAAAACTAACGACAACAGCAAGGAAAAAAGAACCCAGAAAGCTAAGGCAGGATGAGCGAGTTTGGATGTTTTAAATGGCTGAAGGTGTGGTTATTTTCACATACACACCTTGACCAGCTGGACTGCCAGTCCTCCAGAAAGTTGTTGTTACCTTTCCCGTCACATTGTTCAGGTAGGCTCAGCACGGAAGTCACTTAGCTTGAGCAGAGTAATAGCACAGTCCAAGGGTAGGGGCGGGGAGAGACCTTCCGAGCCTTCGGCCAGCCATGGCTGGCAGAGAAGCAGGGCTAGGGAGGGCCAGACACAGAACCCAGTAGCCTTAGGCATGAAGAAAACTTTGGGGAAGACCAGGGCCACTCTCACTGGTCTTTAAGGGAAGACGCTGTCGGAAGACGAAAGTGGAGAGCAACCCCATTGTCCCCAGCTGCACCTTCCACCAGCGCCTTGTACGTCTGTGTTCCAAAGATGTCCTTCTCAGCAGCTTGCTGACTTGGGCTAGAGGGAACGTTTCACCTTGTCCCCCTTTTCCTCGGCAGGTGTCAGCTCCTCAGGCAGGTCCAGAGGCTTTCCGGGATCCTGAAGAATATTCGCCGGGCCGTATCCGCTATTTGAGGTCTGCGGAGCAGTCCAGCTTGGACGAGCACCAGCACCGGCAGTACTTTCATACCAAACCTTGAGAAAAAGAGGGGTAGACAGGCCAATGACACGTGCGTGGCCAACCTCCAAGGCTCACAGAGTCTCCTGGAGTAGGGGTTGGGGAGGGGGGGGTGGATATTTTCTTTTCTTTCCTGATAAGTTCTGTTTGGGATTGTGGAGCACAACCCGTTTCTTGGAAGTTATACTGCAGAGGCAGCCCGTGACCCCCAGCTGCTGTCCCCACCTTCCTGCCCGACTTTGCACACACCTGCTCTCCCCTGGGCGGGCGGGCTGCACAGTCCACTCAAGTTAGAAACTGTTTTTCCCTGCCAAGAAACATTTTCCAGCATGGTTTGCAATCTAGTAAGAAGCTGTTTTGTCTTAAGCCACTGGCCTTGGCCTTGATGGCCAAAGCCCTGCGTCTCCTCCACAGTCATATTGGGGAAACCACAGGTAACAGCATTCCAGTGGTGGGAAGCTGAAATCAGATGAACATAAATGCTTTGTACTGAAATAATCACAGCTCCAGTGTTCAATAAATATCTTTCATTGCAACTCTCTGTGAATTTATGATGGACTTTTGGAACCTAGAAATGGTAGTGACCCAGTTGACTGGTACTAGGACCCTGAGTAAAGGGCTCATTTCCTGGACTTGAGCCCCTTGTGGGCGCCTCTGCTCCCTGCCACATTTGTAGAGACCGGTGGCTCCTGCCTCCCTGAGTGGCCGTGTGCCCAGGCTCTCTGCGTAGCTGAAGCCTGCCGGCTCCTTCATTGACGCTGAGGGCGGCCAGAGGCCTCCCAGGCCCAAACCAGTGGGCCTAGAGGCTCCCCACTGCGTGGAGTATGGAGTGCCTTGCCCTGCCTTGGGTATCACCTCCGAGGTGAGCCTGGGAGCTTTGCATGCACGATCCTTGTCTCCTCCATGTAGCTTTTCCTCCAAGGTGTGCTCCCTGGAGGGAAAGTGATTTGTTCTCTGGCCAGACACCAAGTAGAGCATCTTCCCAGCTGTCTGGGGACAAGAGGAGGGGGCAGGGGGACATCTGGGGACAAGAGGAGGGGGCAGGGGGACACCTGAACCACCTTATTAGAAGTCATCCGAAGCCTTTAATGTCCATCTTAAGATAATGAGTCATTGCTGGAATGAGGCAAAGGAAGCCCCCAGTCTCCAGGGACAAGTTAAAGAGGGCACATGAGGCTTCACACCCACAGGAAGATTTTGGCATTCCTCAGGAAACTCGATCTCTACCAGGGTGGTAAGGACTGAGTGTGTCCCTCTCAAATTCATGAAGCCCTACCCCACAATGGGACGGTATTTGAAGGTGGGGCCCTTGGTAAGTGCTTGGGTTCAGATGAGGTCATAAAGATGGGACTCCCACATTGGAATGAATGCCCCTGTAAGAAGAGACACAATGAACTTGCTCCCTCTCTCACCTTGTGTGCACATAGAAGAGGTCATGTCAGCCCAGAGCAAGATGGTGGCTACTTATAAGCCAAGAGAAGAGGTATCAGAATAGAATCTACCTCTCTGGATCCTTCATTTTGGACTTCCATCTTCCAGAACTGTGAAAAATAAAGGCCTGTTGTTGAAGCCCCCCGTCTATGGTATTTTGCTCTGCAGTGTGAGCTGACCAAGGCACAGGGGCTATTTGCTTCTTGGCACGTCCCTTTGCAGTCATTGGGAAGGAGCGGCTGAGGGCTCACTTGCCAGAGTCGCTCCTTGGCCCGCTGTGTCCAGCAGAGGTAGAACACTTCCAGGAACCGGTTCTCTCGGGCTGCCCTGGAGAGCCGGCAGCAGAGATGTCAGGGACATCCTTGATACCCGCCTTGACCGTGGGTGAGCAGAGTTCAAAGTGACGGGCATCCTGGGGGTGTTGGCAGGGGCTCTGTGGCCTCTCTTCGTCGGGGGGTCACCTTCTCCCTCCTGCTGGACTGCACATGTGCAAACCTTGCCGCACTTGTTGGGGGGAGGAGAGAGCGTGCACAGGGGCCCAGGCTCGGCGGTCCTGAGCTGCCTTGTGGCCCACGTGCGGGTGGGGCTGGCATGTGGCTCGCAGTCAGCTGGTAGCGTCCTCACCACTGTCCACGGGGGAGGCTCAGAGGCTCACGGTGAAGTAGCAAGAGTTCCCGTACCTGGGCCTGCTGTTTCCAGTCGGAAAACGATTTGGTCCTGCCTCCTCTCTCCCTTTACACGGTCAGGCAGGCCCTAAGAATGGCGCGCTCCCGTCAGGATGCAGCTGAGGCCCTGTCCAAGGCAGAACAGGAGGAGGAGGAGATGATGCTTTTCCTACCCAGCTCTCAGAGCAGGTAAGGATAAATGGAACGGTAGAGCTGGAAGAGGCTTTGGGAAATGCACCATAAAAGCCGATGAGGCTGGAGGCATTTGGTTGGGATTATTGCTTGACCGCAATGCCTAGAGTGTGCCTTGCTGGGCCAGGACTTGTGTGAACGAGCCCAGTTGATCCAGGCTTCACCACCCCCTGGATCTCAGACAAGGACCCTGAACTGGGAAGGTCTCTGGTCACCTCGAGCTGGGCCTCAGTCAACTGCTTAGCTCCCGACTCAGCCCTGGGATGCGGTTGCCACGCGCTCAGATGGGCAGGAGGCCTGGGCCTGCTCTTTCCCGGAGACCCCCGCAGGAATAGCTCGAAGGACGCCCCATTTTACAGTGGCGAGGGGTGACTGGCGTTCCTTTAGCAACGATGGAATCAGAAACAGGCATGAAGTGAGGAGTGGGGCCTGGATCAGCGTTGCCCAGGGCAGGAGAGAAGTTTGGGCAAGACTTGAGTCAAGAAGAGTGGTCACAGAAGTTTCTAAGGCTGTGGCTTGAACTGGAAAGATTATGGCTGTTCTCGTGTTCTGTGCTAAACTAAACTGCTCCAGAAGGCTCTGGGGACTTCACAGCCCCCAACACAAAGTCTCATCAGAGAAATCTTCAGATGCTACACCTGGAACTGCTCCATCCCCCTCCCTCCTGGGGAGAGGAGCTGGTTCTCCAGCGACCCAAGGACAGGCAGATCCCAGCGAATGGGTTGGAAGGGGGACTCCAAAGGCAAAGCAGGTCTTGCTCCTAGGATATCCACCCCCAGCACCCCAGGCTCAACTGCCTGGCTCTCCTTCCTGCGTGGCCCCCAAGAGGCAGTAACATTCTGTCTTGGCCGCCGAGCACGATGGCCCACACTCTGCTCACTGGCTGGGATACAAGGGTTGCCTGTTCCCTAAATTTCCCAGCCTTGTCCTGCAACTCTGCTGGGACAGCTGTGGCCCCCTCCCTCACCCTGGCTGCCAACACAGGAGATCCAGGAGCCCCAGGCCCTGACTGTCCTTCATACAACACAGCCACCAGCAGTCCCAACATTTGAAAAGGGTGGCCTCCAGCAGTGCTGCCAGGAAGGTGGCCCTTGGCTGAGACCACTGTCACCTTGCCATGACCCCACAAGACTCAACGGTGGCTCAGTGCAGATTTGTTTGCCTCTCTAGCATCCAGCCACCTTGGCTTCCCCTGTCTGGGAAAGCACAGGAGTCAGATTTCTCTATGGGTTGGTGGAGGTCAGGGGAGGCTGGAAGGACGTGACAGAAGTGCCCCAGCTGCCACATGTGGCAGAACTTCCAGACACTGCTCCCATGACCCCCACATCAACTCATCCCCAGGTGGACCGCACGGCCTCCTCCGTGAGCAAAACTCAGTCTGGACAGAATAGAGTACCCCACCCACAGCCTTAACAGCTCAATATTCATGTGTTTTCTGCGGAATCCGAAATTTATAAATGTCCCTGTTGAATGAACGCCTTTGATGAAGAAAGAAGACCATGTTCATGGACAGTGCGGCACCAGCTGATGCTCTCTGCAGCATCTCCAGTGTTCCAAGCATTTTGAAGATAATGAGAGCAAAGGTAGTGAATGAGAGTGAAGGGACGTTCTGGGGTGTGAATACTGTTTGGCCAAAATCACTGGGAAGGAAAGGGTGAGGGAGAAAGACTGTGCAGAAGGGAGGAGGGCAAGGCGGGCATGGGAGCTTAGAACAGTAGCTTCTCTCACAAGCTCTCAAAATGGGCTACCACAATTGAAATGAAAACCCTCTGCTTTCTAGCTAGGACCCAATTACATGTTTCGTAGGGGATATTAAATAATTGAGATGTATTGTTTTCATGGGTCAGCAAGATGATATCGAATGGTTCTCCACTGCTTATTAAATAAAATACAAGTTCTCAGCCTGGCGTGATCTGGTCTCACTCTTCCTCAACAGCTCCATATCCCTCCTCCCTTCATAGACTCTGCCCCAAGTTCTCTGAAACACTGGGTTTGACACAAGCCCTGGTCTTTCCGCCTCACTCAGGGCATTTGTGTCTCCGTTCACTCCTGCTACACATGTGGCCCCTTCTAGACTGAGCTACAGTGAGCAGAGATCAGGGCAGGTCTTGGAGGCCCCCAGAACACCATGCCTTGGAGACTGAGCCTTTTGTCTACAAATGTTCCAATGAACATCTTTGTAACTGAGTCCTTAGCAGTCACCTGGACAATTTCATAAAGAAACAACACAGCTACTTGAGGCAGAATCATTGAGTGGGAAGTCAAGCTGGTGAGGCCCTCTTCTTGGGCAACTTCCCAGAAGCTGGGAAAGGTGTGCAGAACCAGGCTTGAGGGGCAAAGAGGACGGTGCTTAGTGGATGAGAGAACTGGGTGGAAGCTGAGTTGGCAAGCGTCCCTGGTGGTGGCTCCAGTGAACCTCTGCAAGTAGCCTTGGGGCACACAGAAGGCAGGAACCCTGCAGGGAGATGGGGCGGGGGGGGGGGGAGAGTAGGGGGGATTGACAGTGACAGCCAAATGTCAAGAGGCCCGAAACTTCCAGAGCCATGGATATTTCCTGCCCAGATGGAGGCCTTGGCCCTGAGGGTCAAAGGGTAATTAACCACATGGTCACCTTGTTGATGAAACAAAACCCACAACCCTGCAGAATCAAAACATGTCAAAGGCACCGAGGCAAAGGTCAACAGACAGGACAGACAAATTGCAGTATTTAGAATCATGCACTCAAGTGTTTGTGTAATCTATTTAGAGTTCTAGCCCGCCAGCTTGTGGGGAAGGTAGGTGGGAGAGGGGCTGAAAGTTCAGCTGAGGTGGAGTGTTACTTCAGCTGAGAACCGGGCAAAGGGGAGGATTTACACTCACAACCTTGGAGCCCACGATCTGCTAGGAAAGGCAGACTGCGAGCATGGAGGGGTGTCTGTGACAGCAAGGGACCCAGGAAGGAGCTAGGGCCACCCACTTTAGTGCTGCTCCTGTATTCTTTCCCCTCAGCTGCCTGTGGGCAAAGCCTAGCAGTTTCCATCTGGAATGTGGTGCTGAGGAAATCAAGACGTTGAACCTTTTTTGAAGATTTCTTCCTGCTATCTACCCTCTTGCTGTGAAACTTTGGGAGATCACTTGACCTCGCTGGGCCGGTGCTGACTCTCTGGAACATAAGGGCAAAGATAAGAGACCTGCTCCAGAGCGAAGAGCCTTCCTGGATGAAGGAAGGAATGAATGAATGAGCGAACAAATGTCACTCTGGCCCCTGCTGGTCTGACTCCTCAGCGCTGATGAAGATACAGAGGGGTGCCTGGTCCCTGAGAGGATCGACCTACTGCAGACACTTGCTGCATTCACAACCCCACTCTTTGTCCACTCAGGTCCCCTTTCCTGGTCCTTTCCACTCAACCTAAAAGCATTCTCAAGACAGTGTTCTGTCCATGCCCCGCTTCAGACCCGCTTCCTCCTTTTATGGCTGTACTTTCCCCCTCCTCAGCCCTTTGTCCCCCACCTGGGAAATGATCCATGACTCCCAAACCTCAATAGCCCACATCCGCTCTCCCTGCTGGCCTCCAGTCCTGTAGATCAACTGCACACCGGGTGATGGGCATTAAGGAGGGCATGTGATGTGATGAGCACTGGGCGTTACATGCAACTCCTGAATCATTGAACACTGCATCAAAAACTAAGGATGGACTATATGTTGGCTAATTGAACATCACAAAAGAAGAAGAAAAAAAGATCCCACTGCACACTGGACATCTCCCTGTGGGTGTCCCCCAGGTATCTCCAGTCAACACAGCCAAAAAGAGGCCCTTCACCCGCTCCCCTCTCAGTCACCCAAGCTAGTAGTCAGACATTGCCCTTGACTCCTGCCTGTCCCCCAGACTATCCTTTTGGGCGTAATTGTCTGTTTCCTCGACTGACACACAGTTGGAGCAGGGAAACTGTGAATGAATAAGGGAGCAAATGAATAAACAGAGGGCTAGATGGTTTATATGGTCTCACGAGCCCAGCACAGTCTGGGCACGTAGGTATCAGGGAAGATGTGTTGGGCAATGGGCTCTTTCCTCTCCGCCAGAGCCTTCCCAGGCCCCTGCTTGGGCACGAACACACCTCCAGGCTCTGGGCCCATGAGGTTGGGGTTAGACTGCGAAGCCATATACCATGGTCCAGCCTCAAGAAGTAGGTTCCAAGGGCTAGGACATAGGCTGAGCTTCTTGGTGCTGGCTTCCCATACCTCAGGGTACCCAAGAGAACACTCAGAGTCTCTTTGTTTGTTTTCTCAAGGCTGGGGCATTGGACAGAGCCCAGACATCAGCCAGGAGCACAGGACTGGGGCCAAGGAAGATGTGTCCCTTATCTATGTCTTGGGGCTCATGGTGTCTTCTGCTCCTGCCTTACACGCTCCGCCACCAGCCATCTGGCGGTGCCAACAGTAGGCTCCAGCTAGAAGGTAGCAACACTCATGCTTATGCCTTAGGGAAGCTTCGAGCAGTCAGAAGGGTCATTGGAGCTCTGGCCACAGGCCCCCAAACTTTAGGCGGGGCTTAGTCAGACTCATTTCTTGTCGTCTCTTGCCCCCTGGCGTATGGTTGCAGTATTGCAGCCCTCCGGTGGCCTCCCGTGTGACCAAACCAACATTTCCTGAGCACCTACTCCGGCCAGACCCTATGCCTGCAAAATTCTATTATCAAGACTTTGGTCCAGCCCTTGGTCAACTCCCTGGTATCTCCAACTTCTTTACTCTCCAAGTGCCTTCACAGTCACCGTCCGTTATGTAGTCACTCCAGTCCCTTCTTTCCTTTGTCAAAATCGCTAGCAAATCCCCAACTTTGCATGAACCCAACTATTTGTCCTCTGTGTGCCTGCACTTAAGTGTCTCTGTGCTGCTAGGGAGAACTACACAAGGCTGCAGATTGAGCACCACTATAGATTTATGATCTCCAGCCTCACCCAGGCACTTCTTAATGCTCACAAGGCCTTCCTTGGTTTGCGTTTGCCAGTCCCATTCTGAGAATGGTGACTTGGCCTTTCAAAGTCTTTGTCTTTCCATTTCCCTCCTGCTTGCCTCATCCGTGTTTGATTTAGAAATTGGAGGATGTGGAATAGAAATTTCCTCATCATCCCATCACCAGGCCTCTCATCCTGTCTTCCTCTGTACTCAACATTTCCTCCTTTCCTCAGGCTAAAATGGCAGAAGTATCCTTTCTCCTTTCTAAGCCAATGTCTTCTCTGCCTTCTAAATGCCATCCCCTCCCACAAGCCCTTCTCTCTCACATCACCTGATTCCCCCTCTCTATTTGACTGGTTGCATCACCAGGCAGACATGCTGTAATACTTCCTGTCTTGAACAAAACTCCTTCCTCGACTCCCACATTCCTCCTCAACGCACACCACATTTCTCTGCTCTCTTTCCGAGCTCCTGTCAGCAGGTACTGTCACCACTTCCTCTCTCTCCCCTGGTCGTTATCAACAGCTCAGATCCAGCCTCATCTCCTACCGCTGAAACAGCTCTTATCAGGGTTGCCGATGAACTCTGTGTTGTCAAGTTCACTCTGCTCTTCTTTGCTCAGGTGTTGTTACTCTGGCTGTGGGCAGTATTGATTCACTGGCTGCTCCTTCTCACTCTCCTTCGCTGGTTCTTCCTCCTAACTTTTTAAACCCTGGAAGGCACAGGACTTGCATCTTGGGCTTTTCTCTACCTCCAGTCCCATAGCTTTAAGTCACACTCACACACACACACACACACACACACACACACACACACACCACCTTCCTTTACTGAACCAGACTCATAAACAACTGCCCACTTTGTACTTCAAAACTTAGATCCCTTAGTGGCATTTCAATTTTAATACGCCCCAAACAAAACCTTTGAGACCCCACAAGCCTGCCTCATAGTCTTTCCTCTTTCAGTAGATGAGGCCCTCATTCATCTCACTCTTTAAGCTAGATATCAGAGGTATGGATTGAATTGTGTCCCCCAAACATACATATGGTGTAACCCTAACTCCCCAATACTTCAGAATGTGACCTTATTTGGAAATAGTGTCATTGCACATGTTATTAGTCAAGATGAGGTCATACTGGAGTAGGGAAGGCCCCTGACCCGGTAAAACTGGTAACCTTACAAACATAAAGACAGAGGTTGGGGACATGCCTTCATAGTTCAACAAACCACAAGAACCTGGGGGAGGACATTCTCTCTCACAGTCTCAGAAGGAAACAATCATGCCAACACCTTGATCTTGTACTTCTAGCTTCCAGAATACATTTCTTGTGTGTAAACTACTGTTGTGGACTGAGTTATGTCTCCCCCAAATTCATATGTTGAAAACCTAAACCCCAATGTGACTATTTCCAGAGAGGGATTTTGGTGAAGTAATTAAGGCTAAGTGAAGTCAGAAGCTGGGACCTAGTCCAATATGACTGGTGTCTTTATAAGGAGAGGAACATCAGAGATTCCTCTCTCACTGGGCACACACAGAGGAATGGCCATGTGAAGACACAGTGAAAAGGCAGCCTTCTGCAAGTCAGGAATAGGGCCCTAGCCAAGAACCTCATTTGAAGCACCTTGATCTCGGACTGGTAGCCTCTAGGATTGTGAGAAAATAGATGTCTTTCGTTGAAGCCCTGCCCCATTCTGTACCCAGCTGGTGGCAAGCTAGACAACCAGTGCACTCAGGGTCACTCTGAACTACTTCTTTCTCCTAAACCATTTGCATCCACCCAATATGCATATCCTGTTGGCTCTCCCTCCAAAACTGGTCTAGAATCTATCTACTGCTCTCCACCCCCAAAGTTCCCACCATCATTCCCCACACTAAATAACACTTTTGCTTTCTAAGGAAGCAGTTATTGAACCTGCAAATGATACATTTTTTGCAATGTATCTTTTCCAATATGTATGCCTCTTGTTTCTTATCCTAATCTTAGTACACGGTTTTAACTAAAATCTCCTCCCTTGTTAGAAACTCTCTTAACGGGGCGCCTGGGTGGCTCAGTGGGTTAGAGCCTCTGCCTTTAGCTCAGGTCATGATCTCAGGGTCCTGGGATGGAATCCCACATCGGGCTCTCTGCTCAGCAGGGAGCCTGCTTCCCCCTCTCTCTCTGCCTGCCTCTGCCTACTTGTGATCTCTCTCTATGTGTCAAATAAATAAATAAAATCTTTAAAAAAAAAGAAACACTCTTAACAACACAAATCATTTCAACTTCTACTCATATATGATTTTATTGAATAAGTAAGTATATAGACTTACCCATATTGAGTAAATAACAATTCAGTTTCTGCTCCCATCTCTGAACTATATTGCAAAGTGGGACAGAGATTGATTCCCTGCTCTCTCCAAGTCCAGGGTATAGGATGGGCAATCATTAGATGTATGTTGAAAACAAGATGAAATAGAGATTCTTTAAGGTAAGCAAACAGTGGTTTGTGGTTGAATGTCAATGCAGGCTTCTACTGGGTCTCAGCTCCAAATGGGTGTCACCAGTTAGAGAAGGTTGGGGGTGGTGGGGTGAACATTATATAAAGAAGAAATAGCCATGATAAAGACCTGGGAGGTACAAAAGTGTTATAACCCCCACCTCACTCCATGAGCTTCCAACCCTTCTAAGCTTCTGGATTTATGTTTTGCTCTAACTGCAAAGCCATAAAAAAAAGTGTATGAAATATCTTTCTGATTTGTGCATGAATGGGACTTTTTATGTTTAAAAAAGGTGGAAATAATTGCAAAGGAGAAACAAAACAATAGATTTAACTTCATTTAAATACTAAATGTTTGTACACGAAGAAGATGAGTGACAGTAAAAGGCAAACAAGAGGGTAGATATGTGTACCTAATGTGCATAGAGCATATGTGAATCAATAAGAAAAACACTAAGATTGCAGCAGAGAAATAAGAGCATAAACAATTCACAGAAAAGGAAAATAGTGAATGTGTGAAAAAATAAATATGATAAAAATATAATCCAAAACAGTGAAATATTTGAATAATTTTTACCAAAAAAATGAGTTATAGTTTCTTGCTGGAAAGGGTGAGCTGAAAACACCTTTCCGCACTGGGATTTGTTACAGTCTTGTGTAACCACTCAGCTCTTCAGGGTCAAACCCTTTCAAGGTTCATATTCTTCAACAAGGACTTTTATTGCTAGGGAACCACAGTTCTACTTTTAAGAAGTTCTCACTCACACGAGGACATGGTGAATGCTGAGGCTGGGTAGACTCTGTCTGTAATCCATATCAGCCCTGATTTACAAGAAGAATTCAGTGGTTATTTATTGAGGTGAATTAAGCTGAAAAATGAATAGAACTCTAAAAGGACTAGACTACTCTGTATTAGCTACCTCCTACTCACTCTAGACTTTACTGGAACGTAGCTGCTGGAGACGCTCCCCAACTAATTCAAGCACAGGTGAACCAGAAAGGCCAGCACACTTGAAACCCCAGCCCCGTCCCATACACATAAGTGCTGCTTGGTAATCTTGGTCAGTCGCTTATCTTCCTGTTTATGTGAAGAAGAAGGAGAAGAAGAAGAAGAAGAAGAAGAAGAAGAAGAAGAAGAAGAAGAAGGAGGAGGAGGAGGAGGAGGAGGAGGAGGAGGAGGAGGAGGAGGAAAGAGGAGGTGGAGAAGGAGAGGGAGAAGGAGGAAAAGGAGAAGGAGGAGGAGGGGGGAAGGAGGGGGAGGAGGGGGAGGGGGAGAAGAGCAACAGCCACATATTTATTAAAATTTTTTTTTCATTCACAGCACCGTTTACAATAGTGAGAAACAGAAACCTAAGCCTCCAGTTACCTGAGGGATTGTTAGGGACATTTTAAACCTCCACGCAATGAAATAGTATCTGTTAGAAAAATGCTGCAAATAAACAAAAGTTGTTTAATCATATTCAACTCTATTCCTGATTAAAATAATAAGTAGTAGTGAACTGGGAATAGAGGAGTTCTTCATCAACATGATACTTTAAATGTATCTGAACCAATGGTAGATGAAGCGTTGTTATGCATCTTGAGTCCGAGGCATTGCCATCAAAGCCAAGGACAGGACATTGTGGTAGAACAACAAACAAGTGGCATGCAGATTGGAAAGGAAAAGACACATTTTTTTATCATTATTTGCAAATTCTATGATTGCCTACTTAAAAAGCTGAGACATGTTTTTAGCAAGGCAGATGAATACAAGATAATTTTTACAAAACTCAGCACCTTTCTCATAAACCAACAATAAGTAGACAGAAAAAAAGATCCCACTTGCAACTGCAAGAAATATATGCATGTTATATAATATATATTAATATATAATGTATGCCATCTATAATAGAATACTTATATAATGTCTGATATATATGCATATTTTAAATGTTTTGTGTCGTTTATATGTAAATTATAAATTATACAAATATATATAAATGTGTTTATATATGTATACACTCACATATAAACGACACATAAAACGTTTAAAAATACGCAGAGCCTATAGGAAGAAATAAGAAAAAAGCTAGACAACCTTACTGAGGGACATCACACAAGATTTAGGAAAATAAAGAGAAATACAAAGACCTTGTTTTTTTCTGTTTGTTTGTTTGTTTGTTTGTTTGTTTTTCAGTAATCTCTACCCCGAACTTTGGGCTTGAACTCCCAATCCTGAGATCCTGAGTCACATGCTCTACTGGCTAAGCCAGCCAGGGGCCCCGAGAAATACCAAGAGCCATTACAAGCAAGATAGCAATGGTGTTATTTTTCTTTTGTAACTTGTTGAAACTATTCCTGAGTTTAGATGCCGGAATAAATAAGCAATAATGAAATCTGGGGAGAAAGAAATAGAAATGACTGGGGGCAAAGGGTGAGAGGGTACTTGATATACCACATGTTGCCTATGCGTTAGAGCTATCCCGGTCACCCTGATCTTCGCTGTGTGTGACTGGAGTAGGAAGCTGAATGGACTAGACTAGAAACAGGGCCAACAATACAGACTCTTGAAGAAAAATACAGCTAATCCCTAGTTTAAGTCTTAAACCAAATTCAATTCCGGACACATTAAAAATTTACATGTTGGGGCACCTGGGGGGCTCGGCCGGTGAAGCGTCTGCCTTCGGCTCAGGTCATGAGCCCAGGGTCCTGGGATCGAGTCCCACATCTGGGCTCCCTGCTTCTCCCTCTCCCTCCACCCCTACCCCGCTGTGTCACTTGGTGCTCTCTCTCTCTCAAATAAATACAATGGAAAAGAGAGCACCAGGAGTAGGAAGCAGGAGAAAAGTCGGTGTTGCCGTGACAGGGAGAGCCGCCCATGAGATCATGAGACCTTGTTGAGGGGGAAAAAAGCTCACAATTCCTTTCTGTGTATGTGAGAGAAAATACGTATGTAGAAGAAAATATCAGAAGGATAGACCCCAAGTACTAACATGATTCTCACCAGGTGGTGGGATTAGGGGTGATTTTAACTTTCTATTTTATGTATGGATGTTTTGTCTTAATATTTTAATAATGTGCATGCTATGACTTTCATAATTGGATAAAAACAAAGGAAATAAAAAAGTCTTTACATCGTATGAACTAAATGATATAAAATCAGATTTGTGGAATGAAAAACAGGAAGGCAATATATACAAATTTTAATAATGGCTTTACTGGCTGGTGGGATTTCTAAAATTGCCACAACGGGAGCATATTACTTTTTTATGATCAGAATTGGGGAAAAAAAATGTAGTTCCTGGGCTGTGTGGTGGGAAACGAGATCAGAAAAGGAGGAAGGAGTCCGGACTACAATCAGGTCTGGGAGGCAGACCAGCTGCATGGAAACACGGATGAATCAGAAAAATGCCAGGGAGTGGCAGGTGCTCTGAAGGAAAACACCCCAGGGCTGGGAAGTTCCTGGAAGCGGGGAGCAGGGGAGTGGTCTCTTCTGGTCTTCTCTACACAGAGCGCCCTGCCTCTGGTTCCAGAAGGATCGGTGACAGTCATCCCATAAGGCAGGTGCTCTGGCAATGAGGGGCCAATTCCATACTTCAACAAGGCACTGGTAGAGTTGGCACTGTCCCCAAAAGGTGGGGAGGACCACGGGGAGAAGTCCCAGCACTCACCGGAACCAGGCAAGTGGATGAGAAAGGGCCTCCTGGCAGCCTCGAACCAGATAGAAAGGCAGATGACTAAGGGTCTCGTGACAGCTCCTCACAAGGCCGCGCATCTTTCCTGGGAGGATCACTGGGCATCCCGCCGGGGCATCCCACCCCCCTGAGACTCGAGTCAGGCACTCAAGTCAGGCTGCCGTCGAGCCTGGCCTACCTGGCCTGTGTGGAGATGTGCAAGGTCACCAGCCCTTCCCTGGCACTCCCCTTTTCTCAGACGTGCCAAACACACTCTGGTCTCAGGACCTTTGCATTTGCTATTCCTGGTTTCCAGAATACTCTCCTACCTGTACAGCTATCTCTATTACCTGCTTTAAATACTGCTCCAACGTTCCTTCTCAGTGAGTTCTTTTCTGCTTCATTTTTCTCTATAGGCCTTATCACCATCTGACATGCTAAGAGGAACATCTCTCTCTCTCTCTTTTTTTTTTCCTATTTTGTTTCCATTTCAGCGTGGGAAACCAAGATGACTCTCATTTCCAATGCTGCCAGGCAAGCACCAGTCAAAAGTGCCAACATCAAAACTCGCAGGATGAGTGTCAGTGTTTGAGAAGAAATCCCCGAGACAATAGGGCGTTGATTCTTTAACTTCTAGGAACCAATCAATGGCTACGGGCGCAGGGTGGAGAATGGCACCGAGGTGGTAGATGAAACGATCAGCTACATGCACTAAGCAGGAGTCTGAAGTGAGCAAGCCTCTGGGAATTCCGAAGCCTGATTTAGGCCCCGCAGGCTTCAGAAAACCACAATCTTTAAAGAAAGACCTCCTCCCCAACACTCGTTGACTTGGGTGCTGTGCCCCGCAGCCTCTAGAACATACCTGTGCATAGTGAGTGCTCAGTGAACAAGTGCAAACATCCTGAGGTGGGGATGCGTTCGCGGTGCTCCTGGAAGAGCTGTGGCTAGAGCTCTGTGCCTTCTGACCGCCGCAGTTGTCATCGGGCCCCTCATAGCTTCCATCAGCACGGTCTCCCTTAAGTGTCTGCTCTCAAAGACCGAGGCCGCTGGCCGGTACCTCTGCGGCTTGGTGAGCCTTCCAGTCAGGCAATGGCTCCGGGAGGCTCAGTCCCCTTCTGCCTCCCCAGCCCCCAAACAGAAGAACCAGGGGCAAGGGATGTATTTGGACTGCAGTTGGGGGCCCTCCAGCATGGCTGAGGGAACTCGTGTGATCATGGGATGCACACCAGACGGGCACAGGACAGGGAGGAACCTGCGGGGGGTCGCGGTGCTGGCTACAGTGTCCACGGTGTCCAGGAGGTGGCAGTAGGGAAAATGAAATGCACGGGGGCTGCGGTTGCTTGTCTGCTTCAGTATCTTTTTCTGGAGGAGGGTGTGCGTGTGCGTACGTTGGGACGGAAGGAATGCGTGGGGGTGATGGGCCACCACACCTGTCTTCGGTTCGTCAGTCTGATAGAGCAAAGTCTTCGAGAAATACTGGTCTGGAGGTTTCTCCACCCTCCCATCAGGGCAGGTGGCCAGAGAGGGCAGGGACGCTGAAAAAAGTTTTTCTTCCTCTTCAGGGAAAGACTAGCCCCCAATCTTGGGCACTTCCTCAGCTGTCCTCAAACTGCCAGGACCCTGGACCCTCAGGCCTCGTCTCTCCAAGGAACATGCTGGGCCACATGAAGGGGGTTTCCGGGCACGGGAGCTGATTGCCGAGAGGCAGTCCAATGCCAGCCAGGAAGGCAGAAGCCGCTGCGGCATAGTCAGAGCCAGACTACGAGCTGGAAGAGGAGTAAGGGAGGAGGTACTGGGGCTCAGGAATAGACCTAGAACCAGATGGGGTCTGGGTCCAAGAGGGGGTGCGGCTGAGGGACAGACACACAGAGTCTGCGTGGGAGAGATGGTCAGGGCTGGGCTTTGTGGAGGAAGTAAGCATCTGGGAGTAAGCAACATGAAGCCGAGGGAGCAGGTAGATGAAGCTTGATGATGAAGCTCAGTTAATGGCTGAGGAATAGATGAGAATCAGGAATGTCATTGGGGGCTGACCTGGAGGTCAAGCCCAAGGAGAAAGTGAGGTGAGGGTCAGTGCTAGGGTTGAAGTAGGGACACTCTGGGGGCATGAATGAAGCTATGCATTGTCACCATGAGCTGGCCTGGAGCGAGCAGCCCACACACTGGGAGGCTCTGGGCACGGGTCAGAATCAGGCTGACCTGGTGTCCCCTGTCCCCCTTCCCAGTTTTGGTGTCCTCCATTGTACCTCTACCAACTTTTTTCTTAGGTATCCCCCATGTTTGCTAGTTTATTGTCTCTTTTTACCAACCAGAATGGAAACAGGGTAGACATTGGTCTATTTGATTCACCCTTATGTCACCAGCACCAGGCATAGCCCCTGGCATATAGTAGGTGCTCAATTAAATGTTCAGGGGCAAGACTCAGGGACATATGGCGGATTGGAACATGGGGTGTGGCACTTGCTAGGGTGTAAGCTCAGTGGTGGGGTGACCCTCAGGACAAGTGAAGTTGAGAGAGGAGGGAGGCTCTGGGAACAGGTGAGTCTCAGGAATGGGGTGCCCCTCAGGTTGATGCTAAAGCCAAGGAATGGAATAAGGGATTGGAAAGGAGATAAGGCTTCAACGGGTCTGGTATAAGAGTTGGTTAAATATGTACATTCTTGGTGATGTCAATATCTACCGAAATGGTTCAAACCCCTGGTCTCTCAGTCTCTTGATCTGCTCTTCTCCGATATTCTTTCCCCCCTCCTTACTTCTGTGGTCATATCTTAAGATCTTGCCAATATCTGTCATCACCACATCTCCACAATCTCCATTATATCCCAAACTTTGCAAGCCAGCTCCTACCTTTTAGAACTACAAGAACTCCAGCAATCCTTTGACCGCCACCAGGACCTTTCAGCCAACAATCCTACCGTTTTTCTCACTGTGCTTCACCAAACACTGACTCTATCCTTTCTTCTCTCCTTACCCATTCATCCATGACCAATCATCCTCATTTCTCCCTAGAACCATGCAAAACTCCTGGTTTCCTCTGTCATTTCTTTGTACTCATGTAGGAAAATTCAGCCCTGATAAAATCCAACTTTCTACCTACTCTGGGTCTGCACCCCTGAGATTGAACATGTCTGGTGAAAACCAGGGAGACATGCTGAGTAATTTCACTTTAAATTAATGGCCATTAAACCTCAAGTGGGCCCTTAATGCAGCCTAGCAATCATGCTACATTTCCGTAGAGCATTCAGCCTTCCCATCTTCCAGACACTGTTCTAAGCCTTTTCTCCTTAAACTACCAATACTCCTCTCCCACCTTCACTCCCAGCTATGGCCTGACTTCCTGTTTTGCTGAGAAAAGAGAAGCCACTAGAAGGAACCTGCTCCAAACTCCAGCACTACCTCTCTCCCACCTCCCTGCATCTGCGCATCTGTCTCCTGCATCATTAACTTTTTCATTCTTAACTGGCACACAAGCATGTTACCAGGCTGGAATTTCTCCCACATTAAAACAGTACTTTTATCTTGTTCCCTCATATTCCTACAACTACCACTCTCCTATGTCTCTGCTCTCCTTTACAGCTGAACTCTTCAAAAGAGTCATTAGTCAGTGATCACTATTTCCAATTTCTCTTTCCCGGACTCTTGATTGGAAGCACTCTGATCCACATTTAGGCCCCACATCTCTATGGAAACTTCTCTGGACGGCCACCAATGACCGCCACATTGCTAAGCCCAGTGGTCAATTCTTTGTCCTTTTACTAGTCCAGTTGGTAGGATTTGGAGAATTGGCCAATTTTTCCTGCTTGATCCACTTTCTTTGGTGTTTCCCCACACCTTGCTGCTCATTCTTTTCCAATCTCATTTGCTGGTTCCTTTTCATCTGTCATACCTCTAAATGTTGAGCTACCCAGGGCTCGGTTCATGGGTTGCTTTGTTTTTGCTATACTCACTCCCTAGTTGACCTCATGCGGTCTCATGACTTTTAATACTGCTACTCATTCTCCAATTATATCTCCAGCCCTGATATTTTCCCTGAACTCCACACTCCTATATCCAAATGACTCCATCACTGTCTTCCTCAGTTCTGTTTTATGTTGCCTCCATCCTTCTTATTGCTCTGGCTAGAACCCTGAGAGCTGTCCTTGACTCCTGTCTTTCTGCCATAGCCCGATACCAACCTGTCATCAAAACTTACCCAGAATCTGCTTGCCTTTCACGGCTTCACTGCATCACCTGGTGTAAACCACCATTATCTCTTACCTGGATTATTTCAAGAGTCCCGAAATAGTCTCCCTGCTTCCACTATTTTCTCTCTTTAATCTGTTCTCAGGGAGCAGCTCCATTGATCACTTGTATGAGAATAGACATCAGATCATGGTACCCTTCAATGTGTCTCTGCATCACTTTATCAACCAAAGTCCTCGCAATGGGATGCAAGGCCCTGAATGATCTCTCACCACCTTCTACTGTGGCCTTCCTGACCTCATCCCTGCTTTCCTCCTCTCTCAGTCCCTCCACTTCAGTACAGCAGCCTCCTGGGTGCCCCCAGAATGTGCCAGGCATGTGTGGATCCCACAGCCTGGAACACTATGGCCCCTCAAATCTTTTGGATCTTGGCTCAAATGCCATCTCCTCAGTGGGGACTTTTCTGACTACTATATCTAAATACTCTGCACTTCAAAGACCCTTCTCTATTTCATTCTTCTCCATAGCACTAGTCATTACCCAACATCTCGTATCATTTCACTTCTTTCTTTCTTTCGTTCTTTCATTCTTTCGGTCTTTCTTTCTTCTCTTTCTTTCTTTCATCTAAACCTCATGAGGGTAGGAGCTTTTGTTTATTTTATTGGCTTCTGTAATCCCAAGTCCTAGAATACTCCCTGGCACATAATAGCACTGAGTAAATTCTTGATGTCTTAGTTTACTCAGCTTGCCCTGACAAAGTACCACAGACTGGCTTAAGCAGCAGCAATGTATTTTCTCACAATTCTGGAGGCCAGATGTCTGGGATCAAAGTGTCATCAGAATTGGTTTATCCAGAGGCCTTTCTCCTTGGCTTGTAGATGGCTGCCTTCTACCTGTGTCTTCACGTGCTTCACGTGCCTTTTCCTGTGTGCCTGTGTCCTATTCTCCTCTTCTCATATGGGCATCAGAAAGACTGGAGTAGGGTCCACTTTAGTGACCTCATTTTAACTTAATGACCTCTGTAAAGACCCTATCTCCAAATACAGTCACATTCTGAAGTAAGGGGGTTAGGACTTCAACATGTAAATTGGGGAGGCACAATTCAGCCCCTGTACTTGCTTGATTGGTTAATCGATCTGCAAAGATGCATTGAGTCTCTCATGGAGTAAGGATCAGTGTTTAGGCTCAGGGGCAGGGTGAGGCTTGGTGAGGATATAAGGGGATGGGGGCAGTAGAGTTCATAGAAGGGTTCAAATCTGGGATGGATGAGGGTTGGGTAGGGAATGAGGTGCCAAGAATGAATGACCCTGGAAGACGGTACTTGTCTCAGCCAATGGATAAGACACAAGGATGGGGTTGGGGAGAGGCCATGTGGCAGAAGATGATGGAATCAGTGCAGTTGAGAGGTAAGGAAAGGAAGGATTGGCCAAGGCTTGCAGAGGGGAGGGGATAGTAATCAGAAAAGCAGCGGGGTGGTCGAGATGCTGGAATAGGATTGAGAATGTCACCAATGGGTGAGATTGCCTACATACTTTGTGGGTCCTGGTGCAAAATGAAAATACAAGTCTCTTGTTCAAAAAGTATTAAGAATTAAGAATTTCAAGATGGAGGTAGCAGAGCCTTGAACCAAGTGTAGGGAACACACCCATGAAGCTGGTCCTGCCTGATGGAATATGGATCAGGAACGGAGACAGGTTAGAAGTTAGGACAAGGTTGGGTAAAAAAGGCCTTTTCTCTTGCAATGTGTGGGGAATTTTTATTGAAATACGGTCTGTCTTTTGCCATCTTTCATTGTTATTAGCAACTGTACTGTACACTCTTTTGGAGGTGAGTCCTCCCACAATCCATAATGCCCTACATACGTGATTTTGATGTGTGCCTGGTGTGTTTGTTGCTACCAACACTGCTCAGTAGCAAGTAAGAGAAGGGTGCACTTGGGTGTGATGGAGATGGAAGAGAGTGAAGGCCCGCAGGGAGACCAGAGCGTCTCTCTAGGATTTAGGTAATGAGGGTCTGGACTGCACCGGTAGTCTGGGGGAGGTACAATTCGGTTGGAAAATGAAGTCCTTGAGAGCACCAACCTGCCAAGTGCCTAGCCAAGGTGGATGAGCCAGTGGCCAAGCCTTTCCCATCATGGTACAGACCAGGGGCTATTCAGATCAAGATCTCAAAGCTTTCGTTGGGGAGAGGGAGGCCTTCAGCCCCCCAAAGCTGGTCCCTGGAAGTGCGGGAACCCTCCTGAGGGGAATCAGAAAAACTCCTGAGGATGCCAAGGTCTGGTGGAAGCCCGGACTCAGGATCCCCATGGGGAGGAAACAGGGCCCAGAGCTTCTGCTGGTGTTGGGAACAACATCTTGGTGGTAAGTTGAAGACAGACCCTCCCTCCAGCTCCTTACCTCAACTGGGCCTCTCCTGTCTCAGCTCTGCGAGCAGCAGGTGGGCGTGCTGTGGATGAGACTCTATTGGATGCAAGGGACACATAAAGAGACAAGGTCCTTGGCCCCAAGATGGAGGAGGTGAGTGGGTAGCTTTGAGGGAGCTACGACTCTCACCATTCTCCTTGGACAGATGAGAAAACTGAGATGAGACGCAAAGAAGTTCAATCACTCCCGGTCTGGTCAGGAGTTGAAGCAGGCAGCACGCTGCAGGGGGGCCGCGCTTCACCCTTCCCACCCTTGGCATCCGTGGACAGGGCGCTGAGAATGGAGCAGTCAGCGTGGGCTGGGGCAGACAATCCTGCAAGACCTGAGGACAGATGTCATCTGAGCTATGTGGGAAGAATGAATGTGAGCGCACAGAGGCTGGTAGTGGGAGGAAAGGCATTCGGGGCAGGGAGGGAACTAGAAGCTTCAGCGGGGGTGCTGGGAGGAGTGCGAAAGCCACAGACCCGGGCCTCGCACACTGAAAGTTGTGTGAAGTTGCCTGTGGACACGGTTAAGATCCGGATGGGAACCTGGTGGTGGACTAGGAGACCCAGGAAGTAAGTTTCTGAAGAGATCCAAACCACCAACCAGGGCCCACGCTCTCCCCCTGAACTGAAAGGGGCTCTAAATCATACACAGCCCTTTGGGCCCCAAAGGACCCCCATTCTCATCCCTGGGGATCTCGATTTCTTTCTGTGAAAGCCTCAGAGAAGACTCTGAGAACAGGCGGCAGGGGTGGAGGGCAAAGCGGGGTGGGGGGTGAGAAAGAAGGGCAGGGACAAGGTGGGGCAGAGGGGCCCTCAGCTCTGGGAACTGGACTGGAAGAGGCTCAAGGTGATGGAGGCCTTCCCCCCTATTTCCCGACCCTGGCGGCGGGGCAGTTGGTATTTCTCTGCCCGGAATGGGGGTGGGGGTAGTTCCGGGCATGCCTTCTTAGGGTCATCCTGCCCCCAACATCAGAATGGGGAAAGGCGCCCACTTCAGTTGCAAGGTGGGCTCCAGAGGTTCAGAGAACAAAAAGAACTCTGAAATCCCAGCAGAGTGCACTGGACTCCTCTTAGGAAGATATGGCAGACCCAGATCCTGAGATCCCCCAGAACGGTCCTGCCTTCCCTTAGCAGTCCACCTCGTCGTCGCGTGGTTCTCCTTGGACTAGTGTCATCTACCAGCGTCTGGTTCTGTCATGCCGAACCTCCCACAGCTCGGCCTCCTGAGCCCCCTCCCCGCCCCCCCCCCCACCCCCGCGCTCCCCTTCCTCTCTCCTTTCGGTGCCTTAAGAGTTTACCAAGCCCATTTCCTTCTTTATTTCGCTGCAGCCCCGCGAGGGAGGCAGGATTCTCCCCATTTGCCAGATTTGACAGGAGAGAAGCCTGCTGCTGTCCTGGGGCAGGGTTGGGGGGAGGTAAGTGAAGAAGCCAAGGTCACCCAGTCATTGGCGGAACGCAGCCTCAACCCAGCCCTTCTGCGGGCCCGCTGGAGCCTGGCTAGGTGGGCCCAGGCTGCTGGCCCGAGCCCCTTCTTTTCTCGGCTGGCACTCGGGGGCGGGCTGGTCAGGATGACAGGTGAGCCTGGGTCGGAGACAGTCGGGAGGGGGTGCGCTGCGCGGGGCCCCTGGCGCATGGGCCTTGGGCGCGGCCGCCCCAGCCCGCCTTGGCGCCTGGGCTTCCGAGGGCCAGTGCCCGGAGGCACGACGGGGCCCGCGCCTTTGGTCGGGGGTCCTCGGCTCGCCCCCTGCCCGCCGGCCAGGCCCCGCCCCCTGGCAGCACGGGCGGGGGCAGGGGCGGCGCCGGCGGAGTGGGGCGCGGGCGCGCGGTGCTCGGTGCGCGCCGCCGCCCCTCCGGCCCAGCTTGCCGGCCTGCCCTCCCTCCCCCTCGGCCCGCTCTTCTCGCCCCCAGCCCTCTCCTGTCCTCGGCCCGGCGGCCCGGTGCGCGGTGCGGCGCGACGATCGCGGCCTGGCGATCAGGGCACGGTGGTCGTGGCGCTCGAGGGTGGCGCGCAAGGCGCGGGGCGCGAGGCCAGACCTGGCACAGCGGGGAGTGGGGGGCGGGCAGCGGCGAAGTCCCCAAAGGAGAGCAGGGGCAGGGGGGTGCAGAGGTAACGGGCAGGGCCCCGGTGCCCGGCTGCGAGGGGCGGGAGCTCCAGGCGCACCTCGGCCCTGGCCTTGGCCGGGCCGGCTACAGGGGCCCCGGGGCGGCGGGAGGGCGGCGGGCCGGGAGGGAGGGAGGGAGGAGAGGGCTGGGCTGGGCTGGGGGCTTGGCAGGCGGGGAGCAGGTGGGCGGGGACAGGGGCCCTGCTGGAAGAGGCGCCGCAGCGAGGTGGCGGGCTGCGTGCGCAAACAGGGCGGCCGCCTCCTGGGCCCAGAGAACGGTGAGGCCGTTTGGGTTGGGCGCCCCAGCCCCGAGGGCATGGTTCGGTGTCCAGGGCCACTGAGCTGGGCGTGGGGCACTACTGGGGGAGGGCCCGGCCGGGCCAAGGCCTTGGGGGTCTTGAGCAGACTCAGGAGAAGAGTGTGGCTGGGCCAGAAGCTGGAGTTCCTGGGCAGGGCGCAGCTGGCGGGCGAAGGTGGGCAAGGACGGGCACTTTAAGGGCTGGCATGAGTGGAAGGGGACAAGAGGGCCCAGAGTTGGAGTTTGAGCGTAATTTGGGAGTTCCATGTCACTGGGTAGGTTGATGAGTCATGAGCTTTGGCGATCACAGAAGCCTTTCCTGGCGACCGGTTCTGAGTGAGGGGAATGGAAAGGGCTAGGATTTGGAGAAGTGGTTTGGAGGCCACGTCCTGGGACACCCGGTGCCCTGATGGCCTCCTGTCCCCATGCGAGGGCCTTTGGGAGCAATGTTTCAGAGGGCTGTGATTTGGAAGCTTCAGCCTAGGCTGGGGTTAAGGAAGGTCTTTGGGGTGGCCCGTCCCTGCCTTCCTTCCTTTCCAGGCCTTCAGGATTCAGCTGTGTTCCTGGGGGGAGTGGGTTAAAAATTCCTTGGCCTACAGTCAGCCTTACAGTATCCACCAGGGGTAGGAGGGACACGTACATGCGTGACTGCAGCAGCATTCTCTGTCCTGGAGCCCTCTCCCTTCCTCACTGTTGCCATAGCAACGCCCTATTGATGCTGTATTTATAGGGGAAGAAGCAGGCGCTAAATTTTGGGGAAGGTGGGGGAGGCGGCCTCATAGCAGCAGCAGCAGCTACGGCATTATTAATGGAGCAGGCCATGCCCTGTGAGCTGTTTGCAGGGGGGAGTTCCTAGCTCGTCCGAAGCTTCAAAATGAGCTAGTAACTTTGGCAGGTGTCAGTGAGGGCACGCATTCATGGCTCTGGTCTGTGTGGGTGTGCATGCGCCAAAGTCAGGTGTGTTGGGGACAAGCGGTGGCTATATGGAAGCTGTTATGTAATTTTTCCACCTAAAAACGAACAAAAACAACATGGCAGTTCTCTGTGATGGGCAATGAAGTGTGCGTTTTTCTATCTTCATTTATTAGTACAGCTTTTACTCCTTCTTTTCAACCCCCGACACACCGCGTGACTGGCGTTGCCGCCCCCCCCCCCACAACCCCAGAGATCAGTAATGAAGCAGAATTTTGAGATAAACAGTCCGTCTTCACTCCTAAAACAGCGAGGGCCAACTTTTCTTACAGAGGTAGACCCGTGTGTTGACAGAGTCACTCACTGATAGTTTTGGGTGGGATCAAAAGAGAAAATCCCCCTTGACACGGTGTTTCCATAGACGGATGTGAGATTCACTGTTTTTCCTTTAGCTTTAATTTTATTTATGATTTATAGCCTACCTGTTTGCCAGAAGGATCAGAAGGTATATTTGAAGCATACATGAGGCTCTGAATGCAGAAATAGAAAAGCATATGTGTTCAACAGCTGGGCTTGATGGTCAATGTTAACACTGAGCTTCCTGGCAGCCTAGGCAAAAAAGGCGGCAGAAAGCTTACACTGTTCATGTGTCTTGCATCCTGTTAGTCACAAAACCAGAGCTTCTGCTTGGGGCGGGGAGTGGCGGGGTGATGTGGACAGCATGGGCAGTGCTTTGGAATACGTGCGTGAGTGGGAGTGTGTGGTACGGCTTCCGTAGTGGCGGGTATGTGGGACTTGCCACTGTGACAAAATAAGTTCCAGAAATTGGGTCCTGTCTCTGTCACCGTTGATGTGCTTGACCTCACGCAATTCCCTGTCTCTCTGAGGTCCTTTCCAACTCAACGGTGCAAAGATTTGTTGAGGAAGTGAGGAAGGAGAAGCCTTGGCCTGTAGGAGTTTTTCGTTTTTTGGTTTTTTTAAAGAGTAAAGTCAACGCTTGGGTCTTGTCCACTCTTTGAATCTGTTCATGGGCCTCAGGGAGCTCTGGGAAGAGAGCTCAGGCAAGGATGGGAAGCTGTGCGTGGCACAGGGGGTGACATGCCTCGCTGACCTTTGACTAGGCCAGCGGACATGGGGGCCACATCCCAGGGCCAAGAGGCTGCCCTGTAGGCTTTGGGGTGTGATTTCATTGTGACTCTGCTTCTCTCCTTTGCCAGGCAAGTGAGACACTGGACCTAAGGCAGCAGCAATGGCAGGTGAGTTTGCCAGGCCCCAGGCCAAGGGGTGAGGGGCCAGGTCCAGGGGCTCACAGAGAAGGTGCATGCTCACTTTTCAAGTCTTTTCCAACTTGCCTGTCCCTAGGGTGTCCCTGGAGATGTGCACCTGCCCAGGCCACAAGAGAGGAACTAATAGCCTGCGGGACAGGGCACCTGCTTTTGGGTAGCGCAGGTTTGCGGAGGCATACAGCTGGAACCATGCCGGGCGGCTCGACCGTGCCTGGGTCCCTCCCTTTGGAGCAAGTAGATATGGCCAGCACTCAGTGACATTTTTGCAGGAAACGTTTGTGTCCAGTCTACAGAGGCTGAGATTGTCCGCTGAGATCCTGCTACCCCTTCCCAGAGGCACTCGCGGACTTCTATGCACCCAATGCCCCGATGCAGCCCAGACTGCGTTTGTACTAGGTTGTCTGGGGCCGGCCTGTTGACGACGACACAGGTGGCCATCAGGTGGAGGGATGCCACCCTGGGGGAGTCGTATGGGGTGATTTGGTGTTGGTCACCGGCAACATGACCTTCCCTCTCAGTCAGATCCCATCTTCCTCCGAAACCCCTGAGGCCCGATCTTGTGAGGTCCATGGTATTCTAAGCAGATATGTCGTGTCGTCAGCCCTTCAGTCCCTTTCACGAAGGCCTCGCCCTGTCCACGGGGGTGTCTTGCCTGCCGGCTTTGTCTTGCTTCCCTTCCTCATTGTGCTTCTGTGTCTGGGCTGAAGGGGCCCCTGGGCCCCTGCCCACTCCAGGCTTCAGTGCAGCTCTCCCCTCAGTGTTTCTGGAAGCCAAGAATGCCCATTCGGTCCTGAAACGGTTCCCTCGTGCCAATGAATTCCTGGAGGAGCTGCGCCAGGGCACCATCGAGCGCGAGTGCATGGAGGAGGTCTGCAGCTACGAGGAGGTCAAGGAGGTGTTCGAAGACAAAGAGAAAACGGCATGTACTGCCCCGGGGCTGGCTTCTGGAAGCAGGGGGAGCCTCGGGAATAACAAAAGCAGGCCCTGGTGTCTCAGGCCCGTCAGAAGCAACGATGGAAAGACAGCCCAGTCTCAGGCCATAGAAGGACAGACATGTCCTGATTCCGGGGGCCTCTTCACTTGGGAGCATGGTTCCATAGCCTCCCGGATGGCTCTGAGAGGCCAGTCACATGGGGCAGGGTGGGGGGCAGCCACAGGCCCTGCCGAACATTCCAGACTAGCCGAAGGTCTCTGAGGTCCCGCTGGGGCATGAGGTCTTGCGTGCAAGTGTAAGCGGCCCTTCTTCTCTTGCAGATGGAGTTCTGGAAGGGGTACCCGAATGCAGTCTACTCAGTCCGCGACCCTGCGCAAAGCTCAGACGCCATGTACGTGGTGGTGCCCCTTCTGGGGGTGGCATTGCTGATCGTCATTGCCTTGTTCATCATCTGGAGATGCCAGCTGCAGAAAGCCGCCCGTCATCACCCCTCGTATGCTCAGAACCGGTACCTAGCCAGTCGCGCCGGGCACAGCCTCCCCCGGGTCATGGTGTACCGGGGCGCTGTGCACAGCCAGGGGGAGTCCTCGGGGCACCGGGAGACAGGGAGCACCCCACAGGTGGTGCTGGGGCCCAGTCGGGGGGGCAGGACCACGGTCCGCCTTGAGAGCACCCTCTACCTCCCCGAGCTCTCTCTCTCCAGGCTGTCCAGCGCCACTCCTCCCCCGTCCTATGAGGAGGTGACCGCGCCACAGGAGAGCAGCAGTGAGGAGGCGAGCGTCTCTTACAGTGACCCACCCCCAAAGTATGAGGAGATAGTGGCCACCAACCCTGGCTCAGACAAGTAGTAGGACTTCTGTCCTGTCCGGAGTGAAAGCCTCTTTCAGGGGTCTCCTATTTTCTTTTTAACTTTTTAAAGACTGTGCCACCACAAAACAGCCTTAGCCTCCTGTTGCCAAATAATTTCCTAACCGTGGATTTGTAGGAAGTCAGTTGTCAGAGACAGGTGGGAGGGGGTAGGGAACACACGTGCATCAAAGCCCCTGGGGAGAGTTACAGGCTAGAGAGCCCAGCTCTTCCAGAAGCCCCCATGCTCCCACCATCCTATCCTCCCACCGGGAACTGGCTTCTCTTATGCCAAAGGTATTACCCCATTGAGCTCATTGTGGCCAGAATGTCCATAGGCTCAGGCCCCAGGGCCACGCAGCTGGCTGGAGACCTGTCTCTGGAAGCCGAGGCCACAGAGATGAAGGAGAGAAGCTAGCCCTTCAGCAACCCTTTTTCCTCAACAGTCTTGTTCTTTCCGTCCTTGCTTACATTTGAGGACAGGGGCAAGGAGTGAACAAAAACAACAAAAAAGAGTAATCACAAATAAGGAAAGGACCCACCCGATAAAACAAAACAATATAACCTGGGCCATTCATAGGGGACTGAGGGAAATCAGATCTGGGATGCTTCCCTCCCCAACAGCCACCCCCACACTCCTGACCGGGTTAAAAGGCACATCTAGAGCAAGCTGGAAGGAAGATAGGGTGTGTGAAGGATGAGGGGCAAGGGCCTAGCTGCCAGACTGAGCGAGAGGCCTGTGTGAACTTGGCCGTCCTGGAGGCTAGCTCTGCTTCTAGTGTACTTGGCCTTCTGAAGACCTTGGCTTTCCAGACATGTGTACCGGCTGTGCTAAAACCGCTACCCACTGGCCTGATCCCAACCATAGCCCTGGGAAAACTAACCCTGGTGACCCCGCCTGTGAGCCTGTGACCTCTGAGTGGTTAGGGGTACGGGCTGGGGCAGAGAGCTGAAGTTTTCTCCCACTGAGGCTGACTGGCCCATAGAATGACTTCAACCCATGAACTTGGCCTCCTCAGCACTGTGCTTTCCGGCTTTGAACTTTCAGGAATACTTCCCTTTTCGTGAGCGGGTGTATTGAGTTGAACTTGAACTTCACATGACTTATTTCTCCTTAATGATGGTGCCCAGGTGGGGAAAAGATCCTAAAATGTCCCTTTTTAGAAATTTCCTGGCAGGGGAGGTAGGGAAGCCTGTGATAGGGTCGAAGGCCCATACAGGGTTTGCTGTGTGATTGCCAGGTGCTGGTCTGTTTTTAGTAACCCCTTTCTGTGGCCCAGGAGCTGCCCACCTCTGCGTTTGACTGAGGCTTTGGACAGCGTTGGGGCAGAAGCGAGCTGCCCTTTAACTGACCGTGACCACGTAAAAGACTCTCGACACCGCTTCCTCTCACCCCTACATGTCCATCCTCCTGGCCTCAGTGCCAAATCACTTTTCCTCTGTGGTGCTTTAAAAAATGTAGCAAATTTCTGTGGGGTCCGAAAGAGTGCACAGCCAGGGTCTATCGGCAACCGCAGCTCTCCAAGACGGGCATTGGGTCTCATTCTTTGACTGCAGCCCTGCCTCAAGGCCCCAGATGACTTCTGGGGGCCTCTCCCATCCTGAGGACTTGCCTCGGGACATGCTTCAAATTGAGGATACCTGTGTTCTTATCCCAACGAGGCCACCAGCTTCAACAATTTGACCCGGTGGCTGGGGTTTCCACCCTTCCCCTACCTCCCAGACCTATGGGAGGCTGACTGAACTAATGCCTGCGCAGTTCTTGAAGCACCAGGGAGCCAGTGCAGTTTGCCCTTAGGAAGATTCTTCTAGAAATGTGTAGCTTATAGGAGACCAGTTTCCGGCCAGTTGACACTTTCTGCCCCCCCTCTTTCCCTGAGAGCTCTCTGATGCTAGAGGTGCTGTCCAGGTGTGTTTCACCTTTCCTTCCTCCCCCTTTCTCTCCCGGCCTCTAACACTACACTCCTGACCTTCCCCATAATGGTATTTTTGGCCTAGAAAGGCCTTGCTTTTTCCACGAAGGAGGCTGCGGTCACTCCTGTTTGGCCAAGTTGGAGGACCTGGGAGGCCCGAAGCCCTGGGGCCAGCCCTGCCCTCCCGGCATGTCCTCAGGCAGGTGCCTGCGTGTGACCCGGGAGCGCGGGAGGAGAGAGCCAGGCGTGGGCCCTGGTGATCAGAGCCAACGGGAGTGTGCCAAGGAATGCCTGCTGCCTTTGGCATCTGCCGAGCCCTTCCCTGCCAAGCTGGGTGGAGATGGGAGGCAGTGGAAGCAGGATCCTGGCCTGGTGGGGGGCAGCGCGTGTTGTGCTTCAGGCGCTGAGCGAGGGCCTGCAGGGAGCTGAGCGAGGGCCTGCAGGCTCCCAGGAGCCTGTGTTCTCCTGTTAAGGTGCTTCACAGGATTCTCCCAGGGGGGCTTGCCATCGTGGTCTCTGGGATGTTTTTTTTTTTTTTTTGCAGTATATTGTTGAAAAAAAGACTGTACAGTACACAACGGTCATAACTCCTCGCGGTGCACATTTGGCTTTTATGAATGCTCTGTATATATCTTTTCAAACTCTGTCTTTGTATGGACGTTGGTTTGATACGATGCTAAATCTGCAGTAGCCACATTTTTGTTGTTTTTGGACTTTGTGTGTATGTGCGTGTGTGTGTGTGCGCACACGTGCGTGCTCGCGTGCATGCGTGCCTGTACACGTGTGCACATTGCCTTTTCTCATATGCTTATCTGAAACAGTAGCCGGCGTGTGGCTATATTTGTGCCAGGAGAGTTCTGGTCTGAAGGGAGGAATGTCACCTCCTGGGGCTGGACAGCCTTTCGACAGGGCCCGGAGGGAGGAAAGCTGAGATTAGCCATCGAAGGCCTGCAAAATCACCACCTTCTGCACCCACTTCAGAAAAAGTTTTGGGAGAAGACTAAGCGGGACCCCCACTCACGCGCCCCTTTGGCGCGGTGCGCCCCGCCTCTGCTCCTGCTCTGTGGGTATCAACAGCTGCAGGAGATCTGAGCGCCCCTGGGCCTTTTTATGTTTTATTTTCTGTTGGAAAAATGTGTGACTATTGACCTTGGGACTTGTGTGGCTAGTTATTCAGATATTTTTCATTAAGAAAAAAGAGAAAAGGCTTTAAAAAACTTTTTAAGACTTTTTCAAACAAGAATCGCAAAGCCGCCCCTCCACGCCGCTCCCCATCGCCCGGGGTTTTCCAAACAAAAGCACAAGAGAAAGGGTGAAGCGACCTCTAGCAGGCTGACTTGGAGGCCGGGAGCCTCCTCTCCTGCTTGCGACTCCCACTGCCACTAGTGTGAATTCCTTAGGGTGCTTGGGAAAACAGGAACCTGCCCGGTGGGTTGGATGTGGCCTTTCTGGTGGCCTGAACATGAGGAATTCGGGACAGGAAAGTGTCTTTTTGTTAAGGAGTTGGAGCCGGATGGTTCCTCTCTGGCTGCGGGTTGATCTTTTGACAACCAAATGGTAGCCCATGAGAAGAAGGAAAAAACAACACTGCCTCTAGATTGTTCTTTTGTCTGTGGGGGGGGGGTTGGGAGAAGGGGGGGCGGGGATCTTATTCACCGATGCTCCGTGTTTCCAGGAGTGAGCCTCTGTGCTATGTCTTGCATGTGCTCTCACGTTCAAGGCCGAGATGGAGAGCTGGGCAGCAAAGCCTTTCAGCTTGACAAGTAATGAAGCTCCGTTTCAGGATTGTGCCGATGCAGAAACAAGCACATCCTCCCCACTGAACTCTGCTCATACTAATCAGTATAATTAGCTAATTTCGAAGTACTGTAATCAGACTGCCTGCAACCATGGTAAAAGCCTATTAATTTGAAGCCCACTAATTCAGAACTTAGAGAAAAATCACAATTCAAGATAATTCATGGTATCTGCGATTCTTGCTCTGTAGAAATATTTGAAATATTCTTCGCTTTAGTCAATTTTCAGAGTCCTATGTGTAAGAGGGATCTCGTTAAAATGAGCACCTTTTTCAAATAAAAGGCTCAAGATATCAGGGATCCCTTCACCGTGCCTTCAGCTTTGGGGTTCAGCAATTCTAGTGTGTAAGGTTCTTTCTGCGTAGGATGGTTTCTTGGTCGCTCTCCATCGTGGGAAGGGTGGGTGCTGCAGCCTGGAATTTAAAGTAACATAACTGTGTATCTTGCTAAATATTCTGTAAAGCAGATGTTTTCCTACCAGACTGGCCACTCCCATCATTCGTCCCCCCAAATATTAAACGTAGGGAGCGTTTCCTTTCACAGGCTGTGGGCGGTGAGTCTCTCTCCAGCAAGAATTTCTCCAACAAGGATACCCAAATAGCACACCCCCTCGGGCTCATTGCCTCAACAGTTGACCCACTGTCCTGAGACTTCTGACCGTTGAACAGTGCCTGCCCTTCCCCCGCCCCCAGCCTGAGCATTAACACAGATATTCAAGATTGGAACAAATCCCACAGCTGCTTTTGTCTCCCTATCTGTCTCCCCCTCCGGATGCCACTTTCCCAGGCCTGAACACACCTGCTATTTCACTCTGTGATTGTGAATTAGTGACAGCGGAAACCCTGATATGTGCAACTGAGCTTATAGACATGATTACTGTGAAATGGATTCATTTTGGTACCACTTTAAACTGCGCTTGTATTCATGTGTTGACCCACGTTAGCTGGGAAATCTGTACATTCAGTAGTATGTCAGGATTTCACCGGAGCCTGGGAGCAACCAACACACTTGCTTCTGATTCTCTCTCTCTCTCTTTTTATAATTGTTGCGTTTCGCTGTTCAATTTCGTCTCTTTCTGTACCAGAAGATAATTAATAATAATAAAGAGCACATGGCATTCACTTGCGTCCTGTCCTTATCAATCTTGGATTCCTGCTGACTCCCAAACTTTCACGGGGGAATGGATGGTTGTGGGCCAAACTTGTTTCTCCCAAAAGTCAGAGTGTAGATAAGGGAACAGCCCAAACCAGTTTAGAAGCAGGAAGCAGAGATGTCCTGGTCCTAAAGATTGTCCTCATGTGTGTAAGATGATCGCCTGACCCACCCCCCTGGGATGCGGTTAGTAAAGTCTGTCACGAATCAAATCAGCAGCTTCCGGGTCGCCTGATCCCTGGTTACTAACAGAGTGATGTCTTGCTTGGTTTCAGACGGGGGGAGGGGTGGGAGGGAGAAATGTTTTTGTGTCCTGTGAAGGTAGAATTTAAAACGTGGGCTTTGCCGTGGCTCTGCTTCCCGAATTCAGGTGATGGCAAAAGCCAGACACCGTTCAGAGGGCAAGGGTGCCCTAGCTTCCCCTTCGTGGAGACATAGTCTTAGCCCCAAACACTCCCAGCTGTTGATGTGTGGGGAGATATGGCCGTGGGACATTGCCAGTACAAGTTGGGCCAATCCCCACTAATGAAAATAATCCACACTTTAATAGGAAAAGCCATGGCAGTGATGAGAAAATGACAATGAAACTTAGGACCTCCTTCGAGGTGGGGTCACATTCTGGATATGGGGTTTGAACTTTAGGCTCTTTTTGTCAGAGACAAGCGTTCTAGGCAGTGCCTTAAAGTCCCAGGCTAGCCCATGCGACAAAGCTAATACATGAGGGAGGCCCCAGGGTCCCAAAGTCCCTGTTGGGGCACCATCCAAGGGACTGGGCCTCCCTTTCTTGTTTGCCTGCTGTACCATGAGACCACAGGTTGTGGGGCCAAGTCACTGGGATTGCTTATAGACTGTGAGGGCAAGTCAGGGGCAGGGACTTAAAGGAATGATGGCAGGTAAGGGAGCAGAGACCGCTTCCAGGTATGGTTTGGGATCCCTTTTGTCATTCTTTCCCCAAGCCTCCATCCTGTATTACTGCCAAACTCTTCGAGCAGCTGGTCTGAGACTGCACCGAGTGAAGGGATGGAGGGATAGTGGCAGGAATCCATGAGTTGTGCTTGAAAATAATCATAGCCAACATTTACTGAGCACGTAGGGTATGCCAGGGCTTGTGGATGCATTAGCTGAGATAATCCTCCCAATCAGCCGGTGATAGCAGACGGAAGGAAGGCCATTTGACCAAGGGCTTCCGGACAGGAAGTGCTGCCCTCATCACGGGATCTCACATCTTCCCTGATTGTCCCACACCCCGGCCACTCATATGACACTGCTTGTCTCCTTTGGAGGTCACCTTGGTTTTGTTTTCCTGTTGACTGTCCAACCTGCCAGCGTCCCCACACCTCCTCCTGCCCAACTGTTAATGCAGTAAGAGCAGGAACCATGTAAAACATTTTTCTCCTCACTTCTTCCTTAGAGCTTGGTACAGTGGCTCACGGTCAGTATCCAATGAAATAAAATGCATTGATTGATAATATTTTCCAATTAGGACCCAAGCTTCCATGTGTTAGTTTGCTCTGGTGGCCATAACAAAGTAGCACAGACTGGATGGCTCAAATGACGGAAACGTATTTTCTTATGGTTCTAGAGGTTGGTAAGGTTGGCAGGGTTGGTTTCTTCTAAGGCCTTTCCCATTGGCTTACAGACCACCCTTTTCTGCCTATGACCTCACATGTTCTTCCTTATGTGTATGTTGGTGTCCTAATCTCCTCTTGGTGTAAGGGCAAACCCTTTTGATCTCATTTTAACCTCGGTTACTTCTTTCAAGATCCTACCTCCCAATACAATCATATTCTGAGGAACTGGAGGTCAGGACTTCAACGTATGAATTGGGGGGGGAGGGTTGGGAGGGAAATACAATTCAGGCTATAACATTCCATTTGTAGCAGGAGGAGACTTTATTGCTCCTTATCTCAAACCTGAGCACATTACGCACACTCTGGAAAAGCTTGGGGGTGGACACCAGACTTCTCTGATTTGCTGGCAAAGACAGAGACACCTCGTCAGTTTCAAATCAGGCCCCCCAGAGCAGTTTCTTCCCTGCCACAAAGGGACAGGCCTGGGCCAGTTGCCAAAGGTCCCAATAGGCCAGGTGGGACTGGGACAGAAATGGGCTTCAAAATAATTTTCCCAGGCTTTCTCTGTGGAGAGCGATGTGAGAACCCAAAGCCTGAAGAATAGACAAAATCTTCGTGTCCCCTCAGATTTTTTTTATAGACAAAATATGTTGTTTTTAGGAATCACAAGACCAGCAGCTCCAATAACAGTGACTTCCAGCAATTTCTCTAAAGAACTCAAACTGCATGATGGATTCAGTTTCACCAGACTGGCTAACATTTCATATCAGACTGGTTACACTAAATCGTAACAGTCAGTCCTAGTGTTCTTGAATCCTGGGGCTGACAAGGGCATACGGGGGTAGGTGCTGACAGAAGCTGGCTGTGTCCCTGCTTCAAGCCAAGCCATGGGGCCCCAGAAGGGAGTACAGCAACATGCTAGGTCCTGCCTTTCTGGAACTCTGGGGCTAGTTTTGTGGGGACGGCATTGGAGAAGCCACAGCAACGAATCATGTTGAACTTTCTGGTAGGGGAAGTCTAGGGGGCTGGGGCTGTGGGCTGCCAGAGAAAGGCTTCCTGAGGAAGCCACGCCCACCTAAAGAGCATGGAAGACATTCTAAAGAGCATGCCACCACCAGAGACAATTAAATCAGGCAGAGGGATGTCATCTGAAGGGGCCTAGAGTCCAGCAAGGCCATCATGTTTTTAAGGAAACAGAAGAAGCCAGGGTAGCATAAGGGGAAATCCTAGAGCAAGATGAGACTGGAGAGGCCAAGGGAAGGCAGCCCATGCAGGGCCCCAAGGCCACAATCAGGGCTGTGTTCTTCACTCTCTAGTGAGAATGGGAAGGCACTGAGGAGTGCTTTGAGGGGCAAGAGGACGTGGCCAGGCCTGTTACGTTTAAAATAATCAGTCTGGATAGGGCGGCTGGGTGATGGACGTTGGGGAGGGTATTGCTATGGTGAGTGCTGTGAAATGTGTAAGCCTGATGAGTCACAGACATGTACCCCTGGGGCAAATAATACATTATATGTTAAAAAAATACAATACAGTAAAATAATCAGTCTGCCTACTCTGTGGGTAATGGGCTAAAGGGGTCACAACAGGATCCAAGAGATAAGGTACAAGGCTAAGCAGTCATCCAGGCAAGAAGCGGTGACGGATCGGCTAGGGAAGTGGCAGACGAGACAGAGAGAAGTAAACTACTGAGAAGATTTTTGCTCAAACAGTGGATTATATACTGAGGAGTTTGTATTTGCGTTCTTCAGAGACACAGAGCCAGTAGGAGATGTATACAGAGGTAGAGAGTTGGACAATAGGTACCCCCCCACACACTTTTGAAAAGTTTGCTTTATGCCACTTCGTTTTATGAAAGACCTACATTAGTGCCTGTTTTTGCTAACTGAAAGAAACCAGTAGAAGATTTTTTGCTTTTACAAAAATAGGCCCAAAGCAACAATACTATCCATTGTTCAACATTTGTTTTGCAATGACCTGTTCCAGAGACCATGCTCCTTCCTCACAAGCTGTGCTTGGCATCTCAGCTTTGAACTGTGTCTGTGAGCATCTGAGCTTATTCTGTTTTTAAAAGTGTTTATTTAAATTCCAATTAGTGAACATACAGTATAATATTAGTTTCAGGTGTACAATAGTGATTCAACACTTCCATACATCATCCTGTGCTCATCACAAGTGTGCTTCTGAATCCCCATCACCTGTTTCATCCATCGCCTCATCCTTTGCCCTTCTGGTAGTCATCTGGTAGAGTTAAGAGTCTGTTTCTTGGTATGCCTCTTTCTCTTTTCCGTTTGCTCATCTGTTTTGTTTCTTAAATTCCACATATGAGTGAAATCACATGGCACTTGTCTTACTGTGACTAACTTATTTCGCTTAGCATAATACCTTCTAGCTGCATCCCTGTCATTGCAAATGGCAAGAGTTCATTCTTTTTGATGGCTGAGTAATATTCCATTATATATATGTACCACATCTTCTTTATCCATTCACCTGTGGATGGACATCTAGGCTTTTACCATACTTTGTTTACTGTGGACATTGCTGCTATAAAGGGGTAACTGTTATTTTTCATTTTTTGAGGAACCTTCATACTGCTTTCTACAGTGGCTAATATGTGTTTATGTTGCTTTATTTTGTGCATCTGTCAGCAAGAGGTGTCCTAAGGCATCAGAAAGGCCTGATAGAGGTTATTTTTTGAGTCTGAGAACACTCAAAAAATTTTTTTCCATATAAATTAATGGTTATTACTTCTTTGCTTTGTTATTTTGGTTTATGAAAGATTTCATAGGAATGCTCTATTTTTAGATAGCAGGGGAAACCTTACAGATATAGCTAAATCTATATATCTTTTTCTATATATCTTATCTATATATCTTTTTCTCTCTTTCCATCTATATGTAGCTATATATCTATATTCATATCTATTTATCTGAGATTGATTTATTATTGAAATTATTAAAATTTCAATAAAATTGTTATTGAAATTATTTATTATTGTAAATCAGGAATTGCCTCATACAATTGTAATTATGGAGGCCAAGAGTTCTCACATTCTGCCCTCTGCAAGCTGGAGACCCAGCACAGCCAGTGGTAAAGTTCCAGTCTGAGTCCAAAGGCCTGAGATCCAGAGAGCCAATGAGAGAGTTCATTGAGAAAGAGAGTTCAGAGGGAGTTCAAAGACAGGAGAAGACCAGTGTCCCAGATGAAGTAGTCAGGTAGGGAGAGAGAGAGAGAGAGACAGAGAGAAAGAGAGAGAGCACAACAGGAGTGAGCAGGTGCATTCCCTCTTCCTCTACCTTTTATTGTGTTCAAACCCTTAATGGATTGTAGATGTTCACTCATACTGGGAGGGCCATCTGCTTAATAAGTCCACTGACTCAAATGTTGATCTCACCCGGAAATACCGCAACAGACACTTCCAGAAACAGGGTTTAATCTGGGCACCCCATGGCCCAGTCGAAGTGACACATAAAATTAATGATCATACATGGGACAGAACTAGGCACAGTGACTGGTTGAGGGGAGTGGGGGGAAGTCCCAGATGACGCTGAGACTTGGGGGCCCAGATTGTGGGGTGGATGGCAGGACCATTCACTGGGAAGGGTCATAGCAGAGAAAGAGTAGGTTTCCAGAAGGAGAGAGAGGACAATGATGTGAAATGCTTCCAAGAAGTCAAGTAAGATGAAGAATAAAGTGGGCTCACGGGACGGAGCCGCCAGGAGGTTGCTGGTGACTTTGGCAGTTTCCGTTGAGCTGTGGCTGAGAAAGGCAGACCAGAGTGAGGAGAGGAATGTCTAGGGGGTAAAGGAGCAGAGACACTGGGCACGGTGGTGGCAACATTTTTTAAGGAGTTGAGAAAGGACAGTAGTATGAGTGAGACAAGATACCAAAGGAGGACAGTTTTTTCCCCCCCCTTTTTTTTAATATTCAGATCATTTTAACTCAACAACTGCTTAATGAGCTCCTTCCATGAGTCAGGCTTTGTGCTGAGTGCATGGGAGACAGACATTGGTCAATGAAGGTGACAAGGTCTCTGCCATCAGGGAACAAATATCCCCATGCTGGGAAAGATGTGATGATATTTCTGCCTAAGACAATCATCCTGGCAAGGAGGAGGAGCCAAAGACTCTAGAGAATGCAGAGGTGGGTCACCGATGAAGCTGGAGAAGAGCCTTGCTAGCAGCGCTGCCAGCTCATCTTCTATAATGAGCAAGCAGGAGGCTTTGCGGCCTCTGTGAGAATCCCAGCAGCTGAGCTTCAGGCACTAACTCCACTAGGAGTTGAGTGCTTCACATTCCGTGCCTCCTGAGCGGCCTTTCCCCCAATAGGACCACTGAGGCACATTACTACACAGCAAGGAGCTAGGACTCTAACCTCAAGGGGTTGCGGGGAGGGGACAGCTGGACTGCAGAGCCTGGGCTCTGATCCACCCCGTCCTCCCTGGTGTGTGTCCTTTGTGTTAGGATCTGCCTGCTGGCTCTGTCCGAAGGGGCAGGTCAACGTGGCCCGGGGCTGGAGGATGCCTGCTGAGGTTCTCTTGAGCCAGTTCAACCTTGGGACTTCTTCCTCTTCTGCCAAGGACCCCGGATCACCCGTCTGAAGTCACTGGTTTGCTTCTAGGCCCTGCCACTAAATCGCGAAGTGAACTGGGCCCAGCTTGTACACCTAAAATGGGGGCTACTGGGAAGAGTATCTGCTTGTCTGAAAAGAACACACAGCTTCTCAGGCCTGTGTTTCTCACCTTGGGTTTCTCCTCTCCTCCACTTCATTCTCTGGCCCAGAGGAACAGCTGCCGCTTGCGCTTTTGGGCTGGTCAGTATTGGAGACTTTGTGTCATTTTTTCCGCCTCTTTATTATTGTTGGCCATTTTCCTTTGGCTTCTGCTTCTCCTGAATTTTACGTACACATCACATTTCAGTCACTGGACATGGAAACAACTGAAAGCAGATGCCTTTCAATCTGAGGAGTCACCCTACAGGCGAGGCCACTGACTCTGCAAGGTCACCTTATCTGACGCCCTTGCCGGGGATCAGGAAAGAGGGCCTTTCCCACCCGCTCCAAGGGTTCCCTGTACATAGGACAGAGGTAACTGACAGGCAGACAGCTCTGAAAACCCCTCCAGGTTTTCCAAATCTGCTGCCAGCTTTGGGGGCAAGGGATTCTCAGGCCAGCAGAGAGATAGGGAGAAGGAAAGAGCACAGAGACAGCAGCTGGCTACACCAGGAGGCAGAGTGCCAGCTTCGCAGTCTTGCTCTTTGGTGCCTCTCTGTCCCACGTGCGCACAGGGCAGTCCTGAGTTCCTTTCTGGGCACTTAGCGAGCAAAAATTCCCCTACACTCACTTGCAGCTGTCCCGGAGTTGTTCAGGCCATGACTACTGAGACGCAAGCCTGCCCGACAGGACTGTGACTCTGTGTCAGTGTCTTCAACTCACTTCTGCTGGGGCTGCTCCCTCCAGCCTGGACTAGAGTTTGGTGGTGGGGGGGTGCACAGCCAGCATGTCCCCCCAGTCCGGACCACCTCGGGAAGTAGCAGCCGTCCTGGACGTGTGCAGTCAGAGGCTGTCGGGGCTGGGGACAAGAGTCGGTCTCTTGCTTTTAGGTTGACAAAGCTCAAGGGACCACCTACCACGCTTCCAGGAAGGCAGAGTGTAGCAGGATTTAGGGCAGCCCCCGCTACTGTCCCCACAGACCCATGGACTTCCTGCCTGTCTGCTTGTGTCCATCTGCCCTCTACGCATGAGTTCCATGAAGACAGGAAACTTATCTCTAGTCTCAAGGCCTGACACCCAGTCAGTCTTCATTCAAGACAGTCATAGTGAATGAGAGGTGCCCACATTTGGATTTCGGGGTACTCCCTATAACCTCCTGCTGGTGGCCCTTTCCCTGCGGGGAGGGGATGAGTCCAAAGGGCTGCCCCCACACACTCCTGCCACTTATCACCCTCTCTCTGCTTATGAAGTGTCCTCATTCCCCAGGCCTTACACTCCCTGAAGTTTATGCCTCTGTCTTTCCTGTCTCTTTAAGGAATGGAGGGACAGCTGCAAGGCTCCACTAGTCCCCCTTCCCCTTCCCTTCTGGTCCGGGAGGCCCTGGGGCTCCAGGGATGACATCAGTGCCAGCTGCTTCCAGGAGCAGGAAGGAGTGTTGTTTACAGGTTTGTAAGTTTCATTAGCAAGTGGGGAGGAAGCTCCCAGAGGCCAGGGATCTGGGTTTGCAGCCCAAATCGGGGTTGTTCGCTTGGGCTTGGGACTGTAGCTGCCTGAATCTGGGCTCGGAGCAGAGCTGGGATGTGGTAGACCATTGCACCCATTGGCTTTGAATGGTCTCCTCCATAGAACCCCAATATGAGAAAGTGATAAAAGCTAGCTGCTTTCTGTGAAGAGAGAAGCTGGAGTTTGCCCTGAAGCCCAGGTAGCCCCAGCATACCCCCCTGAAACCATAAAATGTGGTTTAAAACTGGATTTTAGCCCAATCTTCCATGTGAAGATTGGGAGGCATTGGTGGAGGCAGGTGGTGGGGAGGCGGAGAGAGAGACAGATGGAAGACAAGGGCAGACAGGCAGGAAACAGCCTGAGTTAAACACCTGCTCTGGGGGGGGTACCCTCTAGATTTCAACACAAACTCGGATGCAATTAACTGGATTTGTTTGGCCCCCAGTGGAGACTATGTGCTCACGATCGCCTTTAGGGAAAAAGATGATATGTTTTCTTTGGAGAAGCTTAGCTTGAAGGGAGGGATAGCTTTCATCTCCATCCCTTTCTGTTAATAAAACAGCTCTTATTTTAATAAAGATCCACGCCCTCCAGCAGACAGTTCACAGGAAAGAAATACAGAAGATCAATAAACATATGAAAAATTGCTCAGGTTTATTCATAATTAAAGCAATAAAATTAAAGCAACAATGAGATAGATATCATTTTCTACCCATCATACTGATGCCTTTTAGGAAGTTCCATAATATCTTCTGTTGATGAGGCTGGGAAGAAAATAGAACTTTCTTCCCCTTGGTGAGGTCCCATTTGGTGTAGTCTCTTGGGAGGGGCATTGATAATATTGGCCAATATTAGTAAAAATTGTCAACACACATACCCTAGAATCACACAAATCCCACTTCTAGGCACCTGTTCTACAAAAATATTTAAATACGTGTGCAAAGAAGCATATCCAGGAATGCTCACTGTTTGTTTATAAAAGTGAAAAATGTCCATGAGCAGGTCAATAAACAGGGGCGCAGCTGTGCAGGAAAGCTGTGTTTAAAAGACAGGAGGGAGATTTGTTCTGACATGTGAGATCCCCAAGGCACACTGTACACTTAAAAAAATAAGTTGCATATTTCTCAGTAAAACGCGGAAAAAATTCCATGAAACTTTTTTTTTAAAAAAAGAGCGATACGTACGTGTGGAGTATAAAGAAAATCATGGAGGGCATCGTGAGAAGGAAGGGAAGGGCGAATGGGGGGAAATCGGAGGGGGTGTTGAACCAGGAGAGACTGTGGACTCTGAGCAACAAACTGAGGGGTTTGGAGGGGAGGGAGGTGGGGGCTGGGCGAGCCTGGTGGTGGGTATCGAGAGGGGCACGTACTGCATGGAGCACTGGGTGTGGTGCATGAACAATCAATCTTGTAACACTGAAAAATTAAAATAAACAAATTTGGAAAAAAAAAAAAAAGAGCGATAGATAAGAATCCCCTGGCCTTCCTTTCATGTAAGTGTGTACATGTATGGTTACACATTTCTATGTGTTTTCCTTTTTAACTTTTTTATAAGGGCTTTCCTACTATATGTCAGGTACTTGCAAAAAATAAAAAAGTAAACTGCAGAATGGGCATGCACCTCAAATGTCTATGTACATACATCTCAGCCAGACGTTCTCTGGTCCCCTCCTTCCCGTTTCCAGAGGCATCTGTCTGATCTCTGGGGTAGAAAGAGCTCTGGGCTCTCTGGCCATCTTCTCGGGGAGCCTTCCACGGGGGCCTAGGCCTGTGTGGCCCAGCACCTGCACTAGCCACGAGCCATCCTCTGGGCCGCCATAAAGCTTGGCGGAGTTCTGTGCTCAAGGGATGCTCTAGGCCTTCAGGCCCCCAAGGTTGGCACAGTAGACAGTGGGGGCTTTCCAGCCACACTGTAAGGAAGGGATTGTTAGCTCCATTGTCAAATGGGGACACTGAGGCCCAAAGAAATGAAAGACTTGCTCAAGGTCAAATCTTGAGATCATGATGAGGATGGGCAGGGCAGAGGGTTGCCAGATATAAAATAAAGGATACATAGTCTAACATGAATACCAGATAAACCATGAATAAATTTTTAGTGCAAGTTTGTCTCAAATGTTGCACAGAATGTACGAACACTAAAAACTTACTTGATTATTTGATATTCAAATTCAATTGGCATTCTGTATTTGTATTTGCTCAGTCTGGCGACCCTGAGCAGGCAGAAGCCCATGGTTCCTGCTTCCCAGGCTCCCAAGTCCCACAAAAGCACACATCTCTGCTTCTAAGGTGGCCTTCCAGAAAGCTCAGATTTCATTGCAGCTGCTCCATGGGATCTGGGAAGGGCTTCCTCAGGGCCCTCAGGAATGCAGGCAGGGCCTCAGTGAGCTCTGCTCCGGAGTGTTTAGTCCCAGTGCTGGACACGTGGGCCAGGGAGGGGGCCAGGCAGCCCAGACCATGACACCCTCTCTAGGCAAGTTCCGGCCCCTCCCTTTCTCTCTCTTGCTTCCCTTCCTCCCTTCCTCCCTTCCTCTTTCCTTCTCTGCTTCCTCCTCTTCCTCCCACCTGGCCCCAGCTGTGCTTGGTTCCTTTTGCAAATAGCCTCCTCTTCCCCCAGGGACCCTGGAGTTATCCCCAAGAGCTGAAGGTTCACCTCGGGTGGTTGTATCAGTCAGGGTTCTCTAGAGAAAAGAAACCAATAGGATATATGTATGTATGTGTATGCCTATGCCTATGTGTATGTATATAGAGATGTATTTTAAGGAGTTGGGTCCTGCCATGACTTGTTCATTCCGTTACTGGAAGTCTGTATCTCCCAGTCCCCTTCTTCCATTTCACCCATCCTCCTGCCCCCTCCCCTCTCTGGAAACCATCAGTTTGTTCTCTGTATTTATAGGACTGATTCTGCTTTTTCTTTTTTGTTTCAGATTCCACATCTGAGTGAAATTATATAGTATTTGTCTTTTTCTGACTCATTTCATTAGCATGATACCCACTAGGTCCATCCACATTGTCGCAAATGGGATGATTTCATCTTTTTTATGGCTGCACAATATTCCACTGTATATCTATATGCCACATCTTCCTTATTCAACATCCGATATTCCTATGGGTGGACGCTTGGGCTGCTTCCATATCTTGGCTATTGTAAATAATGCAATAAACATAAGGGTGCATATATCTTTTCAAATTAGTGTTTCCATTTTCTTTGTTGTTGTTGTTGTTGTTGTTTTATTTCATTTTCTTTGGGTAAATATCCAGTAGTGGAATTATTGTTTCATATAGTATTTCTATTTATAATTTTTTGAGGAAACTCAATTCTGTTTTCCACAGTGGCAGCACCAATTTACATTCCCACCAACAGTGCATGAGGTTTCCTTTTTCTCCACATTCTTGCCAACACTTTTTTCTTGTATTGTTGGGTTTAGCCATTCTGACAGGTGTGAGGTGATATCTTATTGTGGTTTTGATTTGCATTTCCCTAATGATTAGTGATGTTGAGCATCTTTTCATATGTCTGTTGGCCATCTGTACGTCTTCTTTGGAAAAATGTCCATTCAGGTCCTCTGCCCCTTTTTAAATTGGATTTTTTGTTTTTCTAGTGTTGAGTTGTATCAGTTCTTTATGTATTTTGGATTTTATGCTCTTCTCAGATACAACATTTGCACATATCTTTTCCCATTCACTTTCCTTTATCATGCCAAAGCTTTTTATTTTGGTATAATTCCAGTAGTTTATGTTTGCTTTCGTTTCCTGATGCTGCAGTCTTGAGCAGAATTTCTTCTTCTCTAGGAAACCTCAGCCTTTGCTCTTGAGGCCTTTCAACTGATTAAATGAGGCCCATCCACATTATCGAGGATTAGTAATGTCCTTTACTTAAAGTCCACAGAGCGTAGATGTTAACAAAGCTACGAAATACCTTCATGGCAACACTTAGACTAGTATTTGATGGAAAACCTGGGAACTATAGGTGACCCAAGTGGACAGGTAAACTTGACCCTCACAGTGGGAGGGTCACTAGGGAAGCTGAGGGAGAATTTGGACTTAGACCAGGGACCTTAGGGCCTGCCTGGGCATGGTGGGGCCTCTCTAGTGGCTGCAGGCAGATCACTTCTTTCCTGCCCTTCCATCCTTTGGTTCTCATGATTCCTGCTTAGGCTGATCCAGGGCATCAAAAAGCCATCTCCCTTGCCTGGGAACTCCAGATAACGGGAGACAGGATGTGCTCTGCAGAGGATGCCTTCCAAGGGGTGCTGTGGCCTGGATTACTTGCTAGAGCTGGGCTTGCAGAAGCCATGACAGGCTTGGGATCTAACCCTGTTTTGGCTATTGACTGGCTCTGGGGTCCTGTGCCAGTAACTGCTTCTTTTTATTTTATTTATTTATTTCTTCAGTACCTGTTTCTCTTTAGAAGTGATGGAGGGTGGATCCCACCTGCTCCTCAATGGGGCCAAATCAGGTGACCTGAGAGCCAGGGTAGTTCTCACAGGCAGTTTCTGACACTTATCTTTTCTCCTAAGTTGCTTACAGAGTAGCGGGGGAGAAGGCTGTGGGCCCAGCCAAAAAGATACAGCTGGAACACAAGGTGCTGGGTCCAAGGCCTGAGCCCTGCGAGGGAGTCTGGCTCCACCCCCATGTGCAGATATATCTTGCTTGAGCTCCTACCCCTCGCAGAGCTGATTTTTGAAGTGCCTGTGCTGGCCTTGCTTCCTGTGTATCCTTGGCTATAGCTTAAAAGTGAAAAACTGACCGTGATGGCAGGAGGTCCCCCTAGCATCAAGGAGGAGATGGAAACATCCATGGCTGAAGAGTTGGTTCCTGAGAGCTATGTGCAAAGCCCAGAGCACCTGGTGATAGCAGGTGAGGAGCCCCTATAATGTCCCTTTCCTTGGGAGTCTGCACCTGTGCGTGTGTGTTGGAGAAAGTGTGTGTATGGCTACTAAACTTTTGAACAGATGAACAGACTGAGGCCTGGGATCTGCCAATGGACAGCAGTGAATGAGTGTTGAGTGATTCCTAAGAAATTTGGGTACCCTATCCTCTTTCTGGTGCATCCTGTGCCGAGGAAGCCTTGGCACAGCTTCTATGAGTGTTCCTGGCGCCTCTCTTCTTCTCCCTAGAAATGATGGAGCGTGGATCCCAGTCCCTGGGTGCCTCTCAGCGGCGACAAAAGTTGGATCCAAAGGCTGCTGGCTCTGGTGCAGGTCAACCGGCTTGGAATATGACTACCACCCGGCCCAAGAAAGTGGTACTGTATGGAGCCCGTGGCATGCAACAGCTGGGTTGGGGTTGGGAGTACAGGCTGTAGGGGCTCCAGCCTGATGATGGTAGGTTGGAGCAGAGCCAGATGTTGACTTGGGGGGAAGGGAGGAAGCTCCTGTGTACCAGTGAGGCAGTGAAGGCAGGGATGTCCAATAAGAAGTTGTAGCTATCTTTTGGTAGGCTGGGAGTTCAACCTTAAGAGTCCAAAATACCTGAATCACATATTACTTGGGGACTACATGTACACTTTACAAAACTCTAATGTGTGTGAAATGACACTTTCCTTAATAAATAAATAAATAAAATATATAGTTCTCTCTATAGCTATATTTTATATATATTTATCTATATAAATTCTAGTTATAATTATATAAATTATTTAATTGTTAATTAAATAATCAGCCTGGGTAGGAACCATGAGAACTCAAGGAGGGAAGGGCAGGAAAGAAGTGATCTGCCTGCAGCCACTAGGGAGGCCCCACCATGCCCAGGCAGGTCCTAAGGTCCCTGGTCTAAGTCCAAATTATCCCTCGGCTTCCCTAGTGACCCTCCCACTGTGAGGGTCAAGTTTACCTGTCCACTTGGGTCGCCTATAGTTCCCAGGTTTTCCATCAAATACTAGTCTAAGTGTTGCCATGAAGGTATTTCGTAGCTTTGTTAACATCTACGCTCTGTGGACTTTAAGTAAAGGACATTACTAATCCTTGATAATGTGGATGGGCCTCATCTGATACATTAAATATAAATATATATAAATAAAATATATTTCTCAGGGCTGTAACAAAGGTAAAGCAAGTTAGGTTCCTATGCTCCCTGGCTGTTAAGAATTCTAATCAATTGAATCTAACAGTTTTGTAGCCAATATTTTAAACTACACTTAATGTGAGTTAAAGAACGTTCTAGAAAAAATGGCAGGTACACTGTTACAAAGGATACTGGGAAAAGGCAGCCATTTTGGAGAGGAGGGAGATCTGAGTGTTCTGGGGAATCACGTGAGTTCTCTGTGAGAGCCACAGTGAGATTGGATCATAGCCAGTCCTTTAGGTTATATCCACTGGTGGGTGAGGGGAAGTTTTAGAAACATGGTTGCTATGCTGTTGCAAAAGTTACTGGGAAAAGATAACCAAGTTGGAGAGGAAGGGGACCTGACTGTTGGAAGAAATCATGTGAGTTTCAAGTTCTGTAGCCAATCCTTTAAAGCTACTTTCACTGTGTGTGAGGGAAAATTTTAGAAAAATGGTTGTTATACTGTTGCAAAGATTACTGGGAAAAGGCAACTAAGTTGGAAAGGGAGGGAGACCCAATGTTCTAGGAAATCATCTGAGTCCCATTGTTCTGTAGCTAATCCTTTAAGCTACATTCACCTCCGGTGATGGAATGTTCTAGGGGAAAAAAAAAAAAAGGCAGCCATATTGCTGCAAAGGGTACTGGGAAAAGGCAGCCATTTTGGAGAGGAAAATGACCTGACTATTCTAGGGAATCACTTGAGTCATGTAATTCTGTAGCAGATTATGTTACCCAGTATCACCTTGGTATTACAGTGTTGCAGCGGTTAGTGGGGAAAGACAACAAGGCTGGAGAGTAGGGAGGCCTGGCTGTTCTAGGGAATGAGTTATGATAAATGCCCAAATGATTCTACTGCTAGTGAATAAAGAGAAATAGAGTTCCTAGATCTAGGACCTCCTAGGACTGAAAATAAACCAGAAATATTGAATTGGCTTCTTGTGCTAAAGGTGGAAGTCAAGTCAAATTACTCCAGCCGTTCAGGCTCCAGGAATCCACTCGTGTCCATGAGATTGAGGGAGAATGGGATCTTTGGGGGGCAATGGGGAGACATAATCTCTGGACTAATGATAGTTACCTATTAGGACCACAGGAGTACTTTAAAAAGAAACAGTCATTATAATGAATTTAGAAATTGGACATTTAGAATTAAGAAATTTATCAGTTCTATTTACTATTTACTTTTGAGCCCCCCACCCCCTAAATGGAAATGTGACCACCTCTGAGAGAACCACAACCTTAAAGAACAAAAAAAATCATAATACAGTTCTGCTGATTTGGGTGTGGGAAAAGTAGTGTGCCTTGAAAAGTACATGAAAATAAAAAAGAACACTGTTTGAAATAGTAGAGGGAAGCTAGGACTTGCTGAAATTCATAGATTTTCTTGATCTCTGTTAAATTGCTATAAAAGCCTTATTATTTTAGAATGTATATAATTCTAAATAAAGGGTTTCTAAAATTAAAAACAAAAAAGCAACAAGACAACTGGTTTTGAACAGTTAGACCTGTCTTATGATGGGCAACCACAATATAGCCATTTTACTGTCTTCATTTTCATTTTAATGGCGTCTGAAGGGGAAGTGGTGTCAAATATGAGAGGCATCCTAGGATAATGGTTAAAAGCACAACCCTGGAGCAAAATATCTTGGCTTTAAATGACTGCTCTACTACTTACCAGCTGTGTGACTTGGGCAAATAATGTGACCTCTCTGTGTCTCAGTTTTTTAATCTTTCAAAATGGGATGATAGTAATACCTATTTTGAAGGGTCATGAAGAGGATTTAATGACTTGATGTTGGTAAGGGCTTAGAGGGTGACTTGTGGCACGTGTTACACCAAATAGTCTGTGAAAACTTTCTTCTTGCACTGGAAACCTGGAGCTCTTCAAGGCATGAGCTACCCTAGCCCCAGAGCTGTGGGACAGAGACATCCACTCCAGGCAGTCATTAGCAGACATATGAAAATGGAAGCCACTGGGATGGCTGTGCTCACCCAGAGAGGGAGGTTATGGCCTCCCAGCGGCCAGGGTTCTATCCTGAGCTCCAACAAGTACTTATGTCCTTGGGAAGTACAGCCATTTGCCAGGCCTCAATTTCCTTGGCTTTAAAATTGAGGTTTTCCATTCTCCTCTCTGACTTGTCTGATGTCTGCATGTGACAGTACTGGCAGAGGACAGGGATCCCTGTCACTGCTCTTCTTTTCCCATAGCTTGGATGGCTAGAAACTACTGAGGAGCATGGTGTGGGTGGAGTGGTGGCAGCTGGCCAACTTGTGGGATTCCCAGGCTCTTCTAGTAGTCTGAAGCTGCCAACCCCTGATTCCAGAGGATCAGGTACCACGTGACCCCTGACAGGGTACACCATTGGTCCTGGGCAGTGTGGGGCAGGCAACTTACTCAGCTGAGACCGAGTAGGCTACTGTTACTGACCATTCCTTTCTTTAGGGGCCCCAGCTGTCATTGCCCAGACTGTTGAGAGAACAAGGCTATGGCAATGCCCACCCTCAGGAGTATCCTGGTGGCTTCCAAAACATGAGATTCCATTATGAGCGGTAAGAAAGATCCCAGGGATCCTGCAGGAGGAAAGCTGGAGCTCTTTGGGCAGGGACCAGGGTGGACCAGATGGGCTAGCAAGCAGACTGACCAGGAAGGGTCTTGTGAGCAGCTGGTCATGCTTGGAATGTCGGGGCTCTGTTGTCTCCTCACCAGAGCCCCTGAAACTCCTGGCCTCTTGCCCATTTGGGGCCTCTGAGCACTGGGCTGGGGTAGCTCCTAGTCCTTAGGCCCCAGGACCTGCTCATCTGGGAAGGGAAGGACTCAGGATGACAGAGTTATTGTCTAGAGAAGCTCCTGACCTTACCTGCTTGCCCTCATGGCCTTCCTGTGGTCCCTGCCATGCCTGGCCTGGGACTGCCAGCAGCTCACAGCCCTTTGTCTCTTCTTATTTCCCAGGGACCCGGAAGCAGATATGGTGGCTGAGATTGGCTTGGAAGAGCTAAATGGATTGGAGATGGAAGTCATGAGAAGACAGGTGAGCATTTCCCACTGGGAGGGTGGAAGCAGAATCATGGTGTCTTGGGACCGGTGGTCTCGAAGTCATCTTAGCCTCTGTCAGTGGAGGTGAGGTCAGGCTCCCCTTCCTTTCCTCCCAGTCCTCAGGGCTCTAGTGTCCCATCCTGATGGCAGCCTCAGCCCTGCCTCTCTCCCTGAGACGCGTGGGAAGGGAAAGGGGGAAGTCAAAAGGAGGACGAAGAGGCAAGAGTCAAAGACAGAGGTCTGCGCAGGGAGAATGGCGCTAAGAGGTCTGGGGGAGGGGTTGCCTTCTCAGGGAGTGACCGCGGCAGGCCCGCTCCAGCCCCCGAGTGTCACCCATCCTGGAGCCTTGCCTTGACTCTGGGGCTGCAGCGGATGCCATGCCGGCCCGCCCCAGGCCTGAAATGTCTTGTTCTGCCGGTCCCGCCGCACAGCTGGGACAGGCTGGCTTCTTCTTCCCACGGGCCCACCCCGGGCCCCCGCTTCAGTTGCCCTGCCTGCTTCTCACCCGGAGGCGCTTTGGCCTCCCGAAGGGCAGCAGAGCCCCTTCCTGTACTAAGTTCGTACTTGCCCCGTGGTGAGCCATGTGCTTCCCCGGGAGGATCTCTCACCAGCCCCTTTGGTCTCTGCAGCTGCACGTGATCACCGGCCGGCTGCGTGCCCTGGAGGACCAGGGCGCCACCTGGCGCCACAGGGATGCTCTGTTCTTCACCATGCTGGTGTCGGCCTGCATCGCCAACCTGTGGCTGTGGATGCGCCAGTGATGCCTCTTGCCGCCTGAGCCCGCTTCTCCTTCCTCTTCTTCCCTTTTCTCCCTGGGCCGCCCTTGCCTGGCTTCCTTCCACCTACCAGCAGTCCTTAGCGGCGTCAGAGCCATTTTCTGACTCTGCTTGCCCCGCTCACCTGGGGCAGGCCCTAGCTGCTGGGAGGTAAAAGAAGATCTGCATGGGCTGAAATGTAGCCACTTCGGAGGGTGAGGAGGGTGGCATCTTGTCTTGTTTCCCAGTTTTCTTCCACTTTGTGTACAGGGCTCTACACAGAAAAAGCGCTCAATAAAAGTTCTATGACAGCAGCAAACCCTGGTGGTTGAGTTTCTTATATCCAAGATTCATGTAGGGACAGCCCCTCTGGACAAAGTCACTGTTGCAGGGACAGGGCTGGTGCCCCACCCCAGGGGTCCTGGTTAGGAGGGCTGCCTTTGAGTAGTTCTCTGAAAGCTACCCCTCTCTTCTGTTCCAGCTGTCTGTGCCAGGAGGCTCAGAGGAAGAGAAGGCTGCTGCGGGTTGGGGCAAGGCCTACCCTTTGGGACATGGGTGTGCGCGTGTGTGAACAGACACGGGCATGTTTTCAGAAGAAGTCTGGCTGAAAATATGTTGCGAAACAAAGTTTCACCCTTGGGAGCAATTTAGTTGGGATGCAAACAAACAGTGTGGCAGTCCCTGGAGAAATGCCTCCTGAGCTAGGTGAGCTAAGGTGGAACACTGGCCCAGAACCTGCTACCCTCCATACCTCACCCTGCGGTATGACTGCTGGGCTGTTGCTAGCCCTGCCTGCCTGCTCCATCTACAGAGGCCTCCAGAAGGGAACGGAAGCTACAGCTGCCCCGTGCTGGCCTCCATGATGACCTGGAAGACAGGCCGCAGCCTCCCCTGCAGAGTTCTGTGAAGGGCCCTATTGTAGAGGCTGGCACCTCCTACCAAGCCTTCTGGCTAAAATCTGTTGGTTCATCTGTCCCCTTGATGCTATTTTCCTGCCAAGCTGCCCTGGCCTTGTCCACGCCCTCCAGCATTAGCCCAACCCATCTCCCAAGAAGCCTTGAACTTCCCCATGGGCTGGTGGGGGAGGGGAGGGACTCATTCATACTTGGGTATGGGGACGGGGTTCTTCCGCAGTGTGTTGTTTATCGCTCCTCTGTGAAACTTCCTATGGGCTGCCCAGGCATGGCCTTAGAGGGGTAGTTTGTCCCTGTGCTGGATCAGGAACTGCTAAAGGGAAGGGACTCACTTCCATTGCTTTCTGCATCTCTGGCGCCTAGCAGAAACAAAGGGCTGGCAGGATGGCCTCCGACCAGGGTCCCTGGAGAGCAATTCCGGCCTCCTGAATTGAGGACTGGACTTGCCTTGGTCATACAAGCCCGGTCTTTAGGGAATGCGCACTGTGGAGAAGCCTCTGGCATAAAAGTAAGTCAATTCTGACCACTAATTTCTCTGGTGCATTTACTATGTGCCAGCACATTGCGTATAAAAAATAATTGCACAAGTCCTGCTTGATGATATCCTCCTGAAAAAGGCAAACATTGCAGGCGTAGCTAACAAAGTCCCACAATGTTAAGCCCCGCTATAGAATCAACTCCCATGGTCAGCTTGGCGTGCATCCCTGCAAACTGTCACTGTCACATATGTGACACAGCTAGCAGCGACCTCCTGGTTTTGCGCAGATATGTGTACCTGTATGTGTCCTCGGCTTTAAGCACGTGATCTCATGTAAGCCACCTCGTGCAACCCACCGGGAGATGGGTCAGTTCCCCAGCTGTGTGTGCAGGTGGAAAAGCAGCAAGCCTCTGTCATGGCTGCCCCGCTGGGCTGGCCCCTAAACCCCCGCCAGCCCTGGCAGATGCCAATGCTGAAACTTGATATTGCGGTTCTTCTGTCCCAGGTTGGCTTCCCAGCAATGGGGGAAGCCAAGCAGAAGAAAGTGGGCATGCGGGGAGAGATGTGGGGTGCACAGAAGGGTTTTTTTTTTTTTTTTTGTACCTAGCCTCTTGAAAAGGAGCTAGTAATTTGCCACCCAAGGGTTTTTGCCCTCTTTCACTTCCCCAGCCGTGGCCCCTCTTAGAGGCAAGTCCAGGTAGCCCTGGAGAAGAAGGAATGGCTTCCTTTCCAAACTTGCTCCACCCCAGGAACCTCTTTTCCCTCCCGGGTGTTCTCCGGGCTTGCCACCTGGCAGGTAGGCTGGCCAGGACTGTGACCAAGGCGGGAGGCAGGTGCATGGGGCAGCGGGCTGGCAGCTTTGAGTCCCCAGACACAAAGCCCTGAGCGAGGCATGTAAGGGAGTGCTCCCCAGGGAGCTTGGGAGGGGCTGGCTCCCGGGTCTGGGCAGCCCAGCATCCAGCCCTCACCTGCTTCCAGCCTGAGGTGTGCAGGGCTCATAGTGAGACAGTCACACATCCCACCGGGGGCCCGGCAGCTTCTCCAGCCGTGGGCATGAGCTCCTCTGGGCCACTGCCAGCCTCCCCTGCTAGTGTCAGGCAGGGTGAGGCAGCTCTCTGACTGAGAGGCTGCCCGCTGTGTGGGAGTTCAGAGACCCCAGTGGCCTGGGAACAGGAACACTAGGAGGTCACTTCTGGTTTCAGGCGCTGATGAGCCCCCAAGGGCTTGTCTCTGATTGGAAGCTTCACAGACGGGCTAACGGATGCTGACCGTGGTCAGGGGACAACCTTCCTCTGAAGCCATCTGATTGGTAAGGAAAGGGGCTGCCATTGGGTTGTGGCAGCCACTGATCAAAGGCTGGCACCTTCTTGTAGCCAGGGCTGATGTCCTCCTTGGAGTAGGATCCAGAGCCCATGAAAGTGTGCAGGTCCTAGAGCCTGTCTTGACAGGTGGTTTCATGTGACTGGTCTTCCCCAGCTGAGGGAAAGTGGCTGTGTGGGAACGATTGTCTCTGCCGAAGCAGCTGAATGAAATCCTGGGGGCTCTAGGAGTATGAAGACACTGAGTGCCATGCTAGGCTTGGCCCAAGGCAGCTGAGTCTTTGTCTCTTCTAGGAGAGTGGCTGAAGAACACTTGGAGTATAGGGGCTGAGGGGCTGAGGGGCTGCTGGGCCAGGCAGGCTTTGGTGGGAGAGAAGGAGAAGCCTATAGACCTTACTACCTGCCCCTGCCTCCACTGCCTGCCTGGCCCAGGGCATTTCTGAGCATCCCAGCTTCAAAACATGTCAGGTGTGCCACTTGGAGCGCCATGGCTCTCTGCATATGAGAAGTAATAGAGGTAAGGGCAGGGAATACGTAATGCTTCTCCCAGAAACCCTACTGGATTGCAGTCTTTGCTTTCAGTCCTTCAGACTGAAGGTTTCTTCCGAAGAGACTTGTGGGAGAGTGCCCACTGCAGGTCTCTCGGGCTTTGGGAGCCAGCCCCTCTGCCATTTGGGCAAAACATCTGCAATGAAGTTTTTGGAGCTTCTGGCTGAGGGAAGATTCCAGAATCAGGCCTAGGGCAGGGACAGGCTCTCCATTTTGGTCCCTTCAGCTGAGCTTTACCCCAAACCAGGAAGTTTCAGCTCTATCCATGTTGGCCTGTGGCCATAAAAAGCAGCTAATGTTGGGGTGGCCTGTTCTCTAGATTTCCTGCCAGTGGCCCTGTTACTGGCTGAGCATGAACAGAGACCTTAGCATTACTTGTTCGATGGAGCCGCCAGGGTGATGGCTGCCTTTCCTAGAGGAAGTTGACGCTGAGTGCTTGGACTGGGCACATGTGCTTTGAGTTGAGCCCCAAGTGGATAACAGCGTGTATACCTGGCTGGCCTTTAGGTGCCATGGTTGCCTCAGAACTGCCAGGGCCAGACTTAGCCATAACCCACCAAGCTCCAACATGAGATGGTCCCACAAGAGATGAGGCTGCAAAGATGGGTCTGGTGAGATCCAGAAGGGATAGGAATGCCCAAATGCAGAGTTTGGAATTTGTCATGTAGATGATTCCCTCATCCATTCAGTAAGTCCCTGACACTGTCCTTAGTTCTGAGACTTAGCGGGGCCACTGCAACTTCAGCTCCACGAGAGCCTGTAGCGCTTGGTGCGGTTTGACCTGACTCCCCTCTTGGTACCCAAATCCCTGGCTCTGTTCACCTGCCGAGCTGGCCCTGGGGCTGAGCGTGCTTTTGGAGCGAGATTGCTTAGCATGAATCTATACAGTGGGGCTAATAATAACATCAGACTTGTCAGGTTGTGAGGATTAAGTGAATTAACATAAGTCAAGTATTTAGCACGTGGTAGTTGCTCAATGAATGAGAAACTGTCCCTGCACCCGCAGGTTCTAGCTTCTTCTCGGCTCTCCTTGTCACTGTCTGCTTGCCTGCCTATATCCCTGCTTTCCTGCTTGCTTGCCCTTACTGCCCTGCCACCCATGATGTGCATAATTCACCTCTTGGTACCATTCTCTGCCTACAGCCTAGTACTTTCTCTGCTGTAATGGCTGGAATTGAATATCTGGAGTACTAGCTTCTGGCTGAGACTTGAAGCCTGCCTCTCCAGGCTATCAGTCATAGAAGAGCGCCCTTTCTAATCATGGTAGAAAAGATCTGACTGAAATTAACTTGAATCTGAGGCCAGGATGGCCTGGACTATAAAAGAAGCTGACATACCCAGTCACCTGGAAGGATTCACTGGAGTGTCTCCCTACTAGCAGTTCCTTCTTCTAAGCTCTGCCTTCTGAGATTCCTCAGAACTGCACCAAGGTATAACTTTATATATTCTGTTCTCTTCCACCCTCCTTCTTTCCCTCCCTCTCTCCTTCCCTCCCTCCCTCCCTTCCATCATCCTTCCTTCCATCATCCTTCCTCCCTCCCTTCCTCCCTCCCTCCCTTCCTTCCTTCCTTCCTTCCATCTTCCTTCCTCCCACCAATATGTGTGGAGTGCTTTCCAGGAACCAGCTGCAGCGATGTGTGGGGATGCACTCTATAACCATGCAGATCCCGATACCTGCCCTCAGGCAGTGCACAATCTAGTGCAGGGGGTTGTTGGCAAAAAGAGTGGCATAATCTGGACTCAGGCTTCACTGTAGGACTTTGGGAACTTGGCAGGAAGCTATGCACAGGGAAAATGAGCCTGGACATGCTCTTCAGGGAGAAACTTGAGTGCCAAGCCCCCTTGAAGGCGAGAAGCTGAAGGCTTGAAGTCTCAGTCAGCCACAATGTCTGTCTAAGGGCTGATGGTGGTGCATTCAATGTGATTTGGGACAAGGTGAACTGCACCTATCCAAGGGCAGCCAGAGAGTCATGTCCAGTTGTAAGTTGGAAGGAAACCCTGAAGCTCAGCAAAAGGATTTTCCTTATTACTATCAGGTCCTTATATTTATTATTAGACATTTGATTTCATTCTTACTTTGTGACTGTACATAATGTGTGTTATTTCTCTGGCTACTTTTAAGGTTTTCCCATTATCAACGGATTTGGGGAATTTGATTATAATGTGCCTTGGTGTAGTTTTCCTCATGTTTCTTATGCTTAGAAAGAAGCATTGTGCTCCCTCTGTCTGCGGGCTTATAGTTTTTGTCAAACTTGGAAAACTTTTGACCATCTTTTCTTCAAATATTTTTTCTCTCTCCCCCTCCTTTAGGAACTTCACCAACACCTATTAAGCCACTTGCATTTGTCCCACAACTCAACGATGCTTTGCTCTTTTTATGATTATCTTTTCTCTTTGTTACATTAACTGTTTTAACACCCTTGTCTGGTAATTCTACATTTATATCAGTTCTGAGTTTGTTTTAATTAATGATCATTTCCTCTTCATTATGGAGACGTTATTTATTTGCTTGGTAATTCTTGAGTGGATGCTACACATTGTGAATTTTACCTTGTTGGATGCTGTATACTTTTTTTAATTATTTTAAAACGTATTTTTGGGTCTTGCTCTGGGATGAAGTTAACTTATTTGGAAAGAGTGTGATCCTTTTGAGTCTTGCTTTTCAGATTTTTTTCAGTGGGAACAAAACAGTGCTCAGTCTGGGAACAAATTATTCCCCACTACAGTAGCAGGACCCTTCTGGATACACCACCGGATACCCCATGAATTATTAAGTATTTTTTAAAAAATTATTTATTTATTTTACAGAGAGAGAGAGAGAGAGAGAGAGAGAGATCACAAGTAGGGAGAGAGGCAGGCGGGGCGGGGGGGGGGGGAAGCAGGCTCCCCGCTGAGCAGAGAGACCAATGCGGGGCTCGATCCCAGGACCCTGAGATCATGAGCTGAGCTGAAGGCAGAGGCTTTAACCCACTGAGTCACCCAGGCGCCCCGAATTATTAAGTTTTTCAGTCTAGTTTGTAACATCAAACACTATTCCAAGCCCTGTGTTAGGGCTGAGAACTGTAACCTCTAATTTTTTGGAATGATTCTTTCTTTTTTTTTTTCTTTTCTTTTTTTTTTATTCAGTAGTCATTTCCTTATAAACTTTTCTTCTCTCTTTTTTCTTTTTTTCCCCCAAATACGTTTATTTTATTTTTTCAGTGTTACAAGATTAATTGTTCATGCACCACACCTGGTGCTCCATGCAATACATGCCCGCCTCATAATTTCCTTCCTCATAGGTGTGTGTTGATAAATGTTCAGCTGAAAACTTGAAAGGGACTCTAAAGATCTCCAGAATTCTCTCTCTGTGCAGCTTTCTCTTCCCCAGTACTGTGTTCTGGAAATTCCAGCTGACTTTGGTCTCCTTGGATTCTCTTGTCTGCCTTCTTGATCCAGGGAATCTATCAGGCTCCACCTAGGTTTCCTCTCTCTCTGTGCCATGGCCTGGCACCTCTCACAAAAGTAACCTGGGGAAATTGTAGGGATCACCTCATTTGTTTCCTGGCTCTTAGAAATCACTGCCATCATTGCCTAATATCTTGAAAACTGTTGTTTCATGTATTTTGTCTGATTTTCGTTGTTTCATTCTGGGGGGGTATATCCAGCCCTTGATACTTCATCTTGTCCAGAAGTAGAAGTGTCATATATTCCTTTAAAATGAGCTAACTGATACAGTGGAAGCCTAAGCTAAGTAATGGATGTAGAAAGAGAGGGAGTAACGGACTGGAGAAAGTGAAGATAGCATTCATTGACTATTCATTCAAAACTTACTTATTGAGTATGTACCATATGCCAAGCACTGAGATAAGACAGTAGCTTGGACTAAGGTGTCAATGGTACAGATAGTGAGAAGTGATTGGATACAGGGTATGTTTTGAAGATAGAGTCCTCATGACTTGCATAGGTGGAGTGTGTGGGCATGGAAGAAAGACAGAAGTTAAGGATGACTCTGAGGTTTTTGACTTGAATAACTGGGAGAACAGCATTGCCTTTATTGAGATGCCCAGGAGTATGGGAGGATAAGGTTTGGAGAGGAAGATCAAGAGCTAAGTTTTAGACCTATTCAGTCTGAGATGCCTATTCAACATCCAAGTGGTAATGTCAGGGAGGCAAACTGGAGTTCTGGGGAAAGGCTGGGCTGATGTTATAAGTTTGCAAGTCATCAGCACACAGATGTGTTTAAAGCCGTAAGACTGAATGAGGAGATGATGGAGAAAGAAAAGATAAGGAATCCATCCAAAGACTGAGTTCAAGAAACTCCAAACTTTAGAATTAAGAAAGAGGAAGAGGTTTTTAATTTTTTTAATTTATTTTAATTTAATTTAATTTTTTATTTTTTTTTAATTTTTTCAGTGTTCCAAGACTCATTGTTCATGCATCACACCCAGTGCTCCATGCAATACGTGCCCTCCTCAATACCCACCACCAGGCTCACGCATTTCCCCATCCCGCTGCCTTCCAAACCCCTCAGCTTGTTGCTCAGAGTCTAGTCTCTCATGGTTCGTCTCCCCCTCTGATTTCCCCCCATTCACCCTTCCTTTCCTTCTCCCAATGTCCTCCATGTTATTCCTTATGCTCCACAGGTAAGTGAAACTATATGATAATTGACTCTCTCTGCTTGACTTATTTCACTCAGCATCATCTCCTTCAGTCCCATCCATGTTGATTTAAAAGTTGGGTATTCATCCTTTCCAATGGAGGCATAATATTCCATTGTATATATGGACCATATCTTCTTTATTCATTCATCTGTTGAAGGGCATCTTGGCTTTTCCCACAGTTTGGCGATTGTGGCCATTGCTAATATGAACATTGGGATACATGTGGCCCTTCTTTGTATTGCATCTGTATCTTTGGGGTAAATACCCAGTGATGCAATTGCACGGTCATAGGGTAGCTCTATTTTTAATTTCTTCAGGAATCTCCGCTTACCACAAGCGTAGCTACCATCTGTCACCATGTAAAGCCATTACAACACCATTGACTATATTCCCCACACTGTATTTTTTTAATCCTTGTTAGTTATTAATTCTGTAACTGAAAGCCTGTATCTCCCACCCCCTTTCACCCATTTTGTCCATCTGTCCACCAACAAACAAACAGCAGAATCAAATCTGTAAATACAGAGAACAAACTAATGGCTGCTAGAGGGGAGAAGGATAGGAGGCTGTTTTTGGTAAGGTCACCAGTTTCCCCCACTCTTTCAGCTCCTTGCCACGTGTCATCTTTGCAGGTCTTTTTTTTTAAAAAAAAATTTAATTTTATTTTTTCAGTGTTCCAAGTTTCATTGTTTATGCACCATACCCAGTGCTCCTTGCAATCTGTGCCCTCCTCAATACCCAACACTGGGCTCACCCATCTCCCCAATCCCCTCCCCTCAAAACCCTCAGTATGTTTCTCAGAGTGAAGTCTCTTATGCTTCGTCTCTCCCTCCATTTTCCCCCCTTTCACTTTTCCTTTCCTTCTCACAGTGCCCTCCATGTTTTTCCTTATGCTCCACAAGTAAGGGAGACCATATGATAATTGACTTTCTCTGCTTGACTTATTTTACTCTGCATAATCTCCTCCAGTCCCATCCATGCAGGTCTCAAGAACGTTACCCTCAGCCTCCTTCTCTGCTCTCATCCCCTCTGAGAGTTTTAACTTCCAGCAAACCCCGATGATGTCCGTGTATCCCCTCCATTCAAGAACCTGGTGAGGGTTGGGGCAGTCAGAGTCTGCTGCAGCATGTCTGGAGAGCAACAGTCAAGGCTTGAGACCAGGCCAGGGCCTTGGGAATACAAAGCAGTAGACGAACAGATCTTTGACACTTTTGGGGGAAAACTGATTAAGGACAGAGGCTGTCTGGATATGATGATTGAAGGATATAAGGGATTATGGTTGACATCTGGTTTGGATGACTGTGTAGAGGGCAGCTCTCCTTTATGAAATGGGTAACTAGGAGAAGCCAGTTTGTAGTAAGGGTGTCAAGTTTAGTTTTAGTTATGTTGTATTTGAGGTGCCTCAAAGGAGATATCTACCAGGCAGTTAGAGATATGGGTGGGCAGTTTGGGAGAGATGCCTGGGTTGGGATCTTAATTTGGAACATGATGGTAATAGAGGCCTTAGGACTAGATGAAGTTTCTTGGAGAGAGTGTAGGTGAGAACCACTGGCCTAGCTGTGTGCAGTGCCAGGAGATAGCTGCCTGCCTTTTTTCCCTGGCAAGCAGCTTTGGGGGGGGGCGTGGTGTTCTGATGAACACGAATGTGTGTGGCAGGGCAGCTGCAGGGCGACCAGACTGAAAGAAAGGCCTGTTTCTAACAGAAAGGGAGCAGGAATAATGGGAGAGGACTGTGTCTTGGTGCTATAACCTTAGAGAGGCCATAATGTTGCCATGTGCCCCAAGAGCTATCCCTATTGTGGGCTGAGGGCCACTGCTATTAGGGATGATTAGTAAGGAAAGAAGAGGTCCAAGTGCTGGTGGGCAGTGGATTTGCACTGGATCTCTGTACTGGATCTCTATCAGTGACAGGCTGCCCCAAGTCTTCTGTCTGGTATTTGCAGCCTCCCTGGGTTGGCTTGGCATCCTCTACTCTACTCCATTCTGGGTCCAGCCTCCTCACACCAGTGTCTCTGCCATCCCTGCAAAGGCCTTGCCCTTTACTGTCCCACCTATACCCCTGCTATTCATTCACTGAACCGTGCTCCACTGAGGCCAACTCTGATCAGTGTGAGACGTACCAGCTTTGTTTGCATTGCCTAGAACTTTCTGTCTCCATGGTCTGCTGCCTCTAGAGTCTAAGCAGGGACTCAGAGATGCTGGTTCTATCCCTCAGGTGCACTCATTAACATCCCAGTGTCGTAGTCCCACAGAGAGCACCAAGCGAGCAGCTCTGAGGCTGCTTGTTATTACCATTCACCACAGAGCTTGGTGTGCCTGCCATCACCATGGTGACAGCTTTGGAAGCTGGAACGGGTAGATGAGGGGGGGATGAGGTGATTGGAGTGGGGCAGAGTTTCAGCAGTAGGGGCCATAGGCAACCTGAGGGATGTGCTGACCATTTCTGATCAAATCTGGCGGGGCATGCTGACCAGCCTGAGCAGGGAAGAGCTACTCTGAATCTCTTTTCCCAGCCTCTCTGACCTCATGGCGAGAAACACAGCAGAATGAATGTAATCTCCTGTCTCTCTTCAGGATTTTTCCCTCTCAGGCTGCTCCTTCTTAGTCTATTTTGTGGACACCTCTTCTTCTACTTATATCTCAAACTTTGGGGTTCTCCACAGCCCTGACTTGGTCCCTCAGTCTGTATTCTTTCTGTGTAATCCCAACAACTTGCTCTCCAGTGCTTCCCACACTCCATCTCTGAGTCCTGTCCTTTCTCCCTCCTGAATAGTTCTCCACACTGCCCACTTGTCTCGGGCTCCTTTGGTACCATCTTCTTCAGCCTTCTTCCTGCCACCTTGCCTCCGATCTTGCTCCCCATGTAATCCAGTCTCTACATAGCAGCCAGAGGATCTTTCTGGAATATAATGCTGTTCTAGACATGTTCCTGCTCAGCTCTTCCAAGGTTCCCTGTAACCCAAAGGAGAGAGTTATGACTGGTACCACTGCCTATGGAGCCCATGGGAGCTCTCCCTTCTCTCTTTCTCACTCCCTGCCCCAGCCATGGGCTCCTTTTTGTTCTTCAGCTTGTGCAATATTACTTGAGGAGTACTGGGGAGAATGTGAGTAGAGATGAAAAGAAGGAGCCCCAGAGACAGTACTGCTGGTTGAAGAAGTCAATGAGAAATGAACTCTCACCTGAGGAGCATGATCTCTGAGGTTGTCTCAGGTCAGAAGAATCAGAGAGCAGGGGGGAGTAGTGGAGTGGCAGCTGCTTTGGGCCAAAGAGATATATCTCTTCCCATGGGGCAGGAGTTTGGGGGCAGTGACTGGTTTGGAGGTGCTCAGCAGCATAAGCATTTACCAGATATCTGCAAAGCCACAGTACCAGAAGATGTCTTGGACAGTTTTTTTTTTTTTTTAAAGATTTATTTCTGTATTTGAAAGAGAGAGAGAGAGAGTGCTCACAAGTGGGAGGGGCAGGGAGAGGGAGAGAGAATCTCAGGGAGACTCCATGCTGAGTATGGAGCCCAACTTGAGGCTCAATCTCAGGGCCCCAAGTTCACAACCTAAGCCAAAACTAAGAGTTGGATGCCCAACTGATTGTGCCATCCAGGCGCACCATCTTAGTTATTATTTTTTTTTTGGATCTATTTTGCTTTGTTTTAGCTTTGATAGTTCATATGTCAAAAAATTCACTGGGGTGAAAGAAAGATAAACATATTTTGCAATTTAGTGCTGTTTGCCTTTTAAATTACCTGGAAGAGTGGAGATAGCACCTTCATCTTCTTGGTGTTTAGAGCCTGGTCCTTAGGCAATGCTGAATCCCCCTGCCCTACATTGCGATAGCAGTACGCAAGAATGCTGGGGTTTGCCAGGTGAGCCCTGGTTCTGTTCTCACAGCTCACTTGCACCTCGTCTGCCTTATATGGTATCCAAGATCCTCTGTGACTTCCTTTTTGCCATCTCCCTGGTAGGTGAGGATACTGGTTGTACATGGAGGATGACAGAAAAATCTAATGGTGTGAAGAGTTCCCCAGCCAATAACCACAACCACCACGCACCTCCTGCCATCAAGGTCAATGGCAAAGATGACCACAGGACCAGCAGCAGGTAAGTCTGCTGAGGCTGGATTATTTCAGAGATGGCATGGAAGCTTCTACTCTCTCCCAGCTTTGCCTCATTATCACAGAGCAAACCATCTTTTGGCTTAAGGATACCCTCTAAAAAGGGACTATGGGATTTCCAGGTACCTCCCAGGAGAGAAAAGTGCTGATAGGAGACTAGGTATGCCCAGAGAAACCCTGGTCAACTCTGCTCCTTCCTCTACAGGCCACAGTCTGCAGCTGACGATGACACCTCCTCAGAACTGCAGAGGCTGGCGGAGATGGATGCCCCCCAACGGGGGAGGGGTGGCTTCCACAGGTGGGTTCCACTACTGTGCTCCTGCTAGCTGTTTCTGCCCATGGGGCCTGTCAGAGTGGCTACCATAACTCACCTTCTCTCAGTCCCTCTGAGCCTTTCTGCTGGGACCCCTGGGAAGGACTTTTCTCTTGAGGAGACTCCTGTGAGTAAGCCGGGAGTGGTCAGTGGAGTATTGCCTTCAGAGTCGTCTGTCTCAGTATTGGAAGAGGGGGGAGGAATGGTTCCCAGCAAAGGGGTCTAGGTAGAGGGTCCAGAGGTCTGCAGCCCGGAGTCATAGGCTCCATAGGGAAATCAAGAAGCCTGGGCCAATCTTCCTCCTGGCCTGTCCTCCATTAACACAACCTTTATCTTGTCCTGGAGAGCTCTATTTGCTCTCCACAATCAACTGAGATGGCACTTCTCACAGGAAGTTTTCCCAGAGCAAGCCCTTGCCCGTTAGGGGGCATTTAGAGTCATACCTGAACCCCAGCCTCCTGCCCTCAGTGCTGGTCCCCATCCCAACTCAGCATGGGGGACATGTTTCCAAGGTCCCTTCTCCATCTCCCTCACCATATAGTGAACTCTTGGGCCCACATCCTTTCTGAACAGCATGATTCCCCTCTCTGGCTCATGTTTCCTCTCATCTCTAGGATTGTCCGCCTGGTGGGGATCATCAGAGAGTGGGCCAACAAGAATTTCCGTGAGGAGGAACCTCGTCCTGACTCATTCCTTGAGCGTTTCCGTGGCCCTGAGCTCCAGACCGTGACGACACAGCAAGGGGATGGCAAAGGCAACAAGGACGACGAGGGCAAGGGCACCAAGTATAGCTGTCCAGCTCGTAGGACTAGAAGGGCTCTCAAGCATGCAATTGTAGGGCTTGGTGGGGTTTCTTATGTCACTGACAGAGGAAGACTGGCGTCTATACCAAGCCCGGCCATGGCAGGGAAAAGGGTCGGCAGGGGAGACCTCCTATGGTTTTAACTCTAGTACATTTCCATTGTCCCTGTTCACAGCCTTTCCAACATGGAGCAGCCAATTACCATGGGAGCTCCTGGTGGTTTTCCTTCCCCTATCTGCCCCTTGCCAGATGTCCTCTTGCTTCTCATGAAGCAAACAACAAGGGCACCTGAATGTGTACCAGCCCCAGTCTCAGTTCCAGTAGTCAGTAAATGCAGAAGAGGGTGCAATTAGGGAGTGCTGACGAGACTATGCCCACACCAGCCCTAATGTACAGAGGTGGGCCTTTGAGGAGGCCATACTGGGGGCTGGCTGACTAGGGAAGGCCTGGGAACAACTGAGCAGGAGGGAGTGGGGAGGGTGAAGAAGGTGGAGCTGGAGGGTCTGTTCTTTGAGGAATGAGTTAGCGACTGGGGATGTCTGGCCAAGCCGACATTCCCCACTTTTGGCCAGTGGAGGAAAAGAGCTTTTGCCAAGATAGGATGTAGCATCTGGGAAAGCAATTTGGGAGCAGGAAGCCAGGGACCAAATAGGGAGGGTGGGGTGGGCAGGAAGCATGTGGCACTTACTTTCTTGGAGTGCCTCTCTCTTCCCTGGAGAGATATGAAAACAGGCCCTGAGATCTTATTACCATCCTGTGGAAGTCCCTCCCCTGGCCCTGAGGCCCACCCCAATAAAAAGACTGCCCCTTGCCATGCCATGCCCTCTGGGCAAGGGGCCTCCAGAAGGCATGGGAAACAATGGGTCTATGTGGGGTTAAAGTAGGAAGGGGGTGACCCTTGCCCATCTGGCCTTTACTCAGATGCCCAGTACCAAGTTGTGGCTCCCTGAAAATGGGGCCCTGAGACAACCCAGTCCTGCACATCCTCTTAAGCATTGTTTTTCAAAGGATCCCTGGCCTCTGGGAGCTGGGGTGCTGTCACACTGAGAACTTAGTCCCTAAGTTTGGCCTCTGTCTGTCTCCTCAGGAAGAAATTTGAACTATTTGTCTTGGATCCAGCTGGAGACTGGTACTACCGCTGGCTATTTGTCATTGCTATGCCTGTCCTCTACAACTGGTGCCTCCTGGTGGCCAGGTGAGCAGGGAGGGATCTGGGAAAGGGTGGTCAAACATCCCAGGGCACAGGCCTTGGAGTTGAGAGTACACCAGTCCCAGCTGCGGATACAGAGCTCAACCAACCCAGCCTTCTTTCTGGATTCCCTGCTTGCCAATGGCACCTCCCTCTGCCCTATCAACCCTCAATGCCCTCTACTTCCTAACCTAATGTGGTACCAAAGCTTCATGTCTATCCTTTCCTGTTATCTGTTCCTACTTCTCCATCTACAATGATATTGCCCTGGGTAAGGCCCCCATTTCTTGTAGGCACTCTTGCCCCCTCCAACGTATCCTTCATACTTGCGACTAGTGTGGTTGGTAGAAACTGGAATTTGTTTACATCAGTTCCTCCTTACAGCTCTTTACTGGTCCCCCCATTGCTCACAGAATGAAGTTGAAGCCCTCAGAGTGGCCTTCAAGGACCTCTGGACTTGGCCATCTTCTTAGTTCCACCTTCTGGACATACCCCTGTCCCAGCACTCACTACTCTTGGATCATAACATGCTGTTTCTTCAAAAGAAAATTCCCTTTCCCCATTTAGCCTGTGGAGATTCTTCTTGCAGTTTCAGTTCCAAAGCCACTCTCTACAGGTGGCTTTCCTTGACATGATTCCCCACCTCATCTCCCGCTTCAGTTATTCATTTAGCAAGGGTTTGACTGAGCACCCACTGGATGCCAGGTTCTGTGCTAAGTGCCAGGGATAAAGTGATGAATAAGACACATATGGTCTCTGTTATCTTGGAGCTCTCAGGCTAGTGGGAGATCCTGGCATTAAACATGAACAAAACAGATGCCCAAGGGACTTGAGGCAGGAAGCTACTACAGAAAGGGCAGTCAGTGTAGACCTCTCTGGGGAAGTGACACCTTAGCTGAGACCTTAATGGTGAGAGGGAATCAGTTATTTAGATGTCTGAGGTTGGTGAAAGGAACATTCTGGGGAGGAGGAACGAATGATAAGACCATGTCTCAGGGTGGCCTAGTGTGGCTGGAGGACTTCAAGTGAACATCAGGCAGGCACAGGACTGTTCTGTAGGCTTGTGCACCAGGAGAAGGGGCTGGGGTTTTATTTGAAATGTGACCAAGTGGTCAGAATTAACTGCTCTTCCCTTTGACTAGTACTCACTGAGTCATCATCCTGGGTTCTATCTCCTATTCGGCTCCTCTTTAGTTCCTTACCCATTCAATCACCAAGTCTTGTCAATTCCTCCTAAAACTGCAGCCTCCAAACTCTTCATTCCCACTGCCTCTAGGCTAAGCCCAATTACTATCTTCTCTCTCACCTGGATTGGCTAGTGGTCTGTGTTGGGTTCTCAGTAGGTGTATGTTTCAGAAATGGGCATGGAGGCTATTCAGTTGTATATTATATTTCATACTTTCAACGACTCATTTTTTCATTCAACTCATACCTGTGAAATCCTGGTGCTCTGGGCTAGGGTATAAGGCATGCAGTAATGACTAAGAGGTGCTCTCTGTCTTCTTGGTACTCATGGTCCAGTGGATGAGAGACAAGTAATGGTCAGCGTGGATGTCTCTTTAAGGATGTCTATGTAATAATAAGGATTGAAGTAGAAGTTGCTTTTCAATAAGTTTCTTCATGATATTAAACTCACTGTGATTGGTCAGTGTCCCCGGTAACCATCCCAAGCCCTGTGCTCAGTGGGCACTCAGTTTGAGGCCTCCAGAGGGCCTTGGCTGACTTTGAGGGTGAAGTCCATTCCTGTCTTCCTGCAGAGCCTGCTTCAGTGACCTACAGAAAGGCTACTATCTAGTGTGGCTAGTGCTGGACTACTTCTCAGATGTAGTGTATGTCACGGACCTCTTCATCCGATTGCGCACAGGTAAGTGAGCAACTGGGATGCATACCTAGGAGCATGACCCATAGGTCCTGAGTCTAAAGTCCTGAGTCTACATTTTTAAGAAGCTTTCTTGACACATTGCTGGACTTAACTACTTAGCTGGGACCTGGGTTGGTGTCTGCTCCTCTTTGAACCTCACATTTGCCATGTGTTTAGTGAGGTTCAGACCTTGGTCCTTCAGGCCAGCTCTGCTAATGAGTTTCCTGTACCTCTCCTTGGGAAGCAAAGCTGAGTGTGCGGTTTGTCCCTTGCTGAGCATTAGCCTATTGGGAGGCATAGGCCTGAGGGCAGAGCTGATATACTGGTTTGCATCTCTACTAGGTTTTCTGGAGCAGGGGTTGCTGGTCAAAGATCCTAAGAAGTTGCGGGACAACTATATCCACACCCTGCAGTTCAAGCTGGACGTGGCTTCTATCATTCCCACAGACCTGATCTATTTTGCTGTGGGCATCCACAGCCCTGAGCTGCGCTTTAACCGCCTGCTACACTTTGCCCGCATGTTTGAATTCTTTGACCGCACCGAGACACGTACCAGCTACCCCAACATCTTCCGAATCAGCAACCTGGTCCTCTATATCTTGGTCATCATCCACTGGAATGCCTGCATTTACTATGCCATTTCCAAGTCCATTGGCTTTGGGGTTGACACCTGGGTTTATCCCAACATCACTGACCCTGAGTATGGCTACCTGGCTAGGGAATACATCTACTGCCTTTACTGGTCTACACTGACACTCACCACCATTGGGGAGACACCACCCCCTGTAAAGGATGAGGAATACTTATTTGTCATCTTTGACTTCCTGATTGGTGTCCTCATCTTTGCCACCATTGTGGGAAATGTGGGCTCCATGATCTCCAACATGAATGCCACCCGGGCTGAATTCCAGGCCAAGATTGATGCTGTCAAACATTACATGCAGTTCCGAAAGGTCAGCAAGGAGATGGAAGCCAAGGTCATTAAGTGGTTTGACTACCTGTGGACCAATAAGAAGAGTGTGGATGAGCGGGAAGTTCTCAAGAACTTGCCAGCCAAGCTGAGGGCTGAGATAGCCATTAATGTCCATCTGTCCACACTCAAAAAAGTGCGCATCTTCCAGGATTGTGAGGCTGGTCTGCTGGTGGAGCTGGTATTGAAGCTCCGTCCTCAGGTCTTCAGCCCTGGAGATTATATTTGCCGCAAGGGGGATATTGGCAAGGAGATGTATATAATCAAGGAAGGCAAATTGGCAGTCGTGGCTGATGATGGTGTTACTCAATATGCCCTGCTCTCGGCTGGAAGTTGCTTTGGAGAGATCAGTATCCTTAACATTAAGGGCAGCAAAATGGGCAATCGACGCACAGCCAATATCCGTAGCCTTGGTTACTCAGATCTCTTTTGCTTGTCCAAGGATGATCTTATGGAAGCTGTGACTGAATACCCTGATGCCAAGAAGGTCTTGGAGGAGAGAGGCCGGGAGATCCTGATGAAGGAGGGGCTGCTGGATGAGACTGAGGTGGCAGCAAGCATGGAAGTAGATGTGCAGGAGAAGCTAGAGCAGTTGGAGACAAACATGGAGACCTTGTACACTCGCTTTGGCCGCCTGCTGGCCGAGTACACAGGAGCCCAGCAGAAACTCAAGCAGCGCATTACGGTTCTGGAAACCAAGATGAAGCAGAACAATGAAGATGATTACCTGTCAGATGGGACGAACAGCCCCGAGCCAGCTGCTGCTGCTGAGCCATAAGGGCTTGGGCTCAACTGCTTTCCCAGCCTTGGCCTTGACCCCAGGAACTAGAAGAGCTGTGCCAGTGTCCATATTTGTATGAATTACCCTATTGAATTCTCCTCGAAGCCTCTCTGTGCTAGGTTTTTGGATCAATCATCCAGGAGCCCTCCTCCAAGTCCACCTAATACCCAAGCTTATGCACAGTGCAGACCATGTTGGCTCAGCTTTCAGGAGCTTTAGCCTGTCCAAATCTGAGGAAAGAAGAGAGGAGCAGCTGAACTATCTTCAAGGGGTCTTTCTTGGGGCTGGGAGCCTGGGCAGTGATCTGCTCTGAAGAAGCCCATCTATAGGACACTGTGCACCTTACTGCAGATGTGCCCTCTCTCTAGGCTCTTTTGCATATAGATGCTTCCCACTTGGTTCTGGTCCTTGTTTTTCTAATGTGTTCTGAACAACCCCATTTCCCTGCACATGTATGTAGTTCACGAAATGACTGCAGACAGTTAGCATAGATACTGTGTCTACCTCCCAAGACAGGGAAAGGAAGGTGGCAGGTAGGAGTGTGTTCACTCAGGGCTGCCTTGCCATCAAGCACTCCAAGTCCTGCTCGGTTCATCCATCCGAATGTTGCCAGCCAGGAGTGAGGTCTCTGTACTCTTTTTGACTCTTGGTTCCTGGTCCATTCCAGGGCAAGGAGTGAGGAGCAAGGAAATACCACCTAGAGAAGGAGGTGGGTGGGACCTCTGGCCATCACCCCTCTATACAGAGCATTACTGAAAAAGCCCTGAGGCTGGCAGTATGTGGGAGACTCTTCAAGTTCACATCTTTAGTAGAGACACTTGCAAGTTAATAAATTCATTTGAACTAGTTGTGGTCATTGCTTGACTCTGCTATTCACATTCTTTCCCTTTCTTCCCTCTTTTTTCCTCTTATCCAGGACTCAATCTGCCTGGAACACTCTCTGTTGTCTTCTGCTGCCTGCCTAAGCTCCACTGGTCCTTCAGGACTTAGCTCAGGCACCGCCTTCTTGGAGAAGGCTCCCAATTAGGCAGCCGGTCACCCCATCTCTAGACTCCCACAGCACTTGCCAGTCTATGTCCTGGCTCTTATTATGCTGTGTGGTTGGTTTTGATAGAATTGGTTTCCCTTCCAGACTGTGGGTTCTTTGAGGGCAAGCCCAGGATACTCTCTCTCTCTCACTGCTTTGTCTGCAGCCTCAGGGACATGCCTGGTCCAGAGGAAGCTTTCAGAAAATGCTTATTCACTGGGGCAATGAGAAAACACACTGAACTCCTATGTTTCCATTTTCCAGTAGCTGGGCCTTGACAGAAACATTAGCTACATCTGGGGATTTGCGGAGGACCTTCTGGAGGAGAAGACACTTGAGTGGGTACCACCAGATGATTAGGAACCCAAAGGACAAGTGTTAATTAGTGGGCAAGAAGCTCTAGGTGCAGACTCAGATGCTCTTGTGCATACCTCTTACCTCTATCTACCTGCCTACCTATCTATCTATTTATCATCTATCTCTCCATGTCTCTATTAATCATGGTAGGATACACATCAAATTTACCACATTAACTTTTTTTAAAAAGATTTTTTATTCATTTACTTGACAGAGAGAGAGAGATCCCAAGTAGGCAGAGAGGCAAGCAGAGAGGGGGGGGGGAAGCAAGCTCCACTGCTGAGCAGAGAGCCCAATGCGGGGCTCGATCCCAGGACCCTGAGATCATGACCCGAGCCGAAGGCAGAGGCCTTAACCCTCTGAGCCACCCAGGTGCCCCCCATGTTAACTATTTTAAGTGTACAGTTTCATAGTGTTAGATACATTTACATTGTTGTGAAACAAATTTTCTAATTTGTCCTTAAAGTTCATCTATGTTATAGCATGTTTTAGATCATATTTTGTTTATCCATTCATCTATTGACGGACACTTGAGTTGTTTCCATTTTCTGGTTACTGTGAATCATGCTGCTATGCACATGAAGACACAAATATCTGCTCAAGTTCTTGCTTTCACTTCTTTTGAGAAGACACCCAGAAGTAGAATTTCTGAATCATACAGTAATTCTATTTTTAATTTTTTGAGGGCCCATCATACTGTCTCCCATAGCAACTGCACCATTTTACATTCCCACTAACACTGCACTAAGATTCTAACTTCTTTACACCCTCACCAACACTTGTTTCCTGTTTTTGTTTTTATTTTTTTTACAGTAGCCATCCTAACGGGTGTGGGTGGTATCTCATTGTAGTCTTAATATTCATTTCCCTGGTAAATAGTGATGTAGAGCATCTCATCATATGCTTGTTGGCCATTTTTATATCTTTTTTGGAAAAATGTCTATTTAGCCCTTTCTAAATTTTTAAATCATTTTTTTGTCATATTGAGTTGTAGGAGTTCTTCATATATTCTGGATATTATATACCATATCAGGTATATAATTTGCAATTCCTCTCCCCTTTTCATAGGTTACTTTTTCACTGTTTATTGTGTCTTTTGACACACAGAAGTTTTTAATTTTGATGTAGTCCAATTTGCCAGGATGTAGGTGTCACCACTGATCTTCATTGGAATTCAGTCTTCTATCCACACTTCTTTTACATTAGATGTCACTTCTTGGCCTCTTCCCTTCCTTACAGTAGCAAATCCTAACCAGGGACAGACTCGCTTGGAGGGATATGTAGCATTATCCATGCTTAGACCTGATCCCTGGGAGTGGCAGCAGTAGAGAGGCACCATTCATGATGGAACAACATTTTGTGTATGGTTTCCCTTTGAGTGCTGGGCTGGAAGAAAGGGTTCTAAGTCCCATCACTTCATTAGAGAAGGGTCCTTGGGGACCCAACCAGTTGCTTGTCCAGATGATCATAGATAAGGCTACACTAAGGAGCTCAGTTTCACTACGTGGTGGCACCGAGAGTAAATATTAGTTTTGTCGCCTAGAATGGCACTGGGCCCAGAAGAACGAGATGACTGTACTGAAAAATATTCTTTTGGTTTTACCAAGAAATTTGCAGCCTCTTCCCCATGGGTGCCTGATTTTCAGCCTACATTAATCTAGCAGACATTGAATCTCGGACCTTTTTGCAGTGCCTTGAATGTCTATGCTCTCTTAGGTTTCTAGGACATTTTTCATGCTGTTCCCTTTGCTTGGATCACTCTTTTCTGCCTTTTCTTCCTCTGAGACTCAGTTCGGGGGCCTCTTCTCTGAGGTCTACTGTAGCCTTCTATGTGAGACTCTCTTGAACCCTGGACTGTGTTTATTTAATAGTTGGTCTCTTATCTAAACAGTTTGAGAAAGATGAAAGAGTTACAGAAAAAATACCCATGAAGCTTGGAGCGTGTCAGTATGTGAATGTGTGTATGTGTGCATGCGTGTGTGTGTTCACAGTGTGAACACTTGTGTAGATGTGGTGTGGATGCCTGTGTGAGCACCTGGACGTCAGCCTAGGCAGACAGTGTCTCTCTGTGTCCCCCCAACCCCCCCACATCCCCTCCTTGATTGCTTTCTGCAAGAGCATGATTCTCTCCTGCCTGTTGCTGGCCACCACCCACGCTTCTCTCCCATAACTGGCTATAATTTAAGAACTGAAGTGCATTTTCCATTATGTGCTGTATTTATTCAGCGTAGTCTGATGTTCCCTGCTCTTAATTTTAAAATATTTGAATTAGAACGTTCTTTATTTTCCTCTGAAGATACCTACCTGAGGTAAATTGCCCTATTTGTATATGGCTACCAACGTGCTTTTCCTCGCATTGGTGACCTTCTACAGAAAATAAAAGTCCCCGCTCCTACCCACCACTCTCCCCTTTCGGTCTGACTCTTGGTGGCTTCAGCTTGGCTGGCGGACCACTGCCCCCACTTCAGCCCAGCTTGAATCCCAGCCTCAGCAGCACCTCTTTGTCTCTTAGCCTTGAACCTAAAGCCAATTTGACCCCTTCCCCTTCTCTTGAAAGGAGGTCAAAGTAGAGGGTCCCCCGTTTCTGAGAAGCTCAGAAATGAGCTCAGAAGCCCCCAATGCACAGAGAACCCAGCCACCAGAGGGCGCATGGACCTAAGAAAAAGGTGGTGGGCTCTGCTCCGTGAAACCCCCTACCCAGCAAAGAGCTGGCAGAGCAGGGTTTACTGAGGCAGTTAGGTAGCTGCCTTCAGGGCCTCGCTGAGCTGTAGGAACAGGTCTTTCTTCCTGAATGCCGCACTGCAATCCCTTCGAATGCCCTCGGAGGCTCCTGGGTGTCAAAGCTAATGGCCGAATTCAAGTCTGTGTAGGCTAGGTGCCCAGACTTTGCTGGGGGTGGGGCATGGAGGAAATGTCAGGGTCGAACTTCAAGGGGATCTGGAACTATGTTTGTCATTATTAATTTTAATGTGTATTGGGAAAAAATACTGGTAGTCTATGAAACCCTCAATGTTATGAATATTACTGCTTAGCATGGAGTCAAAGAAAAAAGTGAACTGATTTAAGGTTGATTTAAAGAAAATGGTTATATGAAGAATTGTTCCAATGGCTCGTGAAGGTAGTGACCAGGTACTGGTGAATATCCAAATGCCTACCTGACACCACCAAGGTAAAATCAACACCATCACAACTCACCTTTTGTTGCTTTTCTTCTAAATGAGCGCCCTCTCATCTTCCCCAAGTCAGTTTCTCAGGCCAAAACCACGGAAGTCATTCTGGACTCACCTCTTTCCTTCATCCAGTATATCCAACCAGCTAAGAAACACTCTCTGCTTAACTTTCTTTCTTTCTTTTTTTTAATTTTGAAAGATTTTATTTTTATTTATTTTACAGAGAGAGAGAGAGAGAGAGAACAAGCATAGGGAACAGCAGAGGGTAAGGGAGAAGCAGAGTCCCTGCTAAGCAGGGACCCTGATGCGGGGCTCGGTCCCAGGGGATCATGACCTGAGCCGAAGGCAGATGCTTAACTGACTGAGCCCCCCAGGTGCCCCTCTGCTTAAATTTCAAAGTAAAGTCAGAATCTACGTACCTCTCCTACTTCTACTGGTCCCACCCTGGTCCAAGACACCATAAGTTTTCTTGTAGATGCCTGCAGTTGCCTTCAGACTAGTGTCCTTGTTTCTACCTTGTCTCCCTGAAATTTTTTCCATTTCCTTTCTTAAACCTTCCCAATGCTTTCCCATTATTCCTATAATAAAATCCAAGCTCATGACTGTGGTCTTTAGGGCCCATCTGTTCTAGGCCCAGGCCATGCCTCTGACCTTGCTTGCTCTTTCTCTCCTCCTGCTTCTCTCTGCCCCAAGCCCTTCAGTCTTCTTTTAATTCCTCCCGTACTCCTGCCAAGCTTCTTCTTGTCGTGGTGGCCTGGCACTTACTGTCCCTCTGCCTTGATCTCTCTTCTTCTAGACGTTGTCATGACCAGTTCTTTGTCTTCAGGGCTCTGAAGTAACCCTCACAGAGATCCACATCAAAGCCAGCACCCACCTCCTATCTGTGGGATTCACAGAGCCTTCTCCATAGTCGAGGCTCCTCGGGGTTGGAAGTGTGGCTAAGGACTTGGTCCTTAGAGGGCCCTACTGAAGGTAAAGCTCTGCAAACCAAACAGAGAGCTGGGGTAGTCTGGCATGGGATGCCATCTGATTCCAACAGGAAGAATGGCTTACCGTACTGACTATGGGTTCTGCTACAGGTCACATTCCCTCTGGACTGAGATGCCAACTCCTAAGTGATTTTTCTTGGAGAAAAGGCAGACTTTTCCCTGGAAGGATAATCCAGCCCTGATTTAAGACCCAACATCAAGCCAGCTGTAGTTGGCACCATTTGGGAGGGTAATGAAGATGCATTTCTAGCTAAAAGGCTTGCTAAGCACAGGTCCAAAGGGGCTTAGTGTTGTGGCTGGCACCGGGGCCATGCCTAGATAGGATCTGATAGGGGTGCTGGCCTGGGAGCCCAGGAATATAAGGTAGGTTCTATTCCACCCCTATTTGCTAGAGACATGGAAATTTCTACCCTTGGAAACATGGGGCATAGCATCATGGGAGAGTTGGGGAAGAAGGCATTAAATCCTTATTTCTAATCAAACCGTTCTTTCTTGGTTCCTCCAGGTTTGGTGACACTTTGTTCTTTTCCAGAACTTTTCACCTACTTGTACTTGCAGGACTCAAACTGTGTAGTGCTGTGAGGGGGTAAGCTGGGAATACAAGCTGCTATTTTGCTCTCCGTGTCCAGTTTTGTCCCTGAGTACTTGATATTTGCCTAGGGTCTTGAAGGGTGCAGAGGAGCTATTTTGGCAAGCAGGGTGGTGTGCCAGGTCCAAGGATCCGACTGGGCAAGGACGCTGAAGACCAAGGCCAAGGGCCCCAGTCTGTGGCTGGAGTGGAGCATGAACCTGATGTTCTCTTGAGCTCCACAGACCCTGGGGATTAACTTGGATGAGTTTCTTTCCCTTTTGGGCTCAATTTCCCACTTATTTTTATTATTTTTTAAGAACCCTTTGAAGCCCTTTGGAGGAAGGGAGGAGATGGGTTTGTCTTACCTCAACTCCTACCCTTGTTTCACCCAAGTTTGTGTAACTGCTAACTTTCAGGCAGACCTTCAGAGCTGCCAGTTTCTATGGATCAATGTATTTAATTAGATACATTTTCTTGTTTCTCCTTTATTGGATTGAGTAAGAAAATTAAATTGGGCAATTTGTTGTTAGGTTATTTAAATGCCAACTCAGTTACATAATCTGGGCTTTTGCCACATCCAAGTCCTTCTAACTTCTTCCTGGAGTGGTGGAGTCGGAGGCCAGCCGGAGGAACAGGTGTCTCTGGAATTTGTAGGTGGATCTTCTGGTTCTTGAGGGGCTGAGTCCCTGGGGCGTAGCCTGACTCTTTGCCGGTCGAAGAGGGCAAGGTAGGTGGTTAGAGAGGTTTCAGGGTTAGTGTTGGCTGGGAGCAGCGGTAAGATGTTAGTAATCAGAAGTTACTAGCATTGCCCATGAACAACGTCTGCCTTGAATTTGCAGCCTGTTTTCCTATCTGTATAATCAGTAAGGTCTCTGGAGACCCTTCTGTTCCGGCTTTTTGGAGAACTCTGGCTCTAGGGAGGTGAGGCCTGTCCGGTGCTGGAGCTGAGAGAAACCTTTGGGACCCAGGTCTTGGAGGCCAAGCAAGGTGGGGTGAGCAGGGTCTGGGGGAGATGAGCAGCAGCCTGGGCCAGGGTCTGGAAGGCGCTGGTTGGCCAGGCTCTCTCAGCTTCAAGATCGCTCACCCAGCTGCTGTTCCACCTCTGGCCGCAGAGCATGGTGGGGGCGCTCTCGCGCCGCGAGTGGACCTTGGAACTGGTTTCCAAGGTCTTGTCCATCCCAGCGTCGCAGGACCCCCTTTGCGGGACTTGGACCGCAGGACGCTGGGGCACCCCAAGACTCCCGGGCGAGAGTGGGTTTGGGCGAGGGGAGAAGTGCAGCTGCGGGCACAGGGCATGGCAGGAGGAAGTTCTCCAGGGGGTTCTTCCGGTCTTCCCATCCCCTCCACATAGGATCCCCTCCCACTCCTTCACCACCTCCCCCCCCCCC
>CM052801.1:100247683-100279779 GCA_028533885.1 Nasua narica
AAGGGAGGGAGGAAGGGAGGAGGGGGGGAGGGAGGGAAGGAGGGAGGGAGGGAAGAATGGAGGGAGGGAGGGAAGGAAGGAAGGGAAGAGGGAGGGAAGGAAGGAAGGGAAGAGGGAGGGAAGGAAGGAAGGGAAGAGGGAGGGAAGGAAGGAAGGAAGAAAGGAAGGAAGGAAGGAATGGAGGGAGGGAGGGAGACTTCTGGGCCCCTATCCTGGTGTGTGGTGGCCAGAGAGTGATGACAACTGGGAAAGCTCAGCTCCATCTCACGCTAGGCTAGCACCCAGTGCTCAGAGCTCAGCGCTCAGCTCTGCAGGGTAGCAGGGCTCTCCCAGGGGAGGCTGGCACAAGTGTCTCTCAGGGAGTAGAAAGAATCAGTGGGTCTTGCAGGTGTGCTGGCTTGACCCCGTTGGAGAAAGGCTGCAGTGTCTCCCGGGAGCCTGGCCAGTAAGCCATTGTCATGCCCTCTTCAAAACGATCTTCATATGCTTGGCCGGTCTTTCTCTCTTCCAGGTCATAAGTGCCATTGGAAATGGTCCTCCCCTGCCTTTAAGCCTTTGTTGGTAGCCTTTCTCCGGCTCTTTCTTTGCTCTTTCCTCTTATGTCACCCTCTTTCCTTCTTCTACTATTTCTTCTCTGCTTCCCCTGCTGCCCTCCCTACAGCCTTGTTCTCTTTCTCCTTCCTCCCCTCCTCTTTCTCCCTCAGTAGCCCCCTTTCTTTGCCTTTCTTCCCCTCCTGTTTCCTTCTCCTCCTCCTTCTCCTTCTGTACCTCTGGTTTCTTCCCCTCCTTGAGAATGATTTCCCTCATCTTCTGACCTTTCAATGCACCTATGCTCTCCTTTCCTACCCCTCCCTGCCCTCCCCACTCTGTCTTCTCTAGGCAGCACTTTTCCTGCCCTTACTTCATAAAGCTATCTTTATCCCCCTCTTTCCTTCAACCTGCCTCCCCAGACCCTTCTATTTCCCCTTTCGTTTTCAGCCTCCCCCTACCCATTTCTCTGAGCCCTAGACTGTCCTGCTCCTCCACCCCTCTCTGATCCCTGCCTCTGGAGCTGTTGAGGATTGGGCCTCGGTGGACTTCGTGCTGATCCCAACCCCCAATCCCAGCCCCACTCCTCAGGCAGCGAGAATTCAGAAAAAGAGCAAGGCAGGGGACACAGGTATGCTGGGGCAGGGTCCCACCTGTGAGTTAACATGCCAAATGGGGCGGCACATGGCTGCCCAGACAATAATGAAAGTGGGTGCTCTGTGAAGCCTCCTGGGCTTTAGTGAGCTCCTGGTCAGTGTGCCACTGGTGGGAGTTACTTCTGATGGGCAATGAGCTATCTGTGAGGGAGCAAGGTCATGCACAGATCTCCTGTGAAATGATCCTTTTGTCTTCTTCTTAGACTTCCCTTTGCCTGGATGGCTCACCACCCCAGCCTCTACCTGTAGAGTTTGGCCATCCTTGCCCATCATCTGCACATTTAGCTGCCCATTACCCCTGCCTGTGTCTCTCAGCCCCAAGGCCCATGTCCTAGCTGTTCATTTACAGTTTGTCTTACCCTCTGCCTCTGCCCATTGCTGCCATGTTCCTCTGCCAGGGAAATCTCCTTGGGAAGCCATCGGGGTTGCTTGTCATAAAGGAGGCAGTGTGGAGGGAAGAGCGTTTCTGAAGGTGACACAGAACAACCTGATCATAGGCTCTGCATCAGAGCAGGAAAAACCATCAGTCCTCCCTAGTCACATTCCCAGCCAAATGAGGAGTCTACCCTTCACAGAGACAGCCCACCAGGCCCAGGGGAGTGCCTGGAGATACCACATATAGATCACTTATCCAGTGCAATTCTGTCATAGAACCAGAGGACAGCAGCCATGGCATCCTGGGGACTCAGAGAGTACCCAAGGGAGCAGGGATTGGGGTGGCTGCACAAATACTGTCTCAGGAAACATTGAGGGCCAGCTAGAACACTATATTCATGCAGTCTAAAAGCTGGGGCCAGAAGCAAAGCTAGGGTGACATCAGGCTTCAGGGTCCCTATGTTAAACAGAGGAGTAGACTAAATGGCTGTTCAACTGTGGTGATATTGGCCTATCAAGGTCCATTTTGCTCTAGGCACATGTGGTTCCATTTAAGACTCATTAACTTGACAAGCTGGGTTTGCCCATTTTGCACATATAATAATGACCGCACAAGAAGTTGAAGTGATTGACTACAGATGTACAGTGTGTAAGCGGAAGTCAAGTCTTTTGGCTCCACACTCTTTTGTTTCTTCTTGACATTCAGTCCTCAGTCTAAATGTCACCATGTTTGTCCACCCAGTCTAAAGTGGCCATTCAGCCACTCTTTGTCATACCACCTCATCTTTTTTATTTTCTGGCCAGAACTACTCACTCATATTTCCCTTCTTTATCTCTTTCTTTGTTCAATCTCTCTCTCTCTCTCTCTCTTTCCACCCTCCCATCTCTTTCCACTTACTAGGTTGCCAGCTCTGTGAGTGTAAGACTGTGTAAGCCTTGATCCCTCTTGTAACCCCTAAATCCTGACACTGTGCTTGGCACCCAGCAGAAGCTTAATGAATATTTGCTGTAAAAACCAAGGGAAACAATGACTAACACTGCCTGGGAGAATTGGGGAAGGTATTGAAGGATGAGTAGGAGTTTTCAAGGCAGAAGAGTAGGACAGGACATTTCTAGTAAGAGAAACAACGTGTGCAAAGTCTAGGATAGGAAAAAGTCTAGGATAGGTGTGTTTATCAGAACGGCAAAATGATTTAGCTAAAGCGTTAGGTAGGAGAAGACAATAGATAGAGCAGGAGAGGCTGCTAGGGGCCTTATAGAGACCCTTGGAAGCCAGGTGGAAGCATTTGTATTTGTTAAGTTATCTATTTGCAATGTTTGAAAGCAGGGCAGACACACATTCAGATCTTTGTTTCAATGTTTCTCTGCTGGACAGCAGCAACACTGATGGAGAGGAAGTAAGCAGTGAGCAGTCTCCCTACTGAAAGAGGAGTGCAAGTCAAAGGCTTACGTAGACAGGAAGCTACATGTGGGCTGCTTGCGTTGACTTGGCTTGTAATAACAAAAGGCACGTGTGTTGGAATTTTACCATTATCAGCTCCAGCCTTGACCTTTCCTAACCAAAAGTGCTGAACTTGAATACCAAGACCCCAGGGAGGGCTGCCTTCCTAAGCATCCTGAGACCCAGTGGTACCAATGAGGTAAGTATTTGGGCTTCCAAGCCAAAAAAGAACTGCCAGGAGCTCCTCGAATTGTCCTGAGTTTCCCATCCGCTTGTCCTGCATCATGGAAGTGTCCCACCCCTGCCAGAGCTGGCCGCTCTAAGGACATTTCCATGCAGGGTGAAGATGAGTGCTCCTGGGCATGCAGTGTGATGCACATGTTCATGCTGCAGGCTTGGGGCTCTGGGACAAGGCAACCTTGGCTTGAGAAGCCATCCTGTGTCTGAGTGATGGGCTCTGAACTCTGGCCCCAACCCATTCCTGCACTGCACATCTCTCAGTTGTTTTAATTTGACATTAGGAGGGATGTCCAAATTTTTGGCAAGCTCTGGGAAAGAGGGGAAGGATTATGATATTGCTTCCTCAAAGTCCCAAGTCTCTAAAATGGAAATTGGCTGCCATGTCAGGAAGGAATAAGGGAGAGAAAATTGCCTTGTGAGCAATTTGGTTTGCTCATAAATATCCCCAACAATCCTTCACAGCAGCATGGTGCTTTGTCAGGCCCTGAGCTCTTTCCCATACATCAACCCACTAGAGCTTCACCGTGGAGCTGTTAGGAAGCTAGGGCCAGGATTAGCTACCCAGGGAGGCATAGGCCAGGGCACTGCTATCTATGCCATTTGTGCACAGGGCCAGACCCAGGCACAAGACATCCTTGTGCTGCAGTAGGGAACCTGGCCTCGAGGGCCTGTGGGTAGGAGATAGGGTTGTGATGAGGAAACGCCTCAGGGCAGGCTGCTTTCCAAGGACCCCCAATGGCCAGCCCCTCTCTCCTTCTTCTATTCTTTTTCTTTTCCATTGTATCGAGAAAAAAATTACATAACATAAAATTCATCATTTTAACCATTTTAAAAGATACAATTCAATAGCATTTAGTACATTCACAGTGTTGCACAACAATTACCCCTTTCTAATTCCAGAACTTTTTTTTTATCAACCCAAAAGGAAACTTCATCCCCAGTAAGCAGTTACCCCCATTCCCCATCTCCCTTTTCTTCCCCCACTTTAAAAGACTAATTAAAACTTATTTGTGGACCTCAGGTGCATAGTTGAATTAAATCCACCCCTCATTTCAGGGCTAGCTATGAGAATCACTGACAGGGTGTACAAGGCCCCTTTAGGCCCCTTTAGGCCCCTTTCTTGTTTTGTTTTTCCCCCTTTATTCCAGATCCCCACATCCTTTCCCCCTTCCATGGACACCCACTCTAATGCATTTGAGATGAGTCTCTGAATATGTATGCGTTCTTGTAAAATATAGTGTTGTTTTGTGTATGTGTTCTTAATTTGCATAAATGTTATTGTGCTATAAATCTTGTTCTGTTTCTTATTTTAAAATAAAATCAGCACTATAATTTTGAGATCAGTCCATGTTGCACATACATCTAGTTACTTCAAACTGCTGCTTATTTTTCTGTTTAAACTATCCATTCTCCTGGGGATGGAAAATGGCTCATCCTCAGTGGCTATCCTTGGACGTGTCCTAATGGGACCTGCTTTGGGATAGGCACCCAGATGTGGGCCCAACAGATTATAAAGTAGTTACTAAGCCCTGCTGGTTTGCTCTCCAAAACAGTAGAGCAGTTTACACTCTACCAGGAGGGCATGGGATCTCTAGGTTCACTTAGTCCTTTCTGACAGTTGGTGTTTTTCAACTTTCTAATATTTGCCAAACTGATAGGGGACAAGTGAAATCTTATTACTTCAATTTGCATATCCTTGATTATTAGTGAGCTTGGGCATCTTTTCACATGTTTATTGGCCATTATGTAAATTGCCTACTCAAATTCTTTATCTATTTGTTGTTATTGTTGTTGCTGTTGTCCCTATCTCCTTGCTAAAGGATCCCTTCTTCTTGGTTTGGTTTTAGACATCACAAATGTATTCACCACTCAGTCATTTATCTTTTTTTTTTTTTTTAGTCATTTATCTTTTATCCCCAATGTTATCATTTCATGATTTAATTTTGATTACTTGCGTTTATCAATTCATTTGGCTTGAGGGTTTTATTTTAGGTCTGATCCTTGCTTTCTCAAAGGTTAAACAGATTTCTCCTACATTTTCTTCCAATAGCTTTATGCTTTTATCTTTCATATTTAGGTTTTTAATCCATCAGAAATTAATTTTTATGTGTGGTGTGAGGTGGGGATCTAGCCAGTTTTATGGTTTCTTGTACCAGTACATACTGTTATTTTTAAAATTGCTATGACTTTGTATTACATCTTAATATCTGGTAGAGCACGTTTTTCTCTTTGCTCTTCTCCTATGCAAATTGACTTGCTTATTTCAAAGCCTCTATTCTTTCATTGTTGAAGTATGCTAGGAAGGCAGCCCCATTTTGGTGGGGATTCCCAGAGATGCACAGTGAGTTATTCAGAGTGGTGGGACTTAAATTCATGCTTCCTGAGCCCCTGTTCTTGGCTCTTATCACTGCACTATGCTAACACACAGTGCTCAAAGAAAATAGACAACTCTTGCTCCAAAGCGCAAACATTTGCCAGCACCATTCTCCACTCAGATGAACAATTTAAAGGGGGCAGAATTGCTTTGAAGGGGCAAAAGCTGAAGACCAATAGGTATTTCAAGAGAGGTCATCAAGCACAGTAGGGAGGCTCCAGTCAATGCAAAGGGGGCCTTGGGAGACAGTGGAAGTAGTTCTGGAGTCAGATGAGGGAGACATTGTGGGGATGGATATTGATGCAGTTGAATGTGTCTTGACAAATCAAGTCCTCTTACATTCTAGCAGGCAAGCAGGGAACATTGGTCAGGAGAAGGGAGAAAAGAAACAAGAAACTGCAGTGCAGAAGCCAGCAGTAGGCCCTGCAGACAGGGACAGTATACACAGCAGAGTTTTCTGCGACATCCTGAAGAGGGGCTAGGAGTCTAAATAGGGACCCAGCCTGAGCAGCAGATCAGTAAAAGACTTGATCCAGGCACTTTATGACCATAAAAACTGCAGGGGCGCAGCTGCCGGTCAGTACTCTAGCTCCATCTGAGTAAACACTTTTTCAAAGTCAGAGCCAATGCCTCAGAGTGGGGGCCTTCCTTAGCCCTGGAAGTGTGCGAGGAGTGATTGCACGGCCGTAGAAAGGTGCAGATTGTGTATGTGTTTAGAGTATAGATCATTCTATACTGTTGGTCCACGGGTTCCCAAAATGACTTAAGAGTCACCTTGGGAATAGGTTAAAAACACAGATGACAGTCCCTACCCTGTTGACTTACCCCAGATAGGAAACTGGAAGTGTAGAGAAGTGCTTTTCACACTACCTGGGAGGGAAGGACTAGTTTTTCAATCTCCATTTTGTCACAATCAATACTTTTGTAAAATACAAAATCACACACTTCTGTATTGCAGCCATGTCAGATTGTTAAAACAGTACCTAAATACCTACTCTTATTGTTATATCCCTCTCATCAGCAAGCACTCACCTGGGGACCACACTTTGCATAACACATATTCAGAGGACCATTCCTCTGGAGATTATTTCCAGCCTGGAGGTCCTAGGCCACTACGCTTCTGCTCCTGGTCATCAAAGGTTGTCCTGCTTCTGCTCCAGCTTGTGAAGTTCCCTGGGGCCAGGCTTTTTGGTCTTGATTCACTAACTGAAGACCCAGTTTACCATATGCTTGTCTTAGTTCCTAAAGGGTCTCCCTGCCTTTGTTCTTGTCGACTTTCTCAAAGTCTACTCTCCATACAGCAGCCAGGAAAAAAAAAAAAAAAACAACACCCAACATTTACAAAGCTTGTAACTACTGTTCAGAACTGTCCAAGGGCTTTCTATTTCATGAAGAAAAAAATCCAAACTCATTACCCTGTCCTGTAAGCCCTGCCTAATCTGGCCTCTGCACAACTTTCTGACCTAATCTGCTATTCTGATTCCTGAAACACAGATGAACATCCTGCCTCAAAGCCCTTGCACATATTTGTCTCTTTAGCTGAAACTTAGTTGATTCCTCCTATTTATGCCTCAGTTCATACACTACCTCTACAAAGAAGACTTCCTCAACTTCCTATACTAGATCAAGTTCTCCATTACATGTTCTCATAGCATCCTGGACCCCTTGGTCATAGCTATTAGCCCAGATATCATTATACCTTCATGAGTGTGTTTATCTGATTAATATCTGTTTCTTTCACTAAAACTAAAAGTTTCATAAGGGCAGAGACTTTATCCGACTTGTTCAAAATTGTGCTTCCAGTAGCTAGAAGAGTGTCTAGCACATAGTAGATGCTCAATAAATAGTTGTTCAATGGCTGAATCATTGAAGCAACTTTTGATTTGGGCTGGAAAGATGAGCAGGGTTTTTTTTAATTTATTGGAGATTGTCAATTGGGAGATGTAGGAATTCTAGGTAAGAAAACAACATGAGCAAAGGTATAAAGCTATGGAAATGGAAGTTGGGTTGAGAGAAACGTGGAAGACTTGGAATGTCTAAATAAGAACGTATATGTAGGACATGTTGAGAGGTGAAGATGCAGATGATGGCAGGAACATGGCACACCAGTCCTTGTGCTCCAGGCTAAAAAGTTTCATTTTTGTCTGGAGAGCAAAGGGATCCACGGAAGAGGTATAATATGGGGTAAAATAGCCCCAAAGGAAGGCTCTGCCTCCATCTGGTTCCAGGCATCCCTCACTATAAGCCATCTCCAAAGGCCTAGGATGTATCTTTGCAAGCCAGGTTAAGCCCCAGGGAGTCCCAGCAGTTACCCTTCTTTCTTACCTTACATGTTCCCAAGCCTAGGAGCACTTTTTTTTTTTTTTTTGCATTGAGAATAGCGTGTGCTAAATCCTTAATAGCATCTGTTCTATTAACAGTCATTGTTCAAAGATAGACAACTGGGGGCAAGGTCAACAGTTACAAGTTTGAAGGGAAAATACTGGTGTTTATAGGAGGGATTACTATAACCTCTAGATTTTAGGGCTTGGGAGATGGACCTAAGGCCAAAGAGAAGAGAGACAGAATGAGAAAGAGACAGAAAGAGAGAGAAACAAAGAGACACAATCTGAGAGAGAGAGTGAGAGAGAGATAGTGAGAAAACACAGAAACAGAGAGCTAGAGAGACACAATTAATAACCATGATGGGCTAGGCCTAGGAGTCAGAGAGAGATGATACCAATGAAGAATGGCCAGACACCCAGTAGGAAACACAAATGTGTATAACTAGTGAGCTGGCTTGCTCATTTTCAGAAAAATGACTTCTTCCTTCCAATGAAAGAGATGTGTATAAGCTCTAGAGTTAGAAGTTAAGTTAAAAAAAAGAACAACCCCCAAATATCAAGGGAAACAGGTGAAAAACTTATTGGTTGGTTAAGAAGTGTATGGGCAAAATTTTTATATTCACTGCTTTTCTTCCTTTCAATCTCAATCTGTGAAAAGTATGCATAAAAATAGGTACAGAGACTTCTCACCCTCAGACAAGAGCTCAAAATAACTAATGGATGTCTAGGCACCCTGCTGAGGGTTTTGTCCCCAACCTGCCTCATGATCTAACCCCAGGCTTGGCATCTGAGGGCTCCTTATAGATTCCACTTAACACGGGTCATTCGTTAAGCCATGCCAACCTATGTCTTTATGGCAGGGGAGAAGAACCACCGTTGCAGCATCTAGGGATTTGCCTTGACATTGGGTATGTGAGAGCTGGGTGGCATTCAGTGCTAAATGGAAAAAAAGAATGATGCTTTCTGAATTTCCACTGCTGTACTGGAGAAGGGATTGTAGGGTGTCATGCCTCTGCTTTTCTTTTCTTTTCTTAAAGATTTTATTCATTTATTTGATGGAGAGAAAGATCACAAGTAGGCAGAGAGGCAGGCAGAGAGAGAGGGGGAAGCAGGCTCCCTGCAGAGCAGAGAGCCCAATGTGGGGCTCGATCCCAGGACCCTGAGATCATGACCTGAGCTGAAGGCAGAGGCTTTAACCCACTGAGCCACCCAGGCACCCCTCTGCTTTTATTTTCAATGTCAATTAGAAGGAAACTTCAAATATTCTGGTGTTGGAGACAATGCTAGTGTCCATTGTTTCCTTGTAAAGAAAAACTATAGCAAGTTATAGAGGACAAAGGTCTGGACTGCAGAGCTTCATTCTGTCCTGCTACCCTGGTAGCTTTGGGAACACTCTTCTCCTTTCTGGGCTTCTCTCTTAACTGTCCAATGAAAACAGGGACAAGTGATCACTAAGAGTCCTACTTGTGACATTCTAGGAGTCTCAGTATTTTAAGCCACCCAGCCAGAATTCTCATGACCTTCTCAGAAATATGAGTTGAATTCATACCACTGGTTTCACTTACAACCATCTGATCAACTACACGAACAGAGTGTTCATTGAGAGCTGGGATTCTACATTGAATGGAGGTCAAATGTGACGTGTCCCAGAACTCCGTTCCTAGTCTTGGTTGGTCCCAAATTTAAAGACATAAAAGGCCCATTTGCCAAATTTACCAAATTTATATAAGGCTTGGAGAGAAAAAGGTAGTCATCGTTAGTTGTAGTGTCCTGGCCCAACTCATCAAAATGACTTTTTAGATAGAAAGCCATCATGTTTTTTTTTTTAAAGGATTTATTTATTTATTTGAGAGAGAGAGAGAGAGAGGACGAGAAAGAAGGGCAGGAGAGGGAGAAAGAATCTCAAGCAGACTCTGTGCCAAGAGCAGAGCCTGAGGTGGAGCTCAATCTCACGACCCTGAGATCGTGACCTAAGCCAAAACCAAGAGTCAGACACTTAACTGACTGAACCACCCAGGTGCCCCAAAAGCCATCATGTTTTAAAAAAATAACTTTTGTGCCCCTGATTAAAGATCTCTGGCTCTGAAGGAACTCAGAAGAAAAATAGCTAGTTTGGTTGAAAACACAGCTCAACAGGGGTCCAGAGGGCGGTGTGGCTAGAGAACGAGCTGCCACGATAGCTGCTTGCACTGTGCAGGAAGGGGGAAGTAGTGACTCCTTGTTGAGCAGACTGAGTCCAGACTCTTGAGCTTAGTTCTGGGCCTCATACTTGAATAAAGTTGGGGCCAACCTGATGTTTGAATGAGAAAACTACCAGGATGGGAAAAGGGGAGAAATAAGTGGAAGATATATTCAGCATGGGGAGGAACAGGTTCCTGAGAGAATGTAGCCACCCTCTTGAAGTCTCTAAAATTTTGTCCTGGGGAGGTGAAGGCAAGCTTGCCTCCTTTAAGCCCTATAAGGAAGTCCTAACAAGAGTCATTAGGCTGCAAATTAGAGGAAGTAGTTGGCTACCAAAAGACTCACAGCCTGAGAACTCTTTTTCTTACACTCCTGGTCATTCATTTGTTCATCAGTCACTCATTCAACAACCCTTTCCCGAGATGAGAACCAAAGAAGATTCAGACCCTGTCAACAAAGAGATTCTAGACCAGCAAGAAGACCCCTAAGCCATGTATCAGTGAGAACTATGCTGAGAGGCAGAGAAGCCTTCACACTGCCCCCTGTGGAAATGAAGGCCACACGTTGGCAGGAGAGCAGGCCCAGCCAGAGGAGCCATGTTCAACACTGTGCTTAGGACTGAGCTATGATCTTAGCATCACTGACACTGATGTTTGCAACATTTCCCTCTTGTCTGTTTCCAGAACCTCAGTGGCATTTGGTGGCACCACGGGCAGCAGAGACACCAGGGAACCCTCCCTTAAGGAGGTGTGACTCACTAAAGGTGAGAATGGCTAGATAGCAATGACGCAAAAGCCTTGGAGATGAACTTGCCAATTAGTATGGAAAAGAATGAGGCCCCAGGAGTTCCAGAATTCTGAATCTATCACTTCTTTTTCAGAGCAGCAAGAATTTTGGAGACAGCCTGGGACCCCCTTATGAAGCAAGAGAGGCATGGTGGGCCCCTGGGGACAGAGCTGTCAAGCCACAGCGTGAGCCTCTGCACTCCTCAGAATTTCACTGGCAAATTCATCTACTGAGGCGAGGAGGTGGATCTGGTTACCAGGGATGCTGGAGGAATGTACAAATGTGGAGCCTGCTTGTCAGTCTCCCTCCCCACAGGGCTCCCACCTGCTTCTTTCCACTGGTCTGGGGTAGAGGCAGCCAAAGCTCATTATTTCATACTTTGTATCCATAACACACTGCCTTGCAAGCCCAGGCTGCAAAACTAGTCTTGTGTCTCTTTGGACCAGGGACTCCAATTTTGCCTAGGAATAACAAAAGAGGAATTGTGGGTGTTTGCTCTCCTAGAGCCACTAGCTAGCCAGGGCATCAACAAGCTTCCTTGTCATCCTTCCATCTGAGCTGACCTGGGGAACTAATGAGCCATAGGTGAGCTTGGACACAATGCCACAGATGTAAAACTGATTGCTCCAGATTCTGGGCTTCCTGTACAGGGTTGCCTGGTTGGATTGCTTGCCACTGGCTGCTCTAAGGTGACTTGGCATTTCTGCCCTTGATGCAAAAGCCATTTATCAGCATGATAGATATTTAATCTGCAGCCAGTGCTGCAAGCACATGACAGTTGTAGATAGAGGCAAGGGGAGACTTGCAGTCCACATTGACAGAGTTGGCTTTATCATGGCCAGATAGATAATGAAGGGAGGTGATAAAGAAGGTGCCTTTATGATCACCATGAAAATCTCATGCTACTCCACAGTTCTGTGGCATGCTGTGAGCATTTAAAAAGAAGACAGTTAGCAAACAAACAGACAAAGGGTCCGGGTAGAGTGTCAAGCTAGGAACAGAGCTGAGTATCTTCTAGAACTAGCAGAGGTTCCCCACTACTGAACTGAGTAAGCAGCGCCACACCCAGCTTTTCATTTTTATTATTGCTATTGCTACCACCACCACCACCACCAGAGTGTTCTCTGGGCTCCTTATGTCTGCCAGTTCATGGTGAGGTTTGCAGAGTCTTCCTAAAACACCCCAAATCACTTATTGAAGAAGGAAGAGAATATGGCCAGTGAAGGTTCAAAGGATGTAACTGATATTTCTTGGGGTTAGTTGAGGCAAAACAAACTGGGCAGTGGGTGGGTCATGGGGCCAATCAGGTTCTGCCTTTCACAGTAGGTATGGGAAATAGACATAGTTGCTTCTGGAAGACCAGAGCTCTCCTTACATAGGACACATGTTTAAAGTTTCAGAAGCTAACTGAGAGGGGAGACAGCCTTTATGTGATGATCTTCAGTGTTTCTTCTTCTTAGACAAGAGGAAGGGCAAGGGAGCAAGGAACCATGGTAAATACCTATAAACTGAAAAGAGCTCTTGAGCTCTTGCCAAAGTTATCCGCCAAGTTATCCAACCAGCTACCAAATGTCCGTGCAGCTGAACTGCTGCAAGTTCTATATTACCAAGTTCTGTATTACCAACGGCTGTATTACCAAGCGACATATTGGCTTGGTAATGCAAGTTGATGAAAAACTTCTAGAAGGCCTTTGCCCTACCAGAGGCAGCTTTGTGGGACATTCTCTTCAAGCCTGGTTATATCATTTGCTTGGAGGATAATAGTGGGATGTTGGTGAGTGGGGACCTAGCTTTCTTCACCCACTTGCATTCAGAAAACTGTGTCTCTTTTTTAGAAACATCAAGTCTAGTAAATATTTATATTTGCCTGTTTAAATCAGTAATAATGCTTCTGGACTAAGTGACTTTCAAATTCCAGTCCAGCCCTGAAGTTCTCTTATTGTATTTTGTGATAATAAAATATTATGGGTAAATGTAAACATAGGCTCTTTTTTTTTTTTAATATTTAGTTAATGACGTTTGTGCAAAGCCAAGGTGTTTGGACCATGAGGCAATAACCTAAGTGCAGCTATTTTTTTCAAAGTGTATTTAAATTGAGACAAAGTCCTGGGCAATGCTCAGCTATTTCTGATATGCTTATCTTGTACATTTAAGTCTTTTTAAAATTATCCCGAAACAACTTTCCTAGGAAGTTTGACTGTTTCTCTCAATATCTGCACTCTTGTCTGCCAGCTTATCCCACATTAGTGTGCAACTTGGGGGAATAAGGCTGGTGAAGATAGCAGGATAATCTCAACTCTGTCTAGGTCATCATTTCACTCTTTTTATGGTTTTCCTTTTGTTATTAAGTTGTTTTCTTGTTAGGGCTTCTGTTGTCTTCCTTCCTTCCTTCCTTCCTTCCTTCCTTCCTTCCTTCCTTCTCTCTATTTCTTTTTTTTTTATTTCTTTCTCATTCTGGCTTCTTTGAGTCCTTCGCCCTCAAATTTGTGCCATGCTTGCATTTGGTGGAGTCCTAAGGGTCCTGGCTCTAGCCCTCCTTTATTCTGTTGGCCTCTATCTCAGCTTGGCTAGCAAGGCCAGACCTTCCCTGAGATCTTACACCTGGATGGGCAACAGCTGGCTTTGTCCCCTACTCATCTCTCAATATTCATTGTCTATTCTATGGGATTATAGACACCCTGTGCTTGGAACCCATCTTGGACCCAGCCTTTGACGGAAGAAATTCCAGGTATCTAGTGTCTGGCCCCAGTTGCATCTCCCACTACAATTCTCACATACTCAACCCTCCAGGGGCTGTATCCCAAGGGCAGCTTGTGTCCTCCAACCTTTCTCTTTTTGTGACTGACTTTTCTTCCACCTAGGCTGCCATCTTCCAAATCTACTAACAGAGTTTCCATTTTTAGATCTCAGCCCACATAACAATCTCTCCCTGAAGACTTCTCTACTCTTTAATGGGTTAAAAAAATCTTTAAGTTGGAAGAAATTTCTGAACTCACCTAATCCAGTACCCCATTATACAAATGGGAAAACTGATGTGCAGGGAAGGTCAAGCCATGTCCAATACTACAGAGCATGTCAGTAGCTTAGCAGGGGCTCAAATGCCACTCTCTTAACATTTACACTGCCTCATTTTGTTCCCTCCTCCTCACCTGGTTGTCAGTTGTCACTAAGCAGTAGAAATAAAGCAAACACACAGAAGCCTTCACTGCTCGGAAAGATTAGAGGAAATATTGGAAGAAAGCACTTCAAAATCTTAACAATGGCTATCTTTAGGTGGGTGGAATATGGATGACATTTTTTACTTTTTTCTCTTATTTGGAAGGTTTCACATATTCTTTTATGAGCATAAATTTCTGGTAAAATTAAGAAAGTCAAAACATGCAAAGATAGAGGAGGGGGATGAGGAGGAGGGGGGAAATAAAGGCCTGGTAAAGCCAGTATGGATGTGGGAGAATTTTAGAGAATCCAGTGCTTCCTTAGCAAACACTGCACATCCTTCATGGGTGAAGGAAGCAAACCAGCTCTCCTGTAGATTAAGAAGCATACAAACAATCCTAGAATGTGTATGGAACCAGAAAATACCTCAAATTGCTAACGAAATGTTGAAAAAGAAAAACAAAGCTGAGGGCATCATGTTGCCTGATTTCAAGCTTTACCACAAAGCTGTGATCACCAAGACAGCATGGTACTGGCACAAAAACAGACACATAGACCAGTGGAAAAGTGTAGAGAGTCCAGATATGGACCCACAACTCTATGGTCAAATAATCTTCGACAAAGCAGGGAAAAATATCCAGTGGGAAAAAGTCTCTTCAATAAATGGTGCTGGGAAAATTGGACAGCTATATATAGAAGAATGAAACTCGACCATTGTCTTACACCATACACAGAGATAAACTCGAAATGGATGAAAGACCTCAACATGAGGCAGGAATCTATCAAAATCCTAGAGGACAATATAGGCGGTAACCTCTTCCACATAGGCCACAGTAACTTCTTTTAAGGCATGTCTCCAAAGGCAAAGGAAACAAAAGCGAAAATGAACTATTGGGACTTCAGCAAGATAAAAAAGCTTCTTCACAGCAAAGGAAACAGTCAACAAAACAAAGAAGCAACCCACAGAATGGGAGAAGATATTTGTAAATGACACTACAGAAAAAGGGCTGATATCCAAGATCTATAAAGAACTTCTCAAACTCAACACCCAAAAAACAGATAATCAAGTCAAAAAGTGGGCAGAACAGACACTTCTCCAATGAAGACATACAAATGGCTAACAGACACATGAAAAAATGTTCGTCATCATTAGGCATCAGGGAATTCAAATCAAAACCACATTGAGATACCTCCTTACATCAGTTAGAATGGCAAAAATTGACAAGGCGAGAAACAGCAAATGTTGGAGAGGATATGGAGAAAGGGGAACCCTCTTCCACTGTTGGTGGGAATGCAAGTTGGTGCAGCCACTTTGAAAAACAGTGCGGAGATTCCTGAAGAAATTAAAAATAGAGCTACCCTATGACCTTGTAATTGTACTACTGGGTATTTACCCCAAAAGTCTAAATGTAGTGCAAAGAAGAGCCATATGTACCCCAATGTTCATAGCAGCAATGGCCACAGTCGCCAAACTGTGGAAAGAGCCGAGATGCCCTTCAACAGACGACTGGAAAGAAGATATGGTACATCTATACAATGGAATATTACGTCTCCATCAGAAAGGATGAATACCCAACTTTTGTATCAACATGGACAGGACTGGAGGAGATGATGCTGAGTGAAATAAGTCAAGCAGAGGATGTCAATTATCATATGGTTTCACTTACACGTGGAGCATAAGGAATAACATGGAGGACATTAGGAGAAGGAAAGAAAAAGTGAATTGGGGGAAATCAGAGGGGGAGATGAACCATGAGAGACTGTGGACTCTGAGAAACAGAGGGTTTTGGAGGGGAGGGGGTGGGGGGTTGGGTGAGCCTGGTGGTGAGTATTGAGGAGGGCACGTGTTGCATGGAGCACTGGGTGTGGTGCGTAAACAATGAATCTTGGAACACTGAAAAAATAAAATAAAGTTTAAAAATATATATAAAAAAAGAAGCATATAGCTTTCACATTAGTCTCAGCCCCAGCCACAGCCCTAGCTGTTTCCCAGAGGGGAGGCTGCCTGTCCCAGAATTACTGATCTCCTGACCCTTATCTGCACCTGTGACTTCACACTTCACCTTCATATGTTTCCTGGCTTACTGGGCTCCCTTGAAAGTATTCAGCTATCATCTATTCAGTGCCATGTTCTAGGGTGTGGGCTATGGGGTGAATGTGATAGACAGGAATCAAAGGCCATTGCTGGCCTAGAGGAGCTCTCAGTTAAGTGAAGGAGACAGATGTGCATACAAATAAGGCAAAAGCAGGATGGAGGGAGCTTTGCAATCCCACCTCAGATGCCCGGGGGATGACATCAAGCCCGCCTATGAAACAGAGCTGTCTGTATGGGACAGCATCATAGCAGCTGCTTTCATGGCTACTAGAAATGGCTCAGCTTCTGCCTGATGAGCCTGGTGTGGCCAGGGTGGATCGTACAGACATATTCATCCCCTTTTCAGAAGAGACTTACACTCTGAGACTGAGACATCATCTCCCCAGCCTTCTACTTACATTAATAGGGGTGAAGATGACCCATGTCTGGATCAGGCAGAAGTTCTGTGAATGGCCTTCATGTAAAAAGCCCAAGTAAACAAGCTGAGTGGACTTCAACAGTGTGAAAAGTCCTGGCAAAGTGAGCCTTTGCCCTGTTTTAACTCTTGTGATCATCTCCTTCTCTCTCAGTGTGCCCACTCCTTTTCTAGCAATCTACTTATATGGGTGTGGCTGTCGCAAAGCTGTATTCACATGTTTTTCCTCCCTTCTCCTCTCTTCTTGCTGTCAGAGTGACCTTTAGAGCCCTGTCACCTCCCTCCTCACACCCCAAGGATGAGGCCCTTTAGCAGCCGGGTGGCTGAGTGGGAGGAGGTACACATATATGCTTTCCAGTACAGGAGATTTGGAAAGTAGGATGACCAGGACAGCAGCTCTGGGCAACCAGGCAGTGGAACTGGAGGGAGAGTGGCTGCAGTCAATTCTCTGGGTTGTTAGAACACCCCAGCCCAGGGGGACATTTCTCAGAACAAATGGAATTTCCCAGTGTGATCGAACTCTGCACTGAGTGATCAAAGGAAGTGGGAGTGGGAGTTCAGAAGAGATGGCATTGGATTTTGTCCAAAGCTTTACAGGGCAGCCAGGATTGGATCTGGCCCTTGGAAAATGCCCAGGCTTTCCAGAGAGTGTGAAAGGGTTGTGTGAGCAAATGTCTCTGGGGAAAAGATCTCTAATGCATCCAATGCCAAATGTGGTATGGAAGGAGCACCATAATGGCTCAGAATAGTTTGGGTCCCACTAGGTTGAGCTTTACAGTCTCTGTGCTAGGCCTTATGGGTAAAGCTGGGGTGCTCCACATGGCCCCACTCTCCCAGTAACTGTGGTTCAAGGATGTGCTGTGTGGTAGAAGAGGGGCTGTATTTATGCACACCCCTAGACATTGTCTTCATTCTCTGTTATCTTTGGTTAGCATGCTTGATATTGTGAGTGATGATGAGTCCTTACTATTTCATGTGAGTTACATGAGCTTGTCAGCTGCAGGGCATGAAAGACAATATTTACTGTGTTGGTGCTGGGCCAGAGTGATGGGTGTATGTTTTCTGCTGCTGGAAGTGTGCCTTCCACTTTGTTTTGGGCTAATTACAGCCCTCAGAAACATGCAGACTGAGACAACTTGCACACCTGATGGTAGAAGCCTTTCTTCACAAGGCACTATGCCACACTCCACACATCGCTCATGTGCACGCCCACCATCAAGGAAGGGTGGGAGGACCCTAGCTTGCTAAGAATTCTCAAAGGCCTCAGTTGAGCTGGGAGATATGGGAACATCACGCAGGGACTCCTGAAGGCAGTGTTGTTTTTAGAGGTGTAGGAAGTGAGGGGAAGGGGAAGAGAAAGAGAAATTGCTTCTCTTTCCCTAGAGGTGAAACATAGGAATCATATTTTTGACCAATGATTCTATTATAGGCTAAATTATGTACCTCTAAGATTTGTATGTTGAGGTCCTTACACCCAACACCTCAGAATGTGACTACATATAAGACAGATATAGTCTTAAAAGAGGTGATTAAATTAAAATGGGGTTGTTAAGGTGGGCCCTAATCCAATCTGATTTGTGCCCTTATAGGAAGAACAGATTATGACACAGGCATACACAGAATAAGACCATGTGAGGACACAGGGCCATCTACAAGCCAAGAAGATAGGCCTGGAACAGATACTTCCCTTATGACCCTCAGAAGGGACCATCCTGACTGACACCTTGACCTTGGACTTCTAGCCTCCAGAAGTGAAAGACAATACATTTCTATTTTTTAAACCATCCAGCCTGTGGTATTTTGTTATAGTGGTATGAGCAAAGTGGTATATCTTCTCTAGTGGTAGGAAGCATAAACATCACACTGCAGTTGACCTCATGAGGGTAGAGTTCTTATAATGGGATTAGTATCTTTATAAGAAGAGACACCAAAGAGTCCTTTCCCCCCTCCCTCTCTCTCTTCTATGTGAGGACACAGAAATAAGGTGGCCATCTACATGTAGAAAAGAGAGCCCTCAGCAGAACCCAACCATGCTGGCACCTTGTGCTCAGATTTCCTGCCTCCAGATCTGTGAGAAAACAAATGTCTATTGTTTAAGCCACCCAGTCTATGGTATTTTGTTAGGCAGCCTGGGCTAAAACACCACCTCTTATAGGAAACCAGAGCTTTGCCTTTCACATACATACTTATCAGTATTCCTGTGTGTTAGGCATGTTTCAGAGCCCCCTTCTTGAGCAAGCATAATTGGTGGGCCCCACCCCAGGTTCACTCTCCAGATCTCTGAGACTCGGGGCCTGCATTAAAAGTCACTGCACTATGAAATCAACCTTGAGGTTTTGCTTCCTTTTTGACTCTTCATTGAGGTTGCTCAACCTTTCTGAGCAGAGGGGCTTCTGTGGCCCAGTGGCCCCAGGATAGGGGATATGGAGATGGGGGTAGGTGAGTAGTTGGGAGACCATTAGAGCTTCCTCCTGTGGACAGGTCAAGCTACCAAAACTCTTCTATATGTAACTCACATGTGTGGGGCCTCCTTGGGCTACCCCTACTCTGGCACTATGTACCCGTAGAGGACAACCTCAGCATATTGGTCAGATCTCAAAAAGGAGAAATCCAACTGCAAATGCATACTGACAGCTAATGTGGCATTTCCCTGAAGCCTGCAAGGTGAGGCAGGGGAGAGGCTATATATAACAAAATAACATTAATTAAATAGTCTCTTTAAACATCCTGGCTTTTTTTCCTGAAAATCCAATTTCTGTAGTGGCTGCCTTATTCCTCCTCTCTTTTCCCCAACCCTATTCTCCTTAACCCTTCTTGTCTCTCAAGCCAGAGTCCATCTCAAGGCTAGGCACAGAGTAAGTTCTGTCAGAGACTACAACATGCCTGGGAAAATCTAGGGTCTCTGTCTGTCAGTCTTGCTTCATGGGCTATATTTCCGTCACCTACTTGTAGGCTCAACGGGCTGTGGTATGTGTGGTACGTAAGTACAGAACACTTCACTGTGGTCTTTTTTGTGGTGGAAGCCGTTTCCATGACTTAAAAGCCAGCTTGCTAGCTCCGTGTCTCAAGCCAGTTCCTTCCCATCTCCTACTTTTGGTATACTTTGACCATTCACCCAGTGTAGCACCTCCCTATCTCAGGGTTCATGGAATAGCATTGTTGGAGCATTCTGAGTCAGGGGTAATTTAAACCAACTTTTCATTTTACAGATAGGAGAATTTTGGCCCCAGAATAGGAGGGAGCTTACACAAGGCTCCACAACAAGGTAAGCAGATGGTCACTCTGAAGATGGTGACAATCCAGGCTTTCACAGTCACTTTAGAGGTCCAAAGGTGTCAAGCAGGAGCAGTCGATCTCCCTGCAGACCCACCTAACCGCATCCAGATCTGTGCATTACACACAAAAGTCGTGCCTGTGTGGGGACTGGCTGCCCATTTGTAAGGCCAGGCTCTTCCAGACTGAGGTCAGGAGACAAGATGAGGAGAGCCTCAGGCCTTTCTGCCTGGAAGGAATCTTGGGAAGAAGTTGCCCAGTTGATGCATTTCTAGTACAATGACTTTCAAGTGACATGCTTATGGTAAAAATAGGCAGAAATCTTGGCGCTCTTCAGGGAGACTAGGTGCCCAGGCTAGAGTCACTGTGGGAGGATGTCTCTTGGCTCCCCGTTTCATGTATCTTCTTGCTTGCAGACAGACCTCTTTAGCTTGCAGGGGAGGGTGGGGGTTGTTAGAGCAAGGAACTCACTCCCTACATCTATAGAGATTAGCAGCAGATCTGCCAGGAGGCCTCTGAGAAGGTTCACAGCCTGTGACAAAGCTATCATAGAACATCCTTGTTAAAGCCACTGTTATCCTTCCCTCTGTAACTGGTCTCTCTGTGTTATGGACTGCAAGTTTTTATCCTTCCAAAATTCCTATGTCAACCAGAGAGGATGCAGAGAAACGGGAACCCTCCTATATTGTTGGGTGGAATGCAAGCTGGTGCAGCCACTCTGAAAAATAGTATGGAGGTTGCCCAAAAAGTTGAAAATAGAGCTACCCTATGACCCAGCAATCGCACTACTGAGTATTTACCCTCAAGATACAAATGTAGTGATCCGAAGGGACACATGCACCCGAATGTTTATAGCAGCAATGTCCACAATAGTCAAACTATGGAAAAAGCCTAGATGTCCATCAACAGATGAATGGATAAAGAAGATGTGGTGTATATATATATATATATATATATATATATATATATACAATGTAATACTATGCAGTCATCAAAAAACTCTGAAATCTTGCCATTTGCAATGACGAGGATGGAACTAGAGGGTATTATGCTAAGCAAAATAAGTCAATCAAAGAAAGACATTATCATATGATCTCTCTGATATAAAGAATTTGAGAGGCAGCGTAGGGGGGTCGTAGAGGGAAGGGAAGGAAAAATGAAACAAAATGGGACTGGAGAGGAGACAAACCATAGGACTCTTAATCTCAGGAGACAAACTGAGGGTTGCTGGAGGGGAGGGGGTGGGAGAGATGGGGTGGCTGGGGGATGGACATTGGGGAGAGTATGTGCTAAGGTGAGTGCTGTGAACTGTGTGAGACTGATGATTCACAGACCTGTACCCCTGAAACAAATAACAAATAACACACCATAAGTTAATAAAAAAGAAACACATTGAGATACCACCTTACACCAGTTATAATGACAAAAATTGACAAGACAAGAAACAACAAATTTTAGAGAGGTTGTGGAGAAAGGAGAGCCCTCTTACATTGTTGGTGGGAATGCAAGTTGGTACATCCACTTTGGAAAACAGTGTGGAGGTTCTTCAAACAGTTAAAAATAGAGCTACCTTACGACCCAGCAATTGCACTACTGATTATTTACCTCAAAGATGCAGATGTAGTGAAAAGAAGGGGCACATGCACCCCAATGTTTATAGCAGCAGTGTCCACAATAGCCAAACTGTGGGAGGAGCTGAGATACCCTTCAACAGATGAATGGATAAAGAAGATGTGGTCCATATATACAATGGAATATTACTCAGCCATCAGAAAGGATGAATACCCACCATTTGCATTGACATGAATGGAACTGGAGAAGATTATGCTAAGTAAAATAAGTCAAGCAGAGAAAGACAATTATCATATGGTTTCACTTATTTGTGGAACATAAGGAATAACATGGAGGACATTAGGAAAAGGAAGGGAAAAATGAAGAGGAGGGGGAACCAGAGGGACAGATGAACCATGAGAGACTATGGACTCTGGGAAACAAACTGAGGGTTTTAGAAGGGAGAGGATGGAGGGATAGGTGAGCCCAGTGATGGGTATTAAGGAGGACACGTATTGCATGGAGCACTGGGTGTTATATGCAAACAATGAGTCATAGAACACTACATTATCTTATGGTCTCGCTTACGTGTGGAGTATAAAGAAAATCCTGGAGGGCATTGTGAGAAGGAAGGGAAGGGTTAATGGGGGGAAATCGGAGGGGGTGATGAACCAGGAGAGACTGTGGACTCTGAGCAACAAACTGAGGGTTTTGGAGGGGAGGGGGTGGGGGGGGTGGGCGAGCCTGGTGGTGGGTATTGAGAAGGGCATGTATTGAATGGAGCACTGGGTGTGGTGCATGAACAATCAATCTTGTAACACTGAAAAATTAAAATAAACATATATGGGGAGAAAAAAACTAAGAAAAAAACTCTAATGTTGTACTATATACTAACATAATGTAATAAAAAAAATGTTACAAAGGTATAGTAATCACAACACTGAGGTACTGCATAAAGACAGACATACAGACCAATATGATAGAATAGAGAGCCCAGAAATAAACCCTTGCATATGTGGTCAAATGACTTTGTTTTATTGAAGTATAGCTAACATACAGTGTTATGTTAGCTTCAAGTGTATAATATAATGATTCAACAATTCTATATATTTTTCAGGGCTCATCAAGACAAGTGTACTCTTAATCCTTTTCAGCTATATCACCCCTTTCCCTACCCACCTCCCCTTTTGCAACCACCAGTTTGTTCTGTATAGCTAAGAGTTTGGGTTTTTTGTTTGTTTGCCTTTTTGTTGCTGTTCATTCTTTTTGTCTCTAAATACTACATATGAGTGAAATCATATGATATTCGTCTTTCTCTGACTGACTTATTTCACTTAACATTATACTCTCTAGCTCCATCTATGTTGGTGCAAATGAAAAGACTTCATTCTTTTTTATGGCTGAGTAATATTCTGGTGTGTACGTGTGTGTATGTGTGTGTGTGTAATCAGATGATTTTTGAGAAGGGTGTCAAGAAAACACAATGGGGAAAGGATAGTCTCTTTAATAAATGTTATTGGGTAGGGACGCCTGGGTGGCTCGGTTGGTTGAGCGACAGCCTTCGGTTCAGGTCATGATCCTTGGGTTCTGGGATCGAGTCCCACATCGGGCTCCCAGCTCCACGGGGAGTCCGCTTCTTCCTCTGACCTTCTCTCCTCTCATGCTCTCTCTCACTTTCTCTGTCTCTCAAATAAATAAATAAAATCTTTTAAAAAAATAAATGTTATTGGGTAAACTGGACAACTACATGTAAAAAATGAAATTGGATTCTTATCTTACACCATACACACAAATCAACTCACAATGGATTAAAGACTTGAAACAGTAAAACTAGAAGAAAGCAGAGGGAAAAAGTTTATTGACATGGGCCTTGGTGATGGTTTATTAGATATAACATCAAAACCATAGGCAACAAAAGCAAAAATAGACAAGTAGGATTACATCAAACTAAAAGATTTTTGCACCACAAAGGAAATAACCAAAATGAAAAGGCAAGCTACAGAATGGAAGAAAATATTTGCAAATAATATATCTGATATAGAGTGATTTAAAAACGCAAATCACTTTACTATCCTGCTTTTCAAATCTTCCATGGCTGTTTACTACGGACAGAATAAAATTCACTTCTTATCCTGACCTCCAAGGCTCTGAGTTACCTAGCTTCACCTATTACTCCAATGTCATCTGGTTCCATTCTCTTGTCATTCCCCATATGCCAACCTCATGGGCCTTTCCCCTTCTTTTTCCTTAAACAGATCAAACTCAGTCTATATTTAGGGCTTGGGAGCTTACTTTTCTACTTGTTTGAAAAGCTCTACCTCTCAAATCACTATGTGACTGATTCTTTCTTATTAATTACTCTCAAATGTTATTTCCTTAGAGAGACCTTCTCTGAACTAGCCAACCTAAAGTAACTACAGGGTTATGAGCACAATGCCTGGAACTTTCTTCCTTATGACTCATCATTCTGAGTTATCTCTTTCTGTTTATTTGTTTGTTTGCTTATTGTGCATCTTTTTTACTTAAATGTAAGCTCCACAGGGCCAAGACATTGTCTACCTCGACCTTCACTGTGTTTCCAGTGTCTGACACTCAGCAGGCACTCAGGAAATGTTTGGGAAGTGAATGAATGAATGAATGAATGAATGAACGATGCATAGAAATTATCCAGGGAAAGGTAATAGTAAGGAAGGCAAACCTATCCAGTCCCCCAGGCAGAGTTAGATGCCCTGGTCTGTTAGCCCTCCTGCTGTGATCACAATGTGTTATGATGTACCTACCACAAGGCCACTTCTCTCAACAGATGTTAAACCCTATGAGGGCCAGGATCATTCCTGTCTTATTCATCACTGTATGCTTTTTATCTCAGTTTGCCTGGTACATAGGAGGTCTACAATAATTTTTTGTTGGTTGACTGAATGACTAAATCTCTCCTCCTTAATTAACGGAACATAGATGGAACATCTATCTTTCATAAATGGGAAAGTTGAGACCCAGGGAGACTTATCCACCATCACACCTGAGTCAGGCCATAATGCAGGTCTTAGCAGCAGAACTCTTTTCCTGTAAATGATTCAAAAGTTGGCTCAACTGAGATAGCTTTTCAAAGGTGAGCAGCTAAGCAAACAGAGGGCCAATCCATCATTTTTGCTTGGAGATGAAGGGAATCTTGTTACAGAGGCAAAGGGCATATTCAATGAAATGCCACATCTTCTAGGACAGGATTAGCTTGGACAAGATAGAGGAATAGAGAAGCTATGTTGAGGCCTGGTATGCACCTGCCAACACTAATAGTATTCAGGTTATATTTCTACTCTTCCAGTGTATCCCCTTCCCAGAAACCCCAGCCACATGCCCCCATCCAATAGCAGGTGTTGCTATCAGCTTTTGATGGAGGGGATTACTGGCAAGGTCAATGTTTTCTGAGAAAGCCTTGCAGAGTTCTTAAGATGTTAAGAAGACACAATTTAGAGTCAAACAGATCTAGATTTGAATCCTGTATTTTCCACTTACGAAACTACTATAGCCAAGAGATTCACCTCTCTGCACCTCAGTTGCCTCCTCTATAATTTGGGTATAGTAAGAATAGGATTTCTTATGCAGGGTTTTGTGAGAATTAGGTGAGATCATATGAGTAACTGGTAAACTGTGCAGCTCTGCGTTCATGCTTTTCTTGTGTCTTTAGGTATCTATCCTGTTTGTATTTAAATTATTGCTTATGTTCTTTGAGGATAAAACTTTTTATTTCATCCCTGGACCTCTCATTTTTGCCCAGTGCAGAGCAGGGTGGTGAGTGTGTGCCAGTGCAGGCTGCCACCCTGTCTGGGATCTAAGACTGAAGGAGGATAGGAAGAGCTGTTGCCAACAGGCTGGCACACTTGGGTCTTTGTGTGTATGTAGTTGAAGTAGTGGGTACCATGCCTGACTCTAAGGGAACAGGCAGACTAAGCTTCTGTGCAGGCAGAATGGTTTGTGATAATGCAGTTTGCCTTGTGGAAGTTACAGTACATGAAAGCAAACCCAATGCTGGACCCACAGTGCTTCCCAGAATACATCCAGAGGTGGCGGTGACATGTAGTCATTTACCATTACCGCTGTCCCAGCCTAAGTCAATTCTAAGAACCTAGCTTACTAGCCACAAACCTAATAGGAATGGAGCCAGGCCAGAAAGTCATGATTCCTGTGTCTTTAGCTACTGGAAGGAAGTCCATGGATTGGTAATCTGAAGTGTGGGTAGGGAATAGACAAGACTGAAGCAGAGCAGGTTGTGGAGAAAGGGTTGGTTTAGATCACTATCAGATTAAAGATCTTATATAGGAGGGAGCCAGAAACAAAACCTGCTCCTTTGGCTGCAGCCTGAGCTACAAATTACCACCCAATCAACTCAGAGTCACTCAAAAAACAAGACTGAAATGGATTCAAAAGCTGCTCTTTTTTGCCTGAAGTAGAGGCGATCCTGCCTTTGGAGAAGATACTTATTTCATTGGGAGCATCATTCTGAGCAGCTGTATTGATTATGTCCATAGTAAATATTGATTAAAGTAAACCTCAAACCAGTCACCCCATCTTTCACAAGCCTCAGCCACTCTACAGCCATGTCTATGAGGAAGTACAGAATAAGTTGCTCACTGGCACCATTAAGTTGGGGAGAAGATAGTCATCAAATATGGTAATGCCTAATGATCGACTTTAAATTTGGTGCCTGGCAAGACTTTATTCTGTTGCTTATCCCTTCTCTTCTGCCTCTATCTCCCTTGAATTTTCATTCATTCCCAATGACTGTCCCAACCTTCTCCTTTTTACCACCAAATTTTTGAAAGAAGTAGTCTGTTCTCTTTCTTGAAGGCATAACAATAAAGTTACCACCACCACCACCACCACCACCACTCTATTTGGATATCTCATAAGCACCTTAAATCCCACATGGTTGAAATTGATCTCCTGCACACTTCCAGTGTTCCAGTCTCAGTAAATTCTGTATTAGGCACTCAGTTGGCCAAACTAAAATGTGGGTGTCATCCTTTACCTCTCCCTTCGCCTCATGCCACCTCTCATCCCCTGCTACATCATTGCTCTTAATATAAAGACAAAAATGCTTAATATGGTCTACAAAGCTTTGCACGTCCTGACCCCTACCTATCAGTTCCACTGTAGTTTGCACAATATTCACCTTTGATCATGCTACTTAAATCATGATGATTTTATTTCTGTTCCTTGAACACACCATTGCTTCTGTCTCTGGCCTCAAGTCCCCCTTAGACGATGTACTTCTCTTTTAGAGAACTTTTAGAACAATTAATAAACTTTATTTCTTAGAACAGTTTTAGATTTACAGAAAAATTGAGCAGATAGTACAGAGTTCTCATATACCTTCACACCAAACATAGTTTTCCCTATTATTAACATCTTACATTAGTATGGAATTTTCATTACAATAATAAACCAATATTGATACATTATTAACTAAAATCTGTAATTTATTCAGATTTCCTTACTTTTTAACTAATGTCCTTTTTGTGTTCCAAAATATAATACTATATTTAGTTGTCTAAATATATGTCTCCATAGATTCTTCCTGGTTGGACAATTTCTCATACTTTCCTTGTTTTTGGTGACTTTGACAGTTTTGAGGAGGACTCATCCAGTATTTTGTAGAATGCCCAACTATTGGGATTTCTGATGTTTTTCTCATGGTTAGACAGGAGTTATGATATTTGGGAGCAAAATTTCAGAAGTAAAATGACATTTTCATCACATCATATCAAGGCAACTCACTATCTACCTGGTTTATGATTGCTGATGTTGACCTTGATCACTTGGCTAAAGTAGTGCTTGTTAGGTTTCTACACCGTAAAATGATTCTTCTCCCCCTGCTTTCGATACTGTCCTCTTTGTAAAGAAATCAGTATTTGCAGCCCTCACTTAAGGAGTGGGTGTTATGTTCACTGTCTTTTAGTATCTATACAATTTATTTGTAATTCCTGTGCATCAGAGGCTATCTCTTGTCTCCCATCTATTAACTTATTCAGTCAATCATTTATATCACTATGGACTCATGAATATTTACTTAATACTTTGGGTTAAATTCTAATATTAATTTATTTTGTTGCTTAAATTAGTCTAGCTTTGGCCATTGAGAGGTATTTCAGTTGGCTCCTGTGTCATTTTGACATTGTTGTATTTTGTTGTTTCATTTTTAGCACTTCTTTTTTTAAAGGGTAAAATTAATATTTTATTGTCACTTATAATCAGATGGCAGTTGAGTATATAGTCTTCATATTTGATCTTTCCTTTTTGTAAATAAACAAAATTATAAATTTTAAATGGCCAATGGCTAGTTATGTTTTCAGAGAACATAATTAGGTTAATTCATTAATGGTGGCTTCATGTTTTCCCTTATTAGCTCCAAAAAATTCACACCCCTTTTGTCCCTTTTGAAAAAACTGGAAGGATGGGGTGCCTGGGTAGCTCAGTGGGTTAAGCATCTGACTCTTGATTTTGGCTCAGGTCATGATCTCAGGGTTGTGAAATCAAGCCCTGAGACGAGCCCTGAGCTGGGTGTGGAGTCTGCTTAAGATACTCTCTTTCCCTCTGCCCCTACCCCACCCCCACTTTAAAAACAAAACAACACAAGAAAAAATGCTCATCATCATTAGCCATCAGGGAGAGTCAAATCAAAACCACATTGAGATACCACCTTACACCAGTTAGAATGGCCAAAATCAACAAGACAGTAAACGACAAGTGTTGGTGAGCATGTGAAGAAAGGGGAACCCTCTTCCACTGTTGGTGGGAATGCAAGTTGGTGCAGCCACTTTGAAAAACAGTGTGGAGATTCCTGAAGAAATTAAAAATAGAGCTACCCTATGACCCTGCAATTGCACTACTGGGTATTTACCCCAGAGATACAGATTTAGTGAAAAGAAGGACCACATGTACCCTAATGTTCATAGCAGCAATGGCCACAATCACCAAACTGTGGAAAGAACCAAGATGCCCTTCAACGGATGAATGGATAAGGAAGATGTGGTACATCTATACAATGGAATATTATGCATCCATCAGAAAGGATGAATACTCAACTTTTGTGTCAACATGGATGGGACTGGAAGAGATTATGCGGAGTGAAATAAGTCAAGTGGAGAGAGTCAATTATCTTATGGTCTCACGTGTGGAGCATAAGGAAAACGTGGAGGACATTGGGAGAAAGAAAGGAAGCATGAATTGGGGGAAATCAGAGGGGGAGATGAACCATGAGAAACTGTGGACTCTGAGAAACAAACTGAGGGTTTTGGAGGGGAGGGATGTGGGTTTGGTGAGCCTGGTGGTGGGTATTAGGAGGACACGTATTGCATGGAGCACACCCAGTGTGCTAATCAATGAATCTTGGAACACTGAAAAAATAAAATAAATTTTAAAATAAATAAATAAATAATAAAACAAAACAAAGCAAAAAAACTGGAAGGTTGGCATGCATTTGACTTCACATTCTTAAGCAACATCCTGACAGTCGTTCACATCTTCTTCAAGGGATACCACGTTGGAATACTTCTGAGAGAGAGAATGAAAGAAAGACTTGATCATTTTGCAAGGCCCACAGTATGTGAGAAGTCAACTACAATTGAAGTCAACTACAACTAGTTTATCTCCTGCACTGTTGAAGTCAACTACAACTAGTCAGCTACAACTAGTTTATCTCCTGCACTGTTCAAGGCTTCTGGAAAAGCGTACTTGCTCTTTATCTGCTTCACCACTTTGGCAGTTGAGGTCTGCCAAATGATGGTAAGGACTGATGAGAGTGGATCCAAAAATGCCAGCCAGAGCTTGCAAAGCATGCAGCTTGCCTTCCCTTTATAGCAACTAACATTTATTTTTTACAAAAGTTATTTATGTGTTTAATTCTTTATTTTAATATAGTTGACACACAAACTGATGGCGGCCAGAGGAAATGGGGCCTAGGGGATGGACAAAATGGGTGAAGAAAGGCGGGAGATACCCACTTCTAGTTATGAAATGAATAAGCCACAGGAAAAAAGGTACAACATAGGGAATATAGTCAATGACATTGTAGTGGTGTTTTGTGGTGACAGATGGTAGCTACACTTGTGGTGATCACAGTATAGCATATAGATTGGCTGAATCACTATGTTGTACACCTGAAGCTAATGCTTTTGGCACTTCTTTATTTTCTGATCCTACAAGATACTTGGCTTATCTTGTATATTTCCTACCCCAGTCTTAGAAGCAGCTCTTTCCCCAAGGAGTTCTTGGTTCCTTTTATTGGAGAAAGGTATCAGGAACCAAGATCTAGGTGCTAGGTGTGCTTGCTGTAGTACACTTTTATTAGCTGCGACTTTACATCTGTTTGTTTGATTATTTAATGAATGTCTTTCTCATCCACAAGGTGCTCCAGTACGGTAGGGACCGAGTATGCTTTTGCTTCTTTTATGTTCCCAGTGCCAAGCACAGGCTCTGTTACATAATATGCATTTAATAAATACTTTCTAGATGAAAGAGTATTTATATTTCATGGAAAAGTCATCCTTATGTTTATCTAGGACAGAAATATCAGAGTAATCTAAGTCTCCATCATCTTTTTCAGTCTTCACATCCAATCATTAAGTCCTGCTGATTTCTAGAATGCATTTCCTAATTTTCACTTTACCATTGCATTGATTCAAGTACTTATTTCCTGTCTTTGAACAACCACAATAGCATCCCATGTAGTATCCATACTTACAGTTCAATCTATACTTCATATTGGTAGAAATTGATGAGCTCCTTCTAGAATTTATATGGAAATACAAAGGACCTGGAAAACCTGAAGCAATATTGGAAAATATAAGCAAAGTTGGAGGATTAACCTTTACCTGACTTCAAGCCTTTCTCTAAAGCTATATTAATCAAGATAGTGTGTTACTGGCATAAGTATTGACCAATAATATATCACTGTGACAGAATAAAGATCTCAGAATAGATCCACATTTATACAGTCATTTTGTTTTTGACAAAGGTGCCAAAGCAACATAATGAAAAAGGAAAAATATTTTTTAACAAATGGCATTTAAATAACTGTTCATCCATACAAATAAATGAACTTTGAACCTAGCATCATACCATACACAAAAATTAATTTGACATGGACCAGGGTCCTATACATACAGTGAAATGACATAAACCTTTTAAAGGAAATTATAGAAGAATACTTCTGCCACTTAGAAGTAGTCAATTTTTTAGACAGGATACAGAAAACAGAAGCGATGAGAGAAATTGATAGATTATGTTTCATAAAAATTTTAAAACTTCTGCTTATCAAATGACACCCCTAACAAAATTAATGGGCAAAATATACACTGGAGGAAATTATTTTTAAAAACTTATATTTGATAAGGGACTGGCATTCAAGATATGTAAAGAACTTCTACAACTCAATAATAAAAAGACAGACAACCAAAAATGGGCAAAAATATTTGAACAAACACTTTATAAAAGATATACAAATGGCCAATAAGCACATGAAAAATTGCTTACATCATTAGTCAACTTGGAAGTGAAAATGAAAAGCACAGTGAGACACCACTACACACTCACGAGAATAGTTAATGATGAAAAGACTGACAATATTAGATATTGATGAGGATGTGGAAAAATGAACTGTCACATACTTTTGGTAAGAATGTAAAATTGTATAATCACTTTGGGAAAGAGTCTGGCAGTTTCTTATAAAACTCAGCATCCACTTACTCTGTGACCTAAACATTCAACTCCTAGGTATTTACTCAAGAGCCATGAAAATACATGCCTATAAAAAGAATCACACAAGAATATTCATTCATAGAAGCTTTTTAAATAATAGCTTAAAATTGGAAACAACCCAGATGTCTATCAATAGGATAATAATAAACTAGATAGACTTATATGCACGAAATGGATAAACAAAAGGGATAAACAAACTGTGGCATATTCATCCAATAGACCACTGTTTAGCAATAAAAAAGAATTACTGATGCATGCAACAGCCTGGGTGAATCCCAAAAGCATCACACTGAGTGAGATAATCTAGACACAAAAGAGTCTACATTGTTGTTCAGATTCAAATTTCTGCTTTCTCCAGATGACACTGTAAAAGATAATAATACTAGATTATGGCTTGCTCTTTTTTTCTTCCCCTCCCCTCCCTTCCTTTCCCTTCCCTTCCCTTTCTTTTCCTTTTCTTCTTCCTTTTCTGTCTTCTACATGAGAAGATGTAAGTTAGTTTTCTCCCTGAATACTTTATTTATCGCAACATATTTTTTAAAAGATTTTATTTATTTATTTTAGAGAGAGAGTGGAAGAAAGCATGAACAGGGGGAGAAGCAGAGGGAGAGGGAGAAGAAGTAGGCTACCCGCTGAGCAGGGAGCCCAATGTGGGGTTTGACCCCAAGACCCTGGAATGATGACCCAAGCTGAAGGCAGATGCTTAACTGACTGAGCCACCCAGGAGCCCCTATCTCAACATATTTTTATACTGATTTGAGATGTCTCCTTTATTTTTTTTATTATGTTAGTCACCATACAGTATGTCATTAGTTTTTTTTTCTCCCCAAATATGTTTATTTTAATTTTTCAGTGTTTCAGGGTTACAAGATTGATTGTTCATGCACCACACCCAGTGCTCCATGCAATACGTGCCCTCCTCAATACCCACCACCAGGCTCGCCC
>CM052801.1:100280279-100307829 GCA_028533885.1 Nasua narica
TGGTTCTCTGGAGTCAGCCACCTTTTGCTCTTTGTGAGAGCGGAAGGTTTTCCGATGAACTCACTAAGGAGATGACCTTCCTTCTTGACCTAGGGCCAACATCACTTGCCTTTCCCACTCCCTTTCTTGGTTAGAAGTCAGGCTTTTGCTAACACCTTGAGGAGAGAAGTTTTGTTTGTAACTCTGGGTTTTGGTCTGAGGAGAAGAAAATCAGGAATCATCTCACATCTCATCTTTCTCATCTGCCACACTTGTATTTGGTTGGCATAATTTGATGTTTCTCTTTGCCTTTTACCCCTCCTTCTTCAGGAAAGCCTGGGATCTAAAGCTCTCTCTTTAGAATGACTCTAGATTGGTGTTCCAAGCACCCACTTGCTAGTGCAAATGATAAATGTTATAAAGGATTATTGCAAAAAGAAAACTCTCCATTTGCAATCCAATGGGACACATTTCTATAACTCTTGCCTCTGGCATAAGGATTTTTTCAACCGCTGTTTGCTCAGGTATGTGTGTGTATGATAATTTCTTTAGCAGGAAAACTAAATTCCCCTATAGCAGCCTCTAGGCCATTCAGAGTGTCTGAGAGAAGCTGGGAAAAGGTTAAGGAAGCTATTAGCCTGATAGCCTTAGCAAGGAAGAGAATGGAGGAAAATGTTTTAGAGCTGAGTTCTTAATTTGGTTACTTTTCAGAGAGACTGGGGACTTCTTAATTCTTGTTCTAGCCATCACCAGGGTTTAATTCTTCTGACTAGGCTCACCAGGACCCACAGGAGTCGTAGGCATCAAGGTATCCCAGTTCTATCAGAAATTTCATTCAGTTTAGCAAACATTTCTTGGGTATCCCCTAAGAAGTTCACAGGGAAATGATAGATGTATGCACAGGAGCACAGAGGTGAGGCATAGATACAGAAAGAGACAAAAAGATGAGGAAAGCTGCCTGGATGGTATGTTGCTTGAACTAAATCATGAAGCAAGGGCCAGTGAAGATCTCAGAAAAGAGTATTCCAAGAAGGATCAGTGCAGTGGCTTGCTGCTAAATGTTAAAAAATGAGTAAGTAGGGCATGTATTGAATGGAGCATTGGGTGTGGTTCATAAACAATCTTGGAACATTGAAAAAATAAAATTAAATAAAAAAAAGTCAAAAAGACAAAACCAAACCCCCCCCCCCAAAAATGAGTTTTCTGGAAAAAGAAATCTGTCATTTGTAGTTTTTTCCTATTTCTGTGCTGTAAATAATTCCATCACGGTGCCATTTCAAGCTACCAGCTTGACATTGCTGAAAGTACAGTTAAACGGAGATGCATACAATGGGCTGTCAGGACCAATGAACTGGCTCCAGCACACCATTGGATCAGCCCTTACAAACTGTTAAATAACCCCTCTGGGCCATTTGGTGGTTTTAGGGGGTAATGAAGTTGCTCCTGGGCTAATGGCAGGTAATGTTGAAATAGTCACCAGGACTAGGTCATAAAGGGCATGTGAGTTATGCTGAAGGCTGTGAAAAATCACTAAAGGGTTTTTTTAAAAATATTTTATTCATTTATTTTACAGGGAGAGACCACAAGTAGGCAGAGAGGCAGGCAGAGAGAGAGGAGGAAGCAGGCTCCCCGCGGAGCAGAGAACCTGATGCGGGGCTCAGTCCCGGGACCCCGAGATCATAACCCGAGCCGAAGGCAGAGGCCCAACCCACTGAGCCACCCAGGTGCCCCTCACTGAAGAGTTTTAAGCAGAAGAGTGATTCAATCAAAATAATATTTTAGAAATATCTGGATGGTGGCTGGTGTTCATAATTAACATTTTTGATTGCTTGCTTTATATTAATGTTTTCAAAAACATCTACCCAAAATATATAAACATATACAACTAAACTGAATACACTGTGTACATGAACACACTTAAATATAAAGGAAATGATGAGATAATACCTAAACAAAACTGAATAAATGTTCAAATCTTTTCATTCTGAATCCTAGATGGGTCATCTTGCAGTGAGGTCCTGGAGTCCCTGACAGACCAAGGCCCTGAGGGAACTGCCAGAAACATGGGCACCATTTTAACAGAACTTGCCAACGTGTGGACACTTCCCACAATGCTCTGCTTCTTCTGGGGACTTGGGGCCATGGGTTCATAGTCTTAAGTGTTCCCCACTCCCTCGCCATGAATTTCCCCTGACCACCACTGTTAGGCCAGGAAAGTTTCAGCACAACTTGTATAGAGGATTTAGTTGAGGCTGGAGGCTCAGTAACTCAGTTTGTAATGCAGGTGTGAGATGACAGAGGTCTGGGCTGTGGGGTAGCAGTGGGAATGGAGAGAAGTAAGAGAAATTTGAGAATTTTTTAAAAATAGGCTCCACACTCAGCTTGGAGCCCAGTGTGGGGATTGAAACCACCACCCTGAGATCAAGACCTTAGCTGAGATCAAGAGTTAGACGCATAACTGTCTGAGCCATGCAGGTGCACCTAGACATTTGAGAAATTTCAATGAGACAGGATCCACAGAACTCAGTGATGGATTGAATGTGAGGATATGGAAGATGGAGATAAGGTTGAGTGCCTTTGGCCAGCCCCATGGGTGAGGTGCCACTGAGATGGGGAATACCAAAGGACAATCAGAATCTTATTTTGGTGGGATAGAAGAGGGAGAAAGAAAAGTCATGATAATAATTGTAAGTTAGATATTTAGTAAATAACTCCTGTGTGCACAATACTGAACAAGGCACTGTGGAGGATGCAAGGAATCATCAGGTACTTGCCCTGTGCAGGAATAACAGCAGTGTTTGAAATTTGTTCCTTTGCCTCTGGTCCAGAGGCTTGGCCTGTTCTGTCTTTTCCTTGCAGCCCACAGAACACACAGTCTGTCCTTGGATGGGGAACTGAGAGGGGAGAGCTAGCTTAGATCATGTTCCAGTGTCATGGATGGTGAGGAAGGCCTTTCTATGACAGTTCTGGTCCAGGCAGCTGCAATGGGCTGAAGAGTTCAGGCTGGACTTTGTTCTCTTTGACTATTATTTACTGTAACAACAATATTATAACACTGTTGAAGAACACTATAGGAAATTTACAAAGAAAAACATAGGCCATAATTCCCACATGGTAGTTCATAAGAGCTTATTTTCTATCCCACATTGCCTCCCGGGCCTTGACCACATGTGTGTATTTTTTTTTTTACCTTGCTATAATTACAGTCATATATGTAGTCTTTTCCATTTACCATTAAAGTGTAAGCATAACAGTTGCAATGTTGTCTTCATTATGATTTTTTTGAAGCTTTTATTTATATATTTGAGAGAGAGACTGGGAGAGCAAAGAGAGAGAGAGAGAGAGAGAGAGAGAACATAGAGTGAGAGGGAGAAGCAGACTCCCAGCTGAGCAGAGTCTGATGCATGGCTTGATCCCAGGACCCTAAGATCATGACCTGAGCCAAAGGCAGACGCTTAACAACCGAGCCACCCAGGTGCCCCCATAATGATATTTTTTAATGGCTGCAAAATACTCTGGAGATGATGTACAATAATTTTCTTAACCACGCCCATATTGTCTAACCTCTAGATTATGTCTAATTCCTTGCATGAAGCATGAATTACTTCTGTCTAGGTTCTCCTTTCACTAACCCTGACTTGTTTAAAGTAAAGGGCTGCTCTGGTTCTCTCCTTTTAAAGGGAAACATTATGCAAACATAGTTTCCAGCTGAGGAGTGACAGAACACATTCTACTAGATCTAAATGCAGCTTGGTCTTCCATTTTCTGGTGGTGGAGAAAATAACTTGTTCTTTACACTTAGTGGTGAATGGAAAGATACTTAAGCCAGGAGTCTGAATCAGGTGAGGTAAGGCAAAGACTGAGACCAAGAATAGAAGGTGAAATAGCAATCTGTGTGTGTGTGTGTGTGTGTATTTGTTTGTGTGCATACACATGTGTGTATGTGCTGCTGGAGATCAGGAATCAGGCTAGAATGAAGTTGCATCCCAGTAGGGCACATGACATTAGGTAAAGCTATGGGCTGGGAGTGTGCTTATTTGATGTTTGGACATTGTGACATTCTTAAAAAAAAAAAAAAAACAACTCAACATGTCAGCCGTTTTAATACCATGTAAGTATGCATGGCAACATCATATCTTTCCAGAAGCACTTCCGTCACATTCCCCATGTAATCCCACACCTTTCCTTAGTCAATGCCTTCTGTGTACCTCTCTCATTGCAGACCTTGCCTTAGAAACTGCAAAATTACACCAGTCAAAGGCCTTGTATGTTCTAGATAGGTTCCCAACTCTTGTTCTTATACACAGTCTAGGGCAGGCCATGACTGCCAAGTGGAAGACTCAGGGGACTGGGCAGCCTCTGCTTTTCTCCCACCCTTCTGGGAAGATCTGAGTTGCCCTAATTTGTTGAGCTTCCTGGTCCTAAAGGCTCTGCCAATGGGAAGGGGTATTACAGTAAGTTATTGAGGGACTGCTTTGGCCACAGGGAAATGGTCCACACTTGATATGTCTCAAGCCACTTCAGGTGACACAATTTCATCTTTTACATTAGGGTGATTTTCAGTTTTAAATAAATTACAAGCATCAGGATAAATCTGTTGCTTCTGTTCCCTTTGGTATAAATGAATCCCAGGTTATTAGGCAGATAGGATCTTTTCTCTTGGGGCCTGATGTATCATTTGGACAAATTACTTTCCACAAAGAAAGGAGAGCAGGTGACACTGCAGTCAGTTCTGGCTCAGAGAATGGAAGGTCTAGGACAGAAGCAGCCTTTGTCTACATTCTTGGGGGCCACTTTCTCTCCAAGGAACAGGAAATATGATGGTTCATACTTGACAGAGTCTCTGTCCTTACAGAGAGCCAGAATGGCTATGGTGATCATATAACAGAATTGGGTCTGACTTTATGTATACCTAGATTACATCCCAGCTCTGTATTAATAAAAATAAAAGTAGATAATAAATTTATTGAGCAGATACTATATGTCAGGAAATATACTGAGTGATGGTGATAAAACAATCAACAAAACAGACAAAAATCCCTAATGCTATGGAGATGGACAATAAAAAAATAAATAAAATGTATAGGATATTTCATGGTGATAATTTGCAATAGGGAAAAAATAAAGCAGAAAATACAGTTAAGGGGGCATTGAAATTTTAGATAGATTGGTCAGAGAAGGCCCCACTGAGCAAAGAACTGAAGAAAGTTAGGGAGAGAACTGAATTAGTCAACGTTCTCCAAAGAAACAGAATCAATAGGAGATATTTATTTATTTGTTTATCAATTATGGGGGCGTGGCTCACATTAATGGAGGATGAGAAGTCCCAATAATCTGCCATGGGCTAGCTGGAGATGCAGGAAAGCCAATATTGTAGTTCCAAAGGCCTGAGAACCTCAGGGTCAGTGGTATAAGCCCCAGTCTGAGAGCAGGAGAAGCCCAATATATCCCAGTTCAGTAGTCAGGCAGAGAGAGCAAACTTCTCCGTCCTCTACATTTTTGTTCTATCTAGATCCTCAGTGGATTGCTTGATGCCCACACATTGGGAAGGGTGAGCTTCTTTACTCAGGCCGTTCAAGACTTCTGAAAACATCCTTACAGACACACTCAGAAATAATGTTTAAGCAGATACCTGGGCACCCTGTGGTCCAGTCAATTTGACACATAAAATTAACAATAATAGGAACCATGTGGCAAAGAGTCTTATAAAGCAAAGGCAAAACATGGGGCAGATTATGACTCTGCAAATAATTAATGAATACATCACAATTTATTAGTTTCCCTAGTGTCTCCACTCCTTTAGTTCAGATGCACATGAGGAGAAGCAGCCTTAATGATCATTTTCCACCAAAGCCTTTCAACACACTGATGAAAAATCTACAAATAGTTACCAAAAGTCAATTGTATTAAATAGCAGGGACTTTTCCCATGCTAGTTCTCTGACCTTGAACCACTTATTTTCTCTCTTTGAGCCTCATTGTTTCATTTGGGAAATGGGGACATGATGTAGTATTGGGAGTTGCTGTGAGGCTCCGTGAAAAATGACTATGGAAGTGCTTTGTACCCAGCTTTCTGAAAATAGCAGGGATTGTTCCTACTAGCCTAGGCCTGATAAATGTCCTGCTTGCCAGTGGGTCAAGTTACTCATTAGCCTGCCCCCAGCACCACAGCAACCAGAAGGCCACACTGAGACCTCAGCTAGTGAGAGAAGTTGTATGGGAGAAGTTCAGCTCAGGGCTGGAGAGAACAGGGGCCTTTTGGTTTCACGCATGCAGAGAACTGAGATATAGGCTTGATACTTTTGGAGGACTAGTTAGATGTCCTGTATTAGTTATCTATGGCTATGTAACAAATTACCACAAACTTAGCAGCTGAAAATAATACACATTTATTCTCCTATAGTTTCCCTGGGCCAGGAAAGCTTAACTGAGTGTTCCTCACAAATCAAAGTGTGGGCCACACCAGGCTCTAATCTGGGACTTCCGGGAAGGATCTGCTACCAGGCTCATTCAGGTTGCTAGCACACTGCATAGCTTTGCAATTTCAGAATGATTATCCCAGTTTCTTTGCTAGGTGTCAGTCAAGGGATGTTCTCATCTCCTAGAGTTCATTCTTTGGTCCTTGCATATGGGTCCTTCAATCTTCAAAGCTAGCAAGAGTGCACTCAATCTTCCTTGTGCTTTGAATGTCTTTCACTTCCCCGTCTGCCATTAGCCAGAAAAAACTCTGCTTTCTAAGGCCTTCTGTGATTATATCAGACCAGCCTAGGTGATATCCATATATTAAAGTCAACTGATTTGGAAGTTTGTATCTGAAAAATCCTTTTACAGCAGTATATAAATTAGTGTTTAATTTAATAACCTGGGAACAGATGTCTTAGGGAAACATATTTAGAATTCTATCCATCACATGTCCTCCCTGAATTATTAGAATGATGTCAACAATTTTCCTTTGGGGTCTATTTCAAGTCCCATAGAATGAAAAAAAAGATTGTAAGCACAGAAATCAAACAATATCTACAACCTCTTATTGTCTGTGTGTTTTTTTTCTCTAGTTATCTGGCTAAGCTGTGCCTTGAGCACAAGTACCAGGTATATCCAGAAGGAATTATAGTTCCAGCTATCAATCAACATCAAAAGGGAAGAGTCTGTTTCTCAAGCAGAAAACTGAAAGTCCAAGGCAGCCCCTTGAAATGTGGTGAAAGATGTTTCTTAGGGAGGTTTGATCAACAACCATTGAAAAGAATTAACAGCCATTTGGGTCACAGTCTTTCTGGCAGAATGACAATAAGAGACTACTATGGAGGAAGAGATTTCTCAAGGCTCAAGAGTTGGGCAATGTTGGTCTATCTGCTATTCTCCACATAGATATTCTCCCTTCATGTCCCTTTAAGAGGTGATGTTTAATTCTCCTAAGTTAAGAGTTTCCAAACAATGATGCAAGGCAAGCCACAGGCCAACAACCCAACACAGACAGGTCTTGGTATTAGAGGAAACCATAAGCTTGATCTGGGTATCTATGGATACCTGGGTCAGTTGGGGATAGAGCACTGTCTTTTGGGATCTTTTCCACTGGCCTTCAGATCAGTGACTGTTCAACTCACTATTTCTTCTGATGAGAAGACTGCATTTCCATCCAGACAGTGAATGATGTAAGAAACTGGATCCTGAGCAAAGAAAGATATAACTAAGCCAAAGGTTAGGGGGCAGCCTGAAGGGCAGAGTGGGACCTATCAGACAATATCACTGGAAAGCCCCTGCCATCTGCTACTAACAATCCCCAAATGATTAGAGGAAGGAGGGAGCAAAGGAACTTCAGGATTGGACATAAATGACTAAATGACTTTTCCTAAATGCAATTAGAGCAGCAGTCCCTGTAATTCAGAGAGAAGGATTTCAAAACTTTCACCTCAGGTCTAAGGTGGTAGGACAAGAGAGCTGATTCTGTCCTCATTAAATAAGCAAACCTGGCTCAGTTTTAATTGTAGCTCTCTTTTCACAGCTATGGTTATGCCGAGAGACAAGTCGCATACTTCTTCTTCCAGTACATCAGACAAGCAAAAACCAGTGAATCCTGCACATAAGGTGCTGCAGAGTTAATGTGAATGAATGAATGAAAAAACAGGAGATACTTAAGAGAACCTTAAGAGAGAAGTGATGTTGGTGCTGACTCATAATGTGACAAGGCGACATTTTGCCTCATTGGGCAACTAGCTCCTAAAGTTTTTCTGCCTAAATGTGGTAGAGGGGTCAGAAAGACGTTTTTTCAAAGGACTTCATACTAAGTTTGATCACCCAGGGTAGAAAAAGGCAGTCAGGAATTTATCTGGCTGCTGTTATTCTCTCCCCTCCTGCAAACCTAGTTCTTGGTTCTTCAGGAGTGATGTTAAGAGAAAGATGGTTGTGAGACAAAAGGCTGAAAGCCAGAGAAGATAGGTAAATGTGTTAATTTTTAAAATGCAAAAATAAGCCCAGGAACATGATTTTTTAAAAGATTTTATTTATTCATTTGAGACAGATACAGAGGAAGAAAGAGCATGAGCAGGGGGAGAGGGAGAAACAGAGTCCTCACTGAGCTGGGAGCCAGACATGGGGCTCAATTCCAGGGCCCGGAGATAATGACCGGAGCCAAAGGCAAATGCTTAACCATATGAGCCACCCAGGCAGCCCAAGGTTGGATTTTCTAATCAAAAGCTCACCTCTTCTCAAAATGACCAGTTCCAGATAATTTTACAGGTTGATTGTTTTATCAGACTTTCCAAGAGAAGATAATCTCTCTTCTCTACATGTTGTTCCAGAGATAAGAAAAAAGTGTGAAAGGTGCCCACTTGAGTTAGGATGTCTTTTTTTTTTAAAGATTTTATTTATTTATTTGACAGAGAGAGATGATAAGTAGGCAGAGAGGCAGGCAGAGAGAGAGGGGGAAGCAGGCTCCCTGCTGAGCAGAGAGAGAACCCGATGCGGGGCTCGATCCCAGGACCCCGAGATCATGACCTGAGCCGAAGGCAGAGGCTTTAACCCACTGAGCCACTCAGGTGCCCCAAGTTATGATGTCTTGATGTCAAATCTGCATAAGGGACATCAAAAGAAAATAACATTTACAGGAAATGTCATTTAAGACTATAGATAACAATTGCTAAGCAAAATATTAACTAAATCTAATAATGTATTAAAAACAAAACAAAATATATCAAGTAAACAAACACAAAAAATGCCATCATGGACAATTAGACTTTATACTCAAGATATAAGAATGGTTCAGCATCAGGAAATCTGTCAATGTCATTTATCACATTAATACACTTGGGGAAAACAATGAAAAAGATTATAGATGAATAGAAAACATTTTATAAAGTTGAACATCTATATGTGATAAAATACATTAAAATTATTATAAAGGAACCCCCCTCACCCATATCAAGACAACCTATTAAAAACCCACAGCAAATGTTATACTTAAAAGAGGTGAAACAATAGAAGCAAGTTAATATGGAAAGTCCTAGGAAGAAGAAATAAGAAGTTTCCCAAAAAAGAAATAAAATGAGTGTATTTGCGCATTTTGTGATGATTTATATAGACAGTCTAAGAGAATTAGACAAACATTAGAACTAATGGGAGTCCAACAAGTTTACTAGATGGAAGAGCAGGTCTCTCATATCAATAGTATCTTCTACATCAGCAGTAACCAGTTAGAAAATATAAAGGCACCAATATGGGACTGGATAAAGGAAGTATGAAAGATGTAAATGATGGAGATATATAGCGATTAAAGGGGAAGAACTATGAACATGGCAAAATCTCAAAATAGTAATGTGGAGTGACAAAAATAAGAGGTGTCCACACCACAAGCTAGAACTTATTGTGGGTAAGTTCTGCATGTTGTTCTAAGAACTTTCCAGTTTATCCTCAGTACACACCCTATCAGGTTGAAATTAAAAGGCTCCCTTCTTTATTGGTAAGAAAACAGAGGTGTTGAGAGGTTAGTAACTCATGAAGGTAGGGTCCAAATTCAGCATCCTGACTTCAGAGGCTGTGCTCTTACCATTAGTAGTACCCAGTAGTGTTTGCATGGCAGGGGCATTGAGTGGCCACAGAATGGAAGAATCCTCATGATATTCCCTTCATTTAACACTGCACCTTATAGTTTGTAAAGCAACTTCTTGCCCATATCTCATGGGGTCCTCATGACACATTTATAGATGAAAAAAGTAGAGCTCAGAGATTAAACAACTTGTAAAGAAATGAAGGAACCAGGACAAAAACGCTGATCTTTTGCCTCCTCCCTCAGTGTTTTTTCTACTATGCTAGAGCCGGGGGTACCATGACAAGACTCGCAATCATCTGCTGTAAAACATCTATTTTTTGGTTTACTTTAGTTAGTTTTGTTTTGTTTTTTAATTGTCTTTTTACCTCTCACACCAATACTTTGGTAAAATGCAAAACTGAATCACTAGAAGGGTGAAAAGACACAAATTATTTTTTAAATTATTCATTATCAAATTGCTATGAGTTTTGAAACACTTACTTTCAATTTCTGTACCTACTTCATTGCAGTCTGGTCCTGATCCATAGACCACACTTTGAGTAGCACTATTCTAGGGTTGTACCTGGTTTCAGTTTTCCGTCTCTGTCCTCCTCAGTTTCCTTCCTCCCGTTATTACCTGAGAGATCAACAAAAAGCCAACCTCTAGGAAGCAAGGTTGCTGTTGGGATGCAGAGTGGAGCTAGAAAAGGGCCCATGCCCCAAGACCCTGCAGGCCACTCAGCCCCTGTCTTGGATTTGCCTGTGCTGGGTCAGACATGCATAGTGGATGGTTTGGGAGAGTGGGAATCACTTGAAGTGATTAGAAAAAGTAATAGCAGGAAGGAAGGCAGTTGCTGGTTGATTACAGTTAGAGGAGACATAGTTATGTATCGGCATACAGTGCCAGAACTCTGCCTTTGAGGTTCTTGACTATCCATAACCACAAAATAGCCTGCCTGGGAGGATTTTTGGAGAAACAACCTGGAGGGAGCTTCTTGCCCAGTGTTTCCTCTTCCAGTGCAAATTTCTTTCATATGAACATCTGCTTTTACTCTGGACTGTCCGTCAAGATCAGATCTGATGATGGATTTCAGTCAGGGCTTATTTCATGGGTGTGCAATCAATGTAGTCACATGGGGCTCCGTGCTGGGTTTAATGCCCTATTGTCATTATCTTGAAATTCTTAATAATTTTGAAAAATAGGCCCCATGTTTTCATTTTGCATTGGACACACAAATTATGTAGTCAGTCCTGATAGGGAGTTTATATCCAACAGGGCAATTGACAGTGTGCCACAATGGGAGGTACTGGAAGAGAGACAATCAGGCTGGATTTCCTCCCACACAACAGATCAAAAATGCCAATTCCCCCTGTGGAGCAGTAGAGAAATTGGCAGTCACTGTGAATCACATATTGTAAGTAAGACATCAATTGTGTGTGTGTGTGGGGGGGGGGTGATAAAACTCTATTATCAATACTTATTGAGATGTTAAGATCTACTGTGTTTCCAAACTGAATTGAACCAAACATCATGTCTTATTTTCCTCTCCTCAGATTTCAGTAACTTCAGGAGGATTAATATAGATAATTGCTTTGCATGCATTATCTCTTTTAATCTGCCTCCTTCTTCAATCTAAATGTCATTAACCCTCTTTTACAGACAAAGAAACTGAGGCACAGAACAGTTAAGTGATTTGCTTCAAAGCCTATTCTCTTTGGCTTTGTGGCTATACCATTCACTTCTTTGATCCTCTGGGCTCTGTGTGGAAGTAGTGATGGGCCAAAGAGAAGGAATGACTCCAAATATTGGCACCAGCTTCTGAGCAGTGAAATTGCCAAAGAGCCATCATGGGGGCTGTAGTCTGTGAGGAATCCACACCTCTGGGATTGAGAAAATTTGTGGCTACCTGTGAGGGTGGGGTGACCTCCATTGGTCTGACACACATATGTTCTCTCAGCATGGCCACCTGCCTTGTGCTGAGTAGACCTGCCAGAGTGTCCTCTTCTCTGTTTCTTCTTCTTTGACTCTACCCTGGCCATCCACTCCCTCTTTCTTGCCTTCTGGAGCCAACAAAGACCCTTTTTTCCTTTGTGACAAGAGCTATGCTTTTGACTTGTGCTTCTGGGTCCCTCAGAGTCCTTGCAAATGAATGGTTCCCAGGCAGACCTAAGACAAAGGTGATTGGAGAATGGGTGGAAAGAAGCATAGGATAGAACATAGGCCAAGAAGGAAGCAACAAGTTCAGAGACATACCCTGCTCTTCTCCAGAAATGGAAACTGCACAAATGTGCTGCTTCCATTTGGCCTGGGAATCTGTTACCTCCTCTCTAACCACCTATAGCAACATTTAGAACCAATGATAATGACCAAGTCTAGGACCTAAGAATGATTGTGCTCAATGTTGTGAGTCTAGAGTAAATCAAGTAAATTTTCAAACTGATCTATCATGCCCTTTGGAAATTTGTCCAAAATTCTCTTCTTTGCAATTGTATATTTAGCAAAGCATGCACTTTTTATTGGCCTCTAATGTTGATACCCCTGTTTCCCCCACCTGGACTCTCTCCATTAGCTATCCCTTATTTCTAGCATTTTCAATCTCTTCCTTTCTCCTGCTCTTTCTCCTAAACTTATAACCATTTTTCTCTCTTTTAGTCTTAAAAAAGAAAATTCTTCCCACTCCTTGTGAAGCTTTCCCCTCCCCTCTTGACCAAAATTTTACAGAGTTGGTCTATATGCGCTACCTCCTCTTCTCTTTTACAACTTCTTAAGGCCATGGATCTGGTCCCATTCCCTTTCCTCCAAGGTCACCCATGACTGCCTCATTGCCAACATACCAAATTTCATCCTCCTGTACCTACCAGATGTCATTCAGCTTCATGTTCCATTTCCTCTTAGAATCCCTTTCCCTCTTTAGCTCCCATCATGCAGCAAGCTGTCTGTTCTCATGTCCTTCTAGGACTGCTTTTGCTCATATTCTGCTCACTTATAAAGTTCTTTCCCAGGTCTCTGCCCTTTTCTTTTATACTCTTTCCCTTAAAGACCACATCCATACCCCCAGATTCATCCATTATCTATGTGATGAACTCAAGAATCTGTCTGTAGCCCAATCCTGCCTCCTAAGCTCCAGACTCACATATGGAGACATTGAGAAGCTCCAGTTGCATATTCCACAAGCACCTCTAATCTTTTCTGGGTCAGATTTGATTTACATATTCTCATTACCTTTCTCAAAATCTCCCGAGTGTTTTGTTTCAGGAATAAGTATCATTATCCATCTCTGCACTCAAGCCAGAAATTTAGAATTTATTCTTGACTCTTCTCTCCTTATCACTTCTTAATCCTTCTCCTCTTCTCACTTTCCACACCTTCTTGATGAGTTTATCTACTCTTCTGGCTCCCCAAATCAATCTTCAGCTCAAATCTTTTTCCTAATCTCCAGACCCATGAGGTAAATGCCTGGTAGAAAACTCCAATTAGACAGCTTACAGGCACCCCAAACTCATCATGTTAACACTTAAGTCATGTTCTTTTGCTACTCCAATCCCCAGTATCGTTTTACTTTTATTATTTCCTATCTTGATATATGACATCACTTATTCAATCTGATTTCCTGGCAGAAATTTGGCAGACTTCTGCCCCACCAATATCTAATCCATTACCAATATTTGTCAATTCTACCTGCAAAATACACCCTATAGGCTCCTAGAAGTCCACTTATTACACAGGGTTAGGGATTTCTGATCAAGATGCTCATCAGTATGACACAAATATCTATTTCTAATTCAGGCTTTCCTTCTGTTTTCTGGATTTATTGTCAGATTGCATAATGAACACTTCCTTATGACTGTTACTCAGTTTCCTGAATATATTCACCACCAAATCCATCATCTTCCCTCCTTTGTTCTCTGTTTATTATTGTTTTTTGTAGGTGCACCACCACCTTCCTCTTGGTCTCCTAGTCTAAAAACCTCTAAAGCATCTGACTGTTTCACCTTCATCCTTTATATTCAGTTTTGTTGATTTATTCTCTTCCACAACACTCACATTCATTTTTGCCTTTGCATTTCTCTTCCCACTTTCCTACTTCAGTCCATCAGGATTCTCTGGCTTTTTCAAGGATCTCTTTGCTGACTAAAGTCTCTGATCTCACTTCCAAATTATCCCTTGAGCCTTATCATGGCTCAAAAACCATCCAAGGCTCCTCTTCTTATTCTAGGATCAAACCCCGACTGTCAACATGAAGGGCATTGTGAGAAGGAAAGGAAGGGTGAATGAGGGGAATTCGGAGGGGGAGATGAACCAGGAGAGACTGTGGACTCCGAGCAAAAAACTGAGGGTTTTGGAGGGGAAGGGGGGGTTGGGCGAGCCTGGTGGTGGGTATTGAAGAGGGCACATATTTCATGGAACACTGGGTGTGGTGCATGAACATTTGATCTTATAACACTGAAAAAATAAAATAAAAGTATCTGGGAAAAAAACCCCCAAAAAACCTCGACTGTCTCTCAATCCCTTGCTTGAGCCATAAGCCTTATTTCTACCAACTTCCTTCTACATACCCTCCGCTGTAGAAAAATAAGTTGGACTATTCTGCAAACATACCTTGAGTTTTCTACCCGTGAATCATGCATATGCCTTAAGCACTTTCCTCTCATCAATATTTGTCCAGTAAAATCCTACCCCTCATTTAAGGCCTAGGGCTAATGTTGACTCTTTTTTAAACTTTCACTAAACAGAGTTCATCAGTACATGATTTTTGTATTTCTGTTTCTCCTAGCAACTCAGCTTACTCATATTTTATACCACTTGTCTAGTCCTGTTTTTCTCCACCATTGGATATTAAACTCTATGAAGGTAGAACCATGTCTTAGTCCTCTCTGTATTCCCAAGGCCTGGCTCACAATAGATGCCCAGGAAAGTTAGCTAAGTGGAAGCCTGAATGCAGTCTTTCAATCAAGTGAAGTGATTCCTTTTTGGATTCCTGTATCAAACATAGGTAAACACTTGTGAAAGAAAGAGATAATTGTGAAAACACTTATCTCTTCAAATAGATTGCAAACCAGGTGAAGGCATGGTCAATGTCATCTGTATCTCTCTGTCCCCTGCACAGGGTAAGCTCTCAAGCAGTGTGACTGAATGAAAAGAATATGGGACAAATCAGCTAACACTATGAAAGCTCATAATTTTCTTTGCATATTAAGGTTTGTTTGAAGAAAATCTATAATGTCAGCTAAAGCCTTAAGCCATCATGGAGCTACGGGTATTATAGAACAGGAGAGATGGGTGGAAGAGTATATGAGTGAGGAAGTGAGTGAGGGAGATAGAGAAGGAATAATCCTATTAGTGTATGAGCTAGTGAGTGAGTGGATGAGAAAAAGGGAAAAGAATAACTAAGCCACTGAATGAATGAATGATGGGGTGAATGAATAAATGACTAAGGTAACTTATTTCTTGAACAAGTGAATGCATAATTCAGTGACTAAGAAAAGAACAAATGGGTACGGGGCACCTGGGTGGCTCAGTGGGTTAAAGCCTCTGCCTTCGGCTCGGGTCATGATCTCAGGGTCCTGGGATCGAGCCCCACATCGGGATCTCTGCTCAGGCGGAGAGCCTGCTTCCCCCTCTCTCTCTGCCTGCCTCTCTGCCTACTTGTGATCTCTCTCTCTCTCTCTGTCAAATAAAAAAAAATTAGAAAAAAGAACAAATGGATACATTTTCCCTTTCATCTTTGAGGAAATTATTTAATTTTCTAGGCCTCCTGGTTCCTAAGCAGTGGTCTCAGGCACACTTTGGAAGGTCTCTGCTTCCTCAGGTTTTAAATTACAGCCCACTTAGGCTGCCTCCATGGATGATGTACTCCCAAACTTCACATATACATATAGGTAGACAGATAGATAATTTTTTAATTGTTATGAAAGCAGCACCACTTTAAAATTCAATTAATTACTAATGTTCTTCATCGTTTATCAAGTACTGGTTGTTGCTTGTAATCTTTAAAGGGAATGAAACTAAAAGAATTAAGAAACAATTATGTCTGGAAAAAAAAATAACCCTCCCCAAATCTAATCACCTTCTGATGGAGAGCTGCATGCTGAGGTGGCTGGGGAGGGAGAGGGGGAAGAAGCGCCCATGCACCACTGAAACTCTTGCAGTTGGTCTGTGGGTAAAATGAGTGGTGACCTCCCAGCATGATGTGGAAGACAGCAATTCTTCATGTGGTCTCAGGAAGCAGGGCTGTGTCATGCTTGTGTGGCTGGTGAAGCAGAGCTATTGCTTGTGGGGATAGGGGCTGCCTGTGCCTTCCCACAGCAGGGGGCTGAGTGCCAGGCAGTCCTTGGGCTGCTAAGGAGCTGGGGACTCCCTCCCAAACCTTACTGACCTTTTTTACTATGGAGAGGAAGAGGTTTGGCTTGGGACAGTCAGGGAAGGGCAGAAATTATAGGACAAGAGCCCACCAGGAAGACAGCTAGTTGCAAGAGTTACAGGGTAGATGTGAGATTCCACACTTCAGCCATTTCTCATTCTTCAGTATGTTGCAGACATTAGCTAACTAACATACAGGCTGGTCACTGCTACCCACCTTTACTGCCTTCTACTCCAGGACTGGGAAAAGAGGCTTGGGCCTCATTGTGGCTAACCTCTACCCTGGGAGAACTGCAAGGGCTTAAGACCCATTCTCCTAGGCAGCAAACCTAAAATGCCCATGCTGACACGGTATCCTGATGCTTGCTCCTTAAAGATGTGGCAATAGAGGGGAGCCTGGGTGGCTCAGCAGGTTAAGCCCCTGCCTTTGGCTCAGGTCATGGTCTCAGGGTCCTGTGATTGAGCCCCGCATCAGGCTTTCTGCTCAGCAGGGAGCCGGCCCCCCTCCCCACCTGCCTCTCTGCCTGCTTGTGATCTCTCTCTTTCTGTCAAATAAATAAATAAAATCTAAAAAAAAAAAAAGATGTGGCAATAGAGCATTTCTGTGTGCTAGTCTCATGGCTTAAAGAGATGCTATGCCTTAGACAAGTGCCCAGTAATGTACATATGAGAACAAGGTCTCTTGCCTCCCAGGCTGTATTCTTGCTTGGAACCATCTGTGCCATTCCCATGGGAAAAAGGATCTTAGACACTGCTCAGACTGGTGTCCTAGTAAGAGAACTACTTGAGATGCAAGAGATATTGCTCTCATGAGTACACTTTGGGGCCACTAACTCACAAGACCTGTGCCCTGTGAGTATATAACACATAGGCTTTCTCTGACCCTCATTTCCTTGTATCTGTGAGGTTGGATTAGAACCATGGTTCTTAAGCTCTTTTAAGCATCAGAATTTCCTATAAAGCTTGTTAAAACAGATTACTGGGCCCACAACCTGTAGTTTCTGTTTCACTAGGTCTGGTGTTTATAACATGTCCATATGTGATGCTGATATTGCTGGTCTAGGGACCACATTAAGACCCATTGGTCTACGTGGTACCAAAATGTGTGTGGCCAGGTACAAGGCAGTATCTTATCTGTTTCCTTATCAGCTTCTGGAACAACCCCATGATCTGGGGAGTCCCTATTCCTTTTAGAGATGGGAAACAGGCTCATGATGGTGCCCAGACTTACCTGAAGTCCTACTGCCAGCGAATAGTAAAGCCAAGATGTGAAGCCAAGCCTTAAGTTCCCAGACTCTGCTCTGCTTTTTCTACATCTCATGATCTAGGAGAATCCCTAGCTTGTTTTCCAGCTGCCACATTTGCCACTCCTATTTGTAGTGCTGTGAAAATTGCACAACCATAATAACATATAGAGCTTACTACATGCCAGGCACTGTTCTCAGAGCTATGTAAACATTATAGCATTTAATTTTTACCCTTCTGCTAGGAAGTTAATGGGGTATTATTATATTTAAATATATGGAAACTGAGGCACAAGGATGGGCAGCTAACTTTCCCAAGGTCAAAGAGTAAAGAAGTATTGAAGCTGGGACTTACTCCTATGCAGTCTAACAGCTAGGTCTCTGATTTGAGCACTACACCCCAGGGATGATAGTAATCCTAAAAGAATGCCTTGGGCCCCTGACTTGCAGAAAAAGGGAGCTCAGGGAATAGGCTTAGGGCCCCAAGAAACAGGAGTTACCCTGGGGAAGGTAGGGGCTCCCTACTATGAAATTTTCTGCAGCTTTTCACAGAGTGCCTGTCACAAGGTCTGTCTCATGGCTGGGGCTCCCAATCTCTTCCCTGTATCATTGGCCCCAGACCCCATATGACCAGGGATGTCTGTCAAGGGGCCCAGCACACTCAGTGAGATGTGAGATATAGTAGTCAGGGCACGCATGTGGGCATGTGGGCCTGCCAGGCTGGCTGCAAAAGGCTTGATTACATAATGGCATTTAGAAAATGGCACTTGTCTTTTCTTCAAAGACCTTCAAGATGATGAATTGAGGCTTATTGAAATGGCCTTAAATCAAAGTTCTGTGAACAACAGCTTGCTCAGTCTCATGCAAAGTAGATTTCTCTTTAGAATGGCAGATACCAGTAGTTCCTTACTACTGGCCGTCTTCTGGGTTCAGGGTCTGGATCAGGGACCAGAGACATGGAAGATGAGAGCATGAACCAAAATAACCCCATACGACAGAGAGTGTGAAGTCTCTGTGTACCTATGGGGGCTCTGAGGCCCCAAGAGAAGCGACCAACATGTCACCTAGTTAGGCAGTCAGGCAAATATTTTCTGAGTCCTTAGGAACCTTCTAATGGCCATATCCCCCTGGAATGACTCTGGGGTCTGCCTATGTGGGCAACATACTGCCTGAAGCTGCCATTTGCTCCAATGGGCCACCTCTGGATTCCTTTTCTTTTCTTCTAAGATGGGTCTAGGTGATACGCAGGCTGCTATATTTACTCCCAAGCCCTGTGGACTCTGGAGCTACTGCTCTTTGTGATTTCAACTTGTGCACCCCCTCTACTTATCACACCTAACCTATTCCTATCACCATCTTGAGAGTTTGGATGATGGCACTTGCATGAAAATGGCACATCTCATCTCCTACACTGATATCCCAACATTTTCTCTGTTGTATTGCCCACCTACAGGGTCTTACTATTAGGTGCCAACTTCGAACTTTCACGAGCAGTCAAAGCTTGTCCTGGCAATCACTCCTGACCATCTGTCCAGGGAACAGCATTCTTTTGAAAGGCATTTGTGACCTTTCCACTTTCTTAGTGCCTTAGTTTCCATATTTGTTAAGATAATGGGATTCTCTGGCTTTGCTACATCACTGAGTGGAGAGAGGATTCTGTGGCAGGAAGATGGGGTAAATATTCTGTAGCACTTGTAGCACTGCAAAGTGCTATGCAAGTACAATAGCCATGAGTATGACTCTGCTGCTGGGCCCATCTCCATCTGGCTTTCTCCCTGGACCATCTTTCTGGACATCTGCAAGTAGAGGCTGCTGTGTGGCTGACTGGTGACAGACTCCCATGGGATTTGGATTCAGCCTCCAAGGACTAGCAGCCATGGTACTATAAATATAAAGCAAAACAAAAGACAACGTAAAACAATATCAGAAAGAAAAAATATGATGACTTTGGAATTGACTGATGAGATTTGACAACAAAATTCTAATATACGTAAGGGGAGGAAAACTACAAACAGAACTGTGCATACACTGGGGCTGTGAGGACAGATGGGAAGAAATAGGAAACTGACCCTGTGTGTGCCTCCTGTACACAGGGGCTGGGGAGAGTGATGATAAGCAATTCAGTAAGGGCTTAGTTTTGAGGACCCCATGGTTTTGGGATTAGATGGATCTAGATATGATTGCATACTCCGCAGTAAGGATGAATGATAAAGAAATGCAGGAGGCTGTGGGAATCCAGAGGAAAAGCCCACAATCCAGACCCAGTAGCAACACAGGGAGGGGAATGTAGAGATAGGGAAATCTTACAGCAGCTGATGTGAAACTGAGAACAGAAAAATGAGTAGTAGTATGCCACACAGAAAGAAAAAGGGAAGTTTAGCCCACAGAGAAGGATAGTGTAAGCAAAAGGACAAAGATGGGAAGGAAAACACACCATTTGGGGAACAGCAAGTGCTCTGGTGAGGTTGAAACCTTAGATGGGAGGGAGATAGCCTGAGGTTGTCTGGGGCCAGGACCTTTAATGCTAAGCTCAGGAGCTTGAAATTGATTCTAGAAACAATGGAGAAGAAGGCATGATGGGGGGCTTAAGGAAGGAAGGGTCATGGTCTGACTTAATGCTTTCAGAAGATCTGTCTTCCTGCAGTGGAAAGAGGACGAGAGAGCAATAAAAGTAGAAGGAGACCAGGGAGCAGGCAGTTGCAGAAGTCCAGGTGGAAAAGCCTTGAGAAGAAGATCACGGGTTCAGTGTTAGACATGAGACATTTGATTTGTTGCTGGTACATCTATGTGGAAATGGGTAATAGTTGGATATACAGGTCTGAAGTATGAACTACAGATAAAGGCTTAAGTACATTAGGGAAGGAAGGGCCAAAAAGGAGACAATGAATATCCAGAGAGATGTGAGGGAAATCATATAGGTTTATGATTTCCTTTTCCTAATGATCTTGAAAGGTCAAGCAAGATAAGTAGAGATCAGTGTCGAGTGGATTTAATAATGTAGAAGTCACTGGTCATGCTCAAGTTCAGTGGAGTGAGAAGTGGGGCCTGTGACCAGATTGGACAGGATGAAGGACTGAATGTGTGGGGTGAAGGAGTGGTCTAATCCTGGTAGATAATTTATTTTAAAACTATGCTGAGAAGGGAGTAGAGACCTGAGCCTCTTTTGTTTCTGATGTGTGGCTTTGGAGTATGGTGGCACCATATGTATGTGTAAAGCCTGAAAATGTTAGTTTGTGGGCCAGCAGAGCTTCCTGTCTCCTCCAGCCAGTCCAGTAGGAGATAACTTTTCTTATCTTGGTGCTCCAAAAGCAGTGATTGTCTGTACTATTGCCTCAGGTGGATGGTGGCCTGAAGGATGGAGGAAGCACACTGGAGACAGAGATATCAGCAAAGCAAAGATCCAGAGGTAAAAAAGTTCACAATGAATTTGGGGTGTTGATAGAAAGCTAATATGACTGAAGCACAGTGGGCTATGGGTAAAATGTGGTTTGAGATGTGAGCAGGGGATAGCCAGGTCATGGTGAGTATTGTAGGCCATGGTAAAGACTTAGGGTTTTATTTGTTTATTTGAAATGCAAAGGGAAGCTATTAAAGGATTTTAAACAGGGAAGTGACATGATGTAATTTATTGTTTTAAATTGAAATTCAGTAAACACACAATGTTTTATTAGTTTCAGGTGCAAAGCATAGTGATTCCACAAGTCTATATGTTATGCTATGCTCACCACAAGTATAGCTACCCTCTGTCACCATACAGCGCTATTATAATACAATTGATTATATTCCCTATGCTGTGCCTTTTATCCCTATGACTTATTTATTTTACAACTGGAAGCCTGATAGTCTGGCTTTGGTGTAGAGAAAGGATTATACAAGGCAACCTAGAAATAGGGAAATAATTCATTTATTCATTAAATATATATTTATTGAGTGATCACTCTCTGACAGAATTGCTCTATTCGGATAAAGCTGAATAGTAAAGACCAGGTCCTTCCCTCCATGGAAGCATCATTCTACTGGGACAAACAGATAATGTTAAATAAATAAATAAATAAATAAATGACATCACTTTAGGTGTTGATAAATATGGAGAAGTTAAAATGGGTTAATGAGGTAAAGAGTGACTAGGACTGAAGATCTATATCAAGATCTAGATAAAGGAGATGGCCTTTATAAACAGGTAGTATTTAGACTGAAAGCTGAATAAGAAGGATCCAGGCACTCAAAGATTTTAATAAAAGTGTTCCAGATCTCTAGGCAGGGGAAAGAGCAAATGAAAAGGCTCTATGGTGAGAACAAGCTTGGTGTGTTTGAGGAGCAAGCAGAACAGAGTGGCTGGAAGGTATGAAGCAGGGTGGGGGAGAGTGTTAAGAGATTGATGTCAGAGAGTGAAGCAGAAGCCAGATCAACAGGCCCTTTAAGCCATGTTTAGAGTTTGAATTTTATTCTTGGAACTATGAAAGCACTGGAGAGTTTTGCATAGAGAAATAAATGATCCAATTTTTGTTTTAATAGGATCCTTCTGACTGTTGGATTGAGGACAGATTGGAAAGAGAGCAGAGTAGAAGTATGGACATCAGAAAGAAGCTATACTGCAATAATGCAGGACAAGATGATGGTGGCTTGAGCCACCCCGATGGCAGTAGAGGTAGTGGGAATTGGTTGAATGTGGAATGTTGAATATATTGCTAGTAGCACTTGTCAATGGATAGGATGCGTGTTGTGATGGAAAGAAAGGAGTCAAGTTGGAGAAAGGCCAGAGCAAACGAGTAGATAATGGTGCCCTTTACTGAGATGGGAAGAAATTTTGGGAGAAGTGGACTTGGTAATGTCAGGAACTGGCTTATTAAGAATTATATTTTGTATGTGTCATATATAAGATGATACTATACATCCACATGGACATGACAAGTAGGTAGCTTGATACATGAGTCCAGTACTTAAAGTAGAGGTCATGAATGAATTTGGGAATTGTATTGCAAACCAAGTGATCATCTAGAGAAGGAGTGTAGATGAACTAGAGAAGGTCAAAGATCAGGTCTCAACAGATACCAAAAGATTGAGATTACTCCCTGCATATTCTCAGACCACAATACTTTGAAACTGGAACTCAATCACAAGAACAAATTTGGAAGAAATTAAAACATTTGGAAGCTAAAGACCATCCTGCTCAAGAATGTTTGGATCAACCAGGAAATCAAAGAAGAACTTAAATAATTCATGCAAACCAATGAGAATGAAAATGCATCAGTCCAAAACCTATGGGATATGGCAAAGGCAAGCCTAAGGGGGAAATACATAGCCATTCAAGCCTTACTAAAAATAAAAAAATAAAAAAAAATAAAAAATCCTGAATTCACCAACTAACTTTACACCATAAAGAACTGGAGAAAAACAACAACAACAACAACAACAAATGAAGCCTAAGCCACACATGAGAAGAGAAATAATTAAGATTAGAGCAAATATCAATGAATTAGAAACCAGAAATATAGTAGAACAGGTCAATGAAACTAGAAGCTAGTTCTTTGAAAGAGTTAATAAGATTAATAAACTACTGGCCAGACTTATCCAAAAGAAAAAAGAAAAGACCCAAATTAATACAATTATGAATGAAAGGGGAAAGATCACGACTAACACCAAGGAAATAGAAACAATTATCAGAAATTATTATCAACGACTATATGCTAATAAATTAAGCAAACTAGAAGAAATGGATGCATTCCTGGAAACCTGTAAACTACCAAGATTGAAACAGGAAGAAACTGACAATCTGAATAGACCAATAACCAGTGACAATATTGAAGCAGTGATCAAAACCCTCCCAAAAAATAAGAGTCCAGGACCTGATGGATTCCCCGGGGAATTCTACCAAACATTCAAAGAAGAAATAATACCTATTATCCTGAAGCTGTTTCAAAAAATAGAAGCAGAATGAAAGCTTCCAGACTCATTCTATGAAGCCAGCATTACCTTGTCCCAAATCAGGCAAATGCCCAATAAAAAAGGAGAATTTCAGATCAATATCCTTGATGAATATGGATGCCAAAATTCTTAACAAGACCTAGCTAGTAGGATCCAACAGTACATTAAAAGGATTATCTATCACAACCAGGTGGAATTTATCCCTGGGATGTAAGGGTGGGTCAACATTTGCAAATCAATCAATGTGATAGAACATATTAATAAGAGGAGAAAGAAGAAACATATGGTCCTCTCAAGTGATGCAGAAAAAGCATTTTTAAATATTATATTTATTTATTTGACAGAGAGAGAGAGAGACAGCAAGAGAGGGAACAGAAGCAGGGGGAGTGGGAAAAGGAGAAGCAGACTTCCCGCCGATCAGGGAGCCAGATGCGGGGCCCAAACCCAGGACCCTGGGATCATGACCTGAGTTGAAGGTAGACACTTAATGACTGAGCCACCCAGGCATCCCCAGAAAAAGCATTTAACAAAATACAGCATCCTTTCCTGATTAAAACCCTTCAGAGTGTAGGGATAGAGGAAACATTCCTCAATTTCATACTTATATCAGACAAACTAGATTTTAAAACAAAAGACTGTAACAAGAGATGAAGAAGGGCATTATATCATAATTAAGGGGTCTACCCAACAAGAACATCTAACAATCATAAATATTTATGCCCCTACCTTGGGAATAGCCAAATATATAAGCCAATCAATAACAAACTTAAAGAAACTCATCGATAATAATACAATAATCATAAGGGACATTAATATCCCACTCACTGTAATGGATAGATCACCTAAGCTGATCAACAAGGAAATAAGGGCTTTGAATGACACACTGGACCAGATGAACTTAACAGATATACTCAGAGCACTTCATCCTAAAGCAAGAGAGTACACATTTTTCTCAAATGCACATGGAACATATTCCAGAATAGATCACATACTGGGTCACAAATCAGGTCACTAACTGTACCAAAAGGTTGAGATCATTACCTTCATACTTTCAGAGCACAATGCTTTGAAACTTGAACTTAATCACAAGAGGAAATTTGGAAAGAACTAAAACACATGGAGGTTTTTTTTAACTAAAAAATTATTAACATATAATGTATTATTTTTTTCAAGGGTACAGGTCTATGATTCATCAGTCTTACACAATTCACAGTGCTCATCATAGCACATATCCTCACCAATGTCCAGTACTCAGGCACCCCATCTCTCCCACCCCACTCCACTCTAGCAACCCTCAGTTTGTTTCCTGAGATTAAGAGTCTCTTATGATTTGTCTCCCTCTCTAGTTTTGTCTTGTTTCATTTTTCCTTCCCTCCCCCATGATCCTCTGGCCTGTTTCTCAAATTCTACTTATCAGTGAGATCATATGATAATTGTCTTTCTCTGATTGACTTATTTCACTTAGCATATCCTCTAGTTCCATCCACATCATTGCAAATGACAAGATTTCTTTTTCGATAGCTGCATTATATAATATATATATGCATTATATATATAGATATCTATATCTATATCTATATATATCTCCATTCATCAGTTCATCCGTTGATGGACATCTAGGCTTTTTCCATAGTTTGGCTATTGTAGACATTGCTGCTATAAACATTGTGGTGCATGTGCTCCTTTGGATCACTTCATTTATATCTTTGGGGTAAATACCCAGTAGTGCAATTGCAGGGTCATCGGGTAGCTCTATTTTTAATTTCTTCAGGAATCTCCACACTGTTTTCCAAAGTGGCTGCACCAACTTGCATTCCCACCAACAGCGTAAGAGGGTTCCCCTTTCTCCACATCCTCTCCAACATTTGTTGTTTACTGTCTTGTTGATTTTGGCCATTCTAACTGGTGTAAGGTGGTACCTCAGTGTGATTTTGATTTGAATCTCCCTGATGGCTAAAGATGATGAACATTTTTTCATGCCACATGTACCCCAATGTTCATAGCAGCAATGGCCACAATCACCAAACTGTGGAAAGAACCAAAATGCCCTTCAACAGATGAATGGATAAAGAAGCTATGGTACATATATATAATGGAATATTATGCCTCCATCAGAAAGGATGAATACCCAACTTTTGTATCAACATGGACGGGACTGGAAGAGATTATGCAGAGTGAAATAAGTCAAGTGGAGAGAGTCAGTTATCTTATGGTCTCACGTGTGGAGCATAAGGAAAAACATGGAGGGCATTGTGAGAAGGAAGGGAAGGGTGAATTGGGGGGGAAATCAGAGGGGGCGATGAACCATGAGAGACTGTGGATTCTGAGCAGCACACTGAGGGTTTTGGAGGTGAGGGGGTGGGGGGTTGGGTGAGCCTGGTGGTGGGTATTGGGGAGGGCACATATTGCATGGAGCACTGGGTGTGGTGCATGAACAATTAATCTTGTAACACTGAAAAAATAAAATAAACATATTTGGGGGAAAAAAAGAAACAAGATAGGTATCAAATACACAACCTAACACTACACCTAAAGGAGTTGGAGAAAACAGCAAATAAAGCCTAAACCCAGCAGGAGAAGAGAATTAATAAAGATTAGAGCAAATATCAATGAAACAAAAACCAAAAGAACAGTAAAACAGATTAACAAAACAGAGCTGGTTCTTTGAAAGAAGTAACAAGTTTGATAAACCCGTAGTCAGACTTATCAAAAAGGAAAGAGAAAGGACCCCAAAAATAAAATCATGAATGAAAGAGGAGAGATCGTAACCAACAATCAAGAAATACAAGCAATTATGAGAATGTTATAAGCAATTATATGCCAACAAATTAAGACAATCTGGAAGAAATGGATACATTCCTAGAAGTAAATAAACTACCAACACTGAAACAGGAAGAAATAGAAAGTCTGAACAACCCTATAACCAGCAAAGAAATTGAAACAGTAATCAAAAATCTCCCAACAAACAAGAGTCCAGGACTGGATGGCCTCCCAGTAGAATTCTACCAAATATTTATTTATTTGTTTGTTTGTTTGTTTTAGTATGACAAGCGATTTTTATTTTCTTTATACAATAATGTATTTTCTAGAAAAAATACCATTTTAACATTAGAAAAGTTGTAAACACATGCTGGTTTCATGAACTGTTCCAGAATTCTTTTTTTAGTTTATTTTTAATTTTTTTAAATTTTATTTTCTTTTTTCAGTGTTCCAAGATTCATTATTTATGCACCACACTCACAAACATTTAAGGAAGAATTAATACCTATTCTTCTGAAACTGTTCCAAAAAATAGAAATGGAAAGAAAACTTCCAAACTCATTCAATGAGGTCAAGGTTAGTGTGATCCTAAAACCAGAGAAAGACCCCACTAAAAAGGAGAATTACAGACTAATATCCCCAAAGAACATAGATGCAAAAATTCTCAACAAGATACTAGTTAATCAGATCCAACAGTACATTAAAAGGATTATTTCCCATGACCAAGTAGGATTTATTCCTTGGCTGCAGGGGTGTTTCAACATCCATGAATCAATCAATGTGATACAACAATTAATAAAAAACGGATAAGAACCATATGACCCGTAGAAAAGCATTCCATGCTCATGGAGCGGAAGAATAAACATTGTTAAATTGTCTATACTGCCCAGAGCAATCTATACTTTCAATGTCATTCCGATCAAAATTCCACCAGTTTTTTTCAAAGAGCTGGAACAAACAATCCTAAAATTTGTATGGAACCAGAAAAGACCCTAATTGCTAAGGAAATATTGAAAAAGAAAAACAAAGCTGGGGGCATCCCATTGCCTGATTTCGAACTTTACTACAAAGCTGTGATCACCAAGACAGCATGGTACTAGCACAAAAACAGACACATAGACCAGTGGAACAGAATAGAGAGCCCAGAGATGGACCCGCAACTCTATGGTGAAATCATCTTTGACATAACAGGCAAAAATATCCAGTGGAAAAAAGACAGTCTCTTCAATAAATGGTGCTGGAAAAATTGGACAGCTAT
>CM052801.1:100323564-100335731 GCA_028533885.1 Nasua narica
CACAGTCTCTCCTGGTTCATCACCCCCTCCAATTTCACCCCATTCACCCTTCCCTTCCTTCTCACAGTGCCCTCCATAATTTTCTTTATACTCCACACGTAAGTGAGACCTTAAGCTGATTGACTGTCTCCACTTGACTTATTTCACTCCGCATAATCTCTTCTAGTCCTGTCCATGTTGATACAAAAGTTGGATATTCATCCTTTCTGATGGAGGCATAATATTCCATTGTATAGATGTACCACATCTTCCTTATCCACTCATCTGTCGAAGTGGTTCTTTCCATAGTTTGGTGATTGTGGCTATTGCTGCTATGAACATTGGGGTACATGTGGCCCTTCTTTGTACTGCATCTGCTTCTTTAGGGTAAATACCAAGTAGTGCAATTGCAGGGTCATAAGATCTACCTTCTTAACAGATTTTAGGTATTTAGTACAGTAATGTTATCTGTAGTCACTATGGTATATGTTAAATCTCTAGAACTACTCATCCTATATAACTAAAATTTGTACACTTTGACCAACATCTCCCCATTTCCCCATCCTCTCAATCCCTGGTAACTACCATTCTATTCTCTTGTTCTATGAATTTGACTATTTTAGATCCCACATATAAGTGAGATCATACAATATTTGGTTTCTGTGTCTAGCTTACTTCACTTAACATAATGTCCTCTAGGTTCATCCATATTGACACAAATGGCAGAATTTCATCCTTCTTTTAAGGCTGAATATTATCTCATTGTATTTATATACCATATTTTTTATTCACTCACACATCAGTGACATTTAGGTTGTTTCCATATTTTGGCTATTGTGAATAATGCTGCAATAAATATAGGAATATAGGTATCTCTTTGAGATCTTGATATCAATTCTTTGCATAAATATCTAGACGTGGGATTGCTAGGTCATATGGCAGTTCTATTTTTAATTTTTTGAGGCATTTCCACACTTTTCACACTATTTCTGCACGGATTTACATCTCCATCAACAATGTCACAGGTTTCCCTTTTCTCCACATCCTCATCAACACATCTTTTGTGGGTTTTTTTTTAAGATTTATTTATCTCGGAGAGAGAGAGAAAGAGAGCACAAGTGGGATGGGCAGAAGGAGAGGCAGAGGGAGAGAATTCTCAAGCAGACTCCATGCTGAATGTTTAGCCTGATGAGGAGCTGGATCTCAAGATCCTTAGACCATGACCTGAGCTGAAACCAAGAGTCCAATAGTCCAACCAACTCTGCCACCCAGGCACCCCTATCATTTGTTTTATTAAAGAAGCCATCCTAACAAGTGTGAGATGTTTTCTTACTGTGGTTTTGATTTGCATTTCCCTGATAATTAGTGATTTGAACCCTTTTTCATATATCTGTTGGCCATTTTATGTTGTCATTTGAGAAATGTCCATTCAGGTCCTTTGCCCATTTTTAAATTACTTACTTAATTTTTTTTTTTTTTTTTTTTTTGCTGTTCAGTTGTAGGAGTTCCTTATATATTTTGGATATTAACCTATTATCAGATACACGGTTTGTAAACATTTTCTCCCATTTTGTAGGTCACCTTTTTATTTTGCTGTTTCATTTGCTGTGCAGACACTTTTTAGTTTGATGTACTTCCACTTATTTATTTTGCCTTTGGTGCCTGTGCTTTTGGTGCCATACCAAAAAAAAATCATTGCCAAGACTAATGCCAAGGAGACTTTTCCCTATGTTTTCTTCTAGGAGTTTTACAGTTGCAGATCTTACATTTAATACTTGAATCCATCTCGAGTTGAGTTTATGAATATGTTAATTATCTTGATTGTAGTGATTATTTCACAATGTATATATATTTCAAATCATCAAGTTGTACATCTAAAACATATACAATTTTTTTAAAAAGAAGACAATTATTGCCAAAATGGTCTATAAATTCAATGAAATCCCAATCAAATTTTCAGCAAGGCATTTTTTGTAGAAATTGACAACTATAACCTAAAATGTATATAGAAATGCAAAATATTTTGAATATCTAAAACAATCTTGAAAAAGAAGAGCAGGGTTCCTGGGTGGCTCCGTTGGTTAAGCAACTGCCTTCAGCTCAGGTCATGATCCTAGAGTCCTGGGATCAAGTCCCACATTGGGCTCCCTGATCAGCAGAGAGTCTACTTCTCCCTCTGACCTCTCCGCTCTCATGCTCTCTCTCTCTCATTCTCTCTCTCTCTCTAATAAATAAATAAAATATTTTATAAAAAGAAAAGAAAAGAAAAAGAAGAGCAAAGTTGGAAGGCTTAAACTATTTAATATTAATACTGACTAGAAAGCTATAATAATCAATTTAGTGTGGACTGGTAAAAGGATAGATGCCCTTTCCAGGTGTGCCACCTTCCCAGAATTTTCATATATTCAGCAATCAGGATATTCTCCAATCCTCATTTTTGTTTGTTTGTTTCTGTTTTTATGGAAGATCCATTATGTAAGCATGATTGATTAAATCATTGGCATGTTGGTGATTAATTCAACTTCTGGCCCCTCTACCCTCCCAAAAGGTCAGGGGGTAAGGTCAAAATTTCCAACCTTATTTATTTTTTAAAAGATTTTATTTATTTATTTATTTATTTATTTAGTCATTCATTCATTCATTTAAGAGAGAGAGAGTGCACAAGTGGGGAGGGAGGCCAGAGGAAGAGAAAGAAGCAGACTCCCTGCAGAGCAGGGACCCCCCCCCACACACACACCAACATGGGGTTGGATCTCAGGACCCCAAGATCATGACCTGAGCTGAAGGCAGATGCTTAACCCACTGAGCCACCCAGGCACCCCTCCAACCTTCTAATCATATGGTTGATTCCCTTGGCAAACAGACCCCATCCTTAAGGGTACTCAAAAACATCATTAGCATAAACTCAGATATGTTGAAAGGGGCTTGTTATGAATAACAAAAGACAGTTTTATTTCTTTTATCACTTAAAAAATTTCAGAAGCTTTAGGAATTCTGTGCCAGGAATAGAAATGAACACCAAATATATAAATTTTTAAAATGATTTATTTATTTATGTCAGAGAGAGAGTGTATGGAGGGGAAGGGCAGAAGGAGAGAATCTTCAAGAAGACTCCCTTCTGAGCACAGAGCCAGTATGCCCCATGAGATCATGACCTGAGCTGAAACCAAAAGAGTCGGACACTTAACCAACTGAGCCACCCAGGCAACCCTATAATTCTTATTAAAAATCACAGTATCACAATAGAGAACTCCAAAATAGAAATACCGATTTTTGACAAAAATGCTAAGGCAACTCAATTGGGAAAGAATAATTGTTTCAACACATTGTACCAGAACAAAGTGATATCCAATACTGAAAATATTAACCTTGACCCTTACCTCATGCCAGTCACAAATATTAGCTTGACATGGATCATAAACTTTAACATATAAGCTGAATTTATGAAACTTAGAAGAAAATATTTTTGACTCTGAGTTGGGCAAACTTTTCTGAATTAGAACAAAGAAACCACAAATCATAAAAAATGATAATTTAGGCTTTATCAAAATTGGAACTATAAGCTCTTTAGAAGACATTGTTTAGAAAATGAAAAGACAAGCTATAAAGTGAGAGGAGATATTTGCAGCACATATATTTGATGCAGGACTAGTATCCAGAGAGTATAAAGAACTCTTACAATTCAGTAATATTAAGAAAAACAAACTATAAATGGGTAAAGATGTAAAAAGCTCACTTCGCAAAAGAAAATATACAAATAATCTACAAGTACTTGAAAAGATGCTAAATGTCATTAGTCATTAGGAAAATGTAAATTAAACTAATAAGATACCACTACACACCTGAAAGACAAAAAAAAAAAAAGGACCAAAAATACTAAGTATTTTAGAACACAACAAGTAGTATTGAGAATGTGGACCAACTAGTACTTTCATGCATTGCAAGTGGAAATGTAAAGGCACTTTGGAAAATAGTTCAGCACTTTCTCATAATATTTAGCATACATTTATCATCTGAGTTGGCAATTTTACTTGTAGGTGTTTACCAAAAAGAAGTCAAAATATATTGTCAACATAAATGTCCATAGAAGTTTTTATTCACGAGCACTAAAAAAAAAGAAACAACTCACATGTCTGATAAGAAGTCAAAAGATTTGTTAAAAATTAGTACATTCATATACATGCCAGGTGAACCAGAAATTTCAGTTCTTTTACTTAAAGAAAATGAAAACATAGTTTCCACAGTGGTTGCAGCAATTTGCATTCCCACCGACAGTGCACAAATGTTCCTTTTCCTCCACATCCTTATCAACACTTGTTATTTATATGTATTGCATGGAGCACTAGGTGTGGTGCATGAACAATTAATCTTGTAACACTGAAAAAATAAAATAAACATATTTGGGAAAAAAAATTTTAGCCATCTGACAGGTGTAAGGTGATATCGGATTGTGGTTTTGAATTGCATTTTCCTGATGATGAATGATAGAGAGCATCTTTTCATGTGTCTGTTGGCCATCTGGATGTCTTCTTTAGAGAAATGTCTGTTCAGGTCCTCTGCCCATTTTTTAAAATCAAGTTATTATTATTTTTTTTGTATTTACCCCCAAAAATGAAAACACTATTTCAAAAAGATATATGCACCCCTATGTTTATTGTAATATTATTTACAATAGCTAAGATATGGAAACAACCCAGGTATCCATCCATAGATGAATAGATAAAGAACATGTGATACACACACACACACACACACACACACACACACACACACGAATACTACTTAGCCATAAAAAGTAATGAGATCTTGCCATTTGCAACAACATGGGTGAAACTAGAATGTATAATGTTAAGTTAAATAAGTCAGTCAGAGAAAGACATGATTTCACTCATGTATAAAATTTAAGAAACAAAACAAATGAACAAATTAAAAAAGGAACAAAAAACCAGACTCTCAAATACAGAGAACAAATTGGTGGTTGCCAGAGGGAAGTTGGTGGGGGATGAGGGAATAGATAAAGAAGATCAAGGGTATACTTATCTTGATGAGCACTGAATAGTATACAGAATTATTGAATCATTATATTGTGCATCTCAAACTAATATAACACTATATGTTAATTACACTTCAACTAAAAAAAGAAAAAAAAAGAAAAATGAAAACATAAATCTACATAAAACTTGTTTGTAAATGTTCATAGAAGTAATATTTGTAATAGCAAACACCAGAGGTAATTAGCTGCCCATCAACTGGTGCATGGACAAACAACATTTGGCATATCTATAATATGTGATACTACTCAGCAGTATAAAGGAATGGACTACGGATACAGCAACAACTGGATCAATCAACATGCTGGGTGAAAGAAGCCAAACACGACTACTTACTCTATGATTCCATTTGTGTGAAATTCTGGGAAAATCACAACTACTTTATAGTTACAGAAAAGAGATAAATAGTTGCCAAGGGTCAGTGTGGGTGAGAGGTTTATTTTAAAGGGGCAGGAAGGAATTTTCTGGAGTAATGGGAATGTTCTGTAGGTTATTTTTTGTGGCAGTTATAGCCATGTATGCATTTGCTAGACCTCATCAAACTGTGCACCTAAAGTGAGTGTATTTTATGAAAGTTATTACTCAATACAATTGGTCAAAAAACCTGGGTAATGTAGTTAAAGCAGTGCTTAGAATGAAACTTACAACTCTAAGTTCTTCTATTACACAGTGGGTGGACAAATTCAAACACTATTTAAACTGGTATTAATATAATGTTGTCGACAGCTTAACAAGGTGGATAATATTATTCCCATTTTACAGAGTAAAAAACTGAAGCCAGATGTCAGCTTAGCATTTGGCTCATAGCAATTGCTTAATGGATGTGTTGAAATGCCTTGCCCAATCACAAAGCCAGCCACTTGCTCAATGTGGAAATTTAGGGCTCTTGTTTTAGTTTCTGGACTCCTGGCCCAGTGCTCCTTCCACTGTGTGGTGATGAAGGAGTGGGAAGGGAAGATAGACATTAGAGATGGTGGTATGGAAGAATGCTTGAAAGAGTCAAAATGTGCAGTGTGCCTGTTACCTGCCAGAGACTAGAGTTCTGGTGGTCATCAGCTCAAGAAGTTTTTATTGATTCCATGAGCCCTCAGGAGTCAGACTTAGATCTCTGCAACTATGGGAGAATTTTCAAGTCCAACAAATGCATCATGGTGGGTCCAATATCATTTCGGAATAGTGTCAGTTCTGTCTGTAGATACAGTGTGCCTCATTGACAGGGAAATCCAGAGGCAAACAGAGACTCTTCTCCAATACATGGATGTACTTTCCACCTTTTCTCACCTTATACTTTTGAGTCTTTTTATAAGTAGGCCCAGTCTCCCTCTGCAAGGCCAAAATATGCAGCCCCATCCAAGAAGGCTGACGCTTCTCAGACTGAGAATCAGTGTGGACACGGGAGCTGGTGCAGCCCCGCCCTTCCCCATTAAACTTATAGGGTAACAAAGCCTGGGCAAGTGAGGTGTCCTTAACCATGGTCAGATGGAAAAACTTTTCAAAGAGCTAGAAGGCATCAGTAGTTTGAACTAGTTGCTCAAGTATCTAGTGTGTGACTTTCAAAGCCAAACCCCAACTGTTCCCAAATTGGGCAAGACTGCTGAGCTTCCAACTTGGATGTGGCTCTCAGTCATTAAGAAATGCCTTAGGACATCCTCACTGTACATGTCCATTGATCTTTGAATTGAACTGGTCTCTTCTGGGGCGAAGGCTGAGGCTGGAGCAGTTATTCTGCACAAGGAAGTCCTGCTTAAAGCCACTTGAGTAAGGCTACGGCAGGACCTCCCACGATTCAGACTGTTCTACTTGTGAGCCTGTTGCATTCTTGTGACAGACTCAAACCTGGAATGCAGCAAGGGCATGTCTGTGACCATTCCCCCTGGTGAGAAGACCAACAGGTATGGTGAGGAATTGACCCTGACCAATGAAACAAAGTGCATCAGACCAAGTCAGAACTCAAGCCCAAGCCTCAAGAGCCTGGGCTTAAGCTCTGCCTCATGCCCTTGGTTGCCTCTGCCTTATGGAGACAACTGGGTGTCTACTTTGGGCAGACACCTCTCTGAACCTCATTTTATCACCTTGACCTGGGTCAGGAAGTCTCAAACAGGAGCCCTAGAGACTTCCAGAGGTGGAGATAGTGTGTGGGAGGGATAGAAAAGGCAAAAGTGGGCAAGGAGTTGGATTTCCCATTCCATTTGTATCTGTTCTACATTTGGAGTCCTCCATTTACAGGGTAAGAATTCTGATGGGCTGCCTGGGTGGGTCAGTCAGTTAAACATCTGACTCTTGATTTCGGCTTAGGTCATGATCTCAGGGTCATGAGATTGAGCCCTGCTTCTTGTTCCACACTCAGTGAGGAGTTCTTCTGGAACTATCTTTCTCTCTGCTCTCTCAAACAAGTAAATAAGTCGTTTTTTTTTTTTTTTAATAGAATTCTGCCACTAAATAAAGTTGAAAAGTCTTGGGGTTGGGTACTTTGCCTCATAATTTATTATTTTCACATCCCTCAGATCACAAAGAATTATCTTTTGTCTCTTGTTTCTCCTCCTTGTGGCCACTTCCATGATTTTCCCTTCCTTTCACTTATTCAGTCCTTCACTCCTGGGATCTCATTCCTTTTACTGCGATTTTAGCCCAAATCCTTATGATGGGCACTCTTGCCTGGTTTAGGGAAACAATGCTGGGCATGTGGAGCCTGAGGTCCACCAACCAAGAAAGCAGTCTTGAGAACTGAGGGGACAGGTGGGCTCCTTGCCTCCGTGCTACAGACTGCTGTCAGTGAAATGGCAGCAACCAGTAACCAACTTGAAGAGAGTAAATGCTTCTTTTTCCTCTAACCCAAAACTCAGTGGGCCTGTGGGGAGCAGAGAATGTTCACTAGCCCCCAAATTCTCTTCAAAGCATTCAAACCAATGAGTACTTATTGGACTCTTACTTTATACCAGGTCTGGTGCTGAGCATTCCAATGCTACAAGGAGTCATCTGTGAGTTGCTAAGCTCTACCAACCTTTCAAGGGAGCCGGACATGTGCACAGATTATACTAATACAAAAGGGAGTTCTAATAGCTGCCCAATCTCTGACTTTACATCTATTGAACATGAATCATATTGTATACCCTCTCCAAACCAAAACCCAGAGAGAATTAGGAGGTTTGAGCACTCTGAAGAGCGGGGATGGTAGAATCTATGAGGTTTCGTCACGCCCCTGTGGGTTGGAGGTGGGAGCTTCCAGTCCACCAGGACTCCTCAGAATCTTGTGTCAGGTCGGAATCTCTTACTAATGGTCTCCCCAGAGCTAACCAGAGCACTGCCTAGCTGCTAGAATCTCACTGCTTCCAGCTTAGCAACTTATGGTCTCCTCTAAATAACAGTTGGAAGACAAGATTGTTATAGGGAGAGAGCGAATGCTTTAATTTCAGGCTCTTCCAAAAGGATCCAGAATTGACTAACATTCTAAAGAAGACTACCTTTTGAAAAACAGGGTTTTTATTCTGTTTTGTAATCCTCAGAATTCCAGAGAAGCCCAGAAGGGATGCTTACAGAATCTCAGCCATTACCAGTGCCCAGATCAAGGTGTGTCACAAAATTATTCAAAAATAGTCCAAGGCCATTCGTTGGGCACTATCTGGAAGCTTATCCTGGCATTCGGGCTGGGGCTTTGGACAACAGGAGGCCCAGTGAGAAGATGAAGGTCATCCCTAGTTTCCTTTCTTCTGTTCTTATAGCATGGACAGGCTGGGAGAAGAAAAATTGGCATGGGGAGCTAAAGATCCAGCAGATAGGAAGAAGGGGAAGGATGGCAGTGAGGAATAATGGAAGAAGCATATACTTTGGGATCAGATCACCTAAGGCCCAGTTAAACCACTGATTACCTGTGGACCTTGGGAAAAATCACTTCCCTTACTATCCTCATTTATAAAATGGAACTAATGATATTATCTCCTGCATAAGATTATTGTGAGAATTTAAGACATAATTTTCAGGAAACCTGAAGCAAGGTAGACCTGTAAAAATAGGTGTCATCCCACTATCATTACCAATATTATCTTGATCAACACTTTGGATCCTTCAGAGGACCTAGAGCAGATGACAATAAGCATGTTTGCTACTTGAAACATGTGATTTAATTACCTTTCTTGATATGGGTGACCTGAGAGGTTGAATGATTTTGGGACAGGCCTAAGTATAAGCACTTTTAGAGAAATCCAAGCTGCCTTGGAGTAATTTTTAGATAAAAAGAAACTCCCGTTCTTATTCTGGAATAGGAATGATATTCAGGTATTGGAATGGTCAGAGTGACCTTGCCGGTATCTCTATGGCTCAGTGGACCTGATACTTTTCCAGGCTGGCTTTGGGTGCATTCCACTTCCTGACACTTCTGGCTATAGGTTCCACTTCCTGATGGCTCAGTGGGAGAAGGAGTGGCAAAGTAGCCCTAGTCTCAGACTTTCACACTGGCTTCTTGGCTGTGGCTAATTGAGAATGCTGACTGTGGATGATGCTGTGTTCCACTTATGCTGGAACATGCTGCCTTTTGTAATGCTCAAGTGCCCACTCTACATGTTTGAACTCATATAGCCCTGTGTTTTTCAAATGACAGATTTTAGGGTGTGTAGGAGGGTGGCATTTCAAGGACAGATCAGCAGATGAGAATCCCATGACCCATTTGCTCCTTTTATGGCCTTGCTGAGCCATGCTCTCCCAAGCCAGTAGCAATACCAGGAACTCTCTGGGCTGACATTCTGTTCCCATCTCAAGGGGCTGGTAAAGCTAGGTTTTGTCTAAAAGCTAACCATGTTTCTTGGAATGAGGTTGGAACAGTTATTTTTTTCCCATTTTACAGATGATTTAGCAGAGTCAGAGAAGTGAAGTGAACTCACGTAAGGTTACAAGCTAGTAAGGGAAGTGTAAAAGTGTGATATCAAGGGGCCCAGTAGATTCTGAATGTTGATAAACTTGCAGCAATAAGACAAATGGCACCAAAGGTTATCTGCTACACTTGATTCTTTCTATATATATACATTTTTTTCTATATATATTTTGTGTGGTAAAATGCACATAAGATCAAATTCCTCATTTTAACCATTGTAAAAATTGCACTTTATGGTATTTAGTACATTTATAGTATTGTATAATCATCAACACTATTTTCACAACATTTTTGTCACTCCCCAAGGAAACCCTGTGCTCACTTTGGAGTCACTCCCCCATTGTCCTTATTCCCTAGTCCTAGACAACCACTCTGCTTTTTGTTTCTAAGGATTTGCCTATTCTTTGTATTTCCTACAAATCAGATTATACAATATATGGCCTTTTATGTCTGGTTTCTTTCTCTTAGCATAATGCTTTCATGGTTTACCCATCTAGTATCATGTATCAATACTTTATGCATTTTTATGGCTGAATAATATTCCATTGGATGGGTAGACCTCTTTTATTTATCCATTCATCAGTTAATGGACATTTGGTTTTTCCCTATCATTTGGCTACTGTGAATAGTGTATTTTTAACAGCAAAGTTAATCAAACTTTTAATGAATACTCTTTATTGTGCAGTGTATTGATGGGCCATAAATAGGAGGTCAGAAAAAAATAACTCAGAGGCAAGTAAAGTTTACAATATATGTCCACACTGAACTTTGTCACAGATTGATGAACTAAATACCTTATACTGCATGTATACCAGAGGATCTTGGGAAGAGCAGCAACAGCATGCATTTATGAAGCCATTCATCTAGGAACCATTTATTGAAAATCTGTGTGCCAGGCTCTGAAGAAAAACAGTTGAACAAAATATAAAAATCTCTGTTTTCATGAGATCACAATCTCATGAAGGAGAGCAGGTAAACAGGCATTGGCAATAGAGTGTGATAAGTGCTATGGTAAAGCTGAGGAGCACAAATGATATCTGACCTAATCTTGTGGCATCAAGAACAGCCTGGAAGATCTAGGAGCTGACAGGTGAAAAGAATGGTGAAAGAAATGTTTCACACAGGGATACCTGGTGGCTCAGTAAGATAAGTATCTGCCTTTGGCTCAGGTCATGATCCAAGGGTCCTGGGATTGAGTCTCACTTCTGGCTCCTTGCTCAGCAGGGAACCTGCTTCTCTCTCTGCCTCTCCCCCTGCTTTCTCTCTCCCTGACAAATAAAAAAATAAAATCTTAAAAAAGAGAATGTTTTACACAGAGGGAAGAGCATATACTAATAGTTATATAAGAAAGAACTGGAATAACCAATGGGGAGACCATTGAGGAATATAAAAGAAATAAATGCTGTGATGAATTTGTATTTTGGAAATATCATTCTGGATGCAGAGTGGTTAATAAATTTGAGTGGAGTTAAAGGTGAATACAGAGAAACTAGTTAGGGTTAATTATGGAAATATAGGAAAACAATAATGTTGGTTAGAACTACAATGGTAGGGGTTGAGGTGAACATAGTGAACAGATTTAAGATTCATGTAGGAAGTGGACTTAAGAAGATATTATAATATTTTCCTTATTTGAATTCTGTGATACCTCATTTTCCTGATCTTTCTCCCATATAATTTTCTATTCTTTCTCAGTTTCCATTGCTAGATCCTCCTTCTGTACCCAAATTCATCTTTGGAATTACACAAGCACCTCAGTACTTAGTCTCTTCTCCTCTCTTCTCTCGTCTTCCCTTCCTTTCCTTTTTCTCTCTATACTTTACCTCTTGGTTATCTTACCAAGTCTAATAGCTTCTAATATTGTATATATGCTTGTGTCTCCCAAAATCAGAACTCCAGCCTCTCCCCTATACTCCAGACTCATATATCCCACTGCCAACTTGACATCTCTGCTTGATTATCAAATAGTACTTCTTTCTTTTTTAAAGTTCTAGCCAGAGCAGTTAGATAGACAGAGATGGGCAGACAGGCAGACAGACATACAGACATACAGACGGATAAATAAATAAAATGGCATCCACATTGGAAAGGAAAAAGTAAAACTATTTCTATTCACAGTTAACATGATCCTATAGATAGAAAATCCCCAAGAAGCCACAAGAACACTGTTAGAGCTAACAAAGGAATTCAGGAATGTTGTAGGTTACAAAATCAACACACAGAAACCAACTGTTTTCTTTTATTTATTTATTTATTTATTTATTTATTTATTT
>CM052801.1:100336231-100379781 GCA_028533885.1 Nasua narica
CTGCTTCTTTGGGGTAAACACCGAGTAGTGCAATTGCAGGGTCGTAGGGTAGCTGTATATTTAATTTCCTGAGGAATCTCCATACTGTTTTCCAAAGTGGCTGCACCAACTTGCATCCCCACCAACAGTGGAGGAGTGTTCCCCTTTTTCTATACACCAGTAATGAACAATTTGAAAAGGAAATTAAGAAAGCAGTTTCATTTACAGCAACATCTACATGAATAAAATACTAGGAATGAATTTAACCAAGGAGATGAACTACTTGTATACTAAAAGATGCAAAACATCACTGAAAGAAATTAAAGAAAACCCAAGTAAATAGAAAGACATCCTGTGTTAATAGATAGGGAGACTATCCATTAGTTGAGATGTCAATACTACATAAAGCAATCTACAGATTCAACAATATTTTTATCAAAATTCCATCATTCATTTTTGAAGAAATAGAAAATTTGGATTCTCAGCTTCATATTTGGAATTGCAAGGGGCCACAAATAGTCAAAACAATATCAAAAAAGGAGAACAAAGTTGGGGAACTCACACTTCCCTAACTTCAAAGCTTACTGCAAAAGCAGCAATATGCAAAGTAGTGTAATATTGGCATAAGGATAAATATATAGACCAATGAGATAGAATTGAGGTCCAGAATTAAGCTCATCTATCTATGACCAGTTGTTTTTTGGCAAGGGTGCTGAGTCTATTTAATGGGGAAAGAATAGTGCCTTCTACAGAGACTGCAGAAAGTGGTGAAGACAATTGGATTTTCATGAGTGAAAGAATGAAGTTGGACCCCTATTTCATATTTTACACAAAAATTAACTCAAAATGGATCAATTTTTGATTATAAGAGAGAAACCATAAAAATCTAAGAAGGAAATATGGAGGCAAATCTTCATGATCTCAGATTTAGTAATGGATACTTAGATGCAACACAAAAATTACAAGCAACAATAATAATAAGAAGAGATAAATTGGAAATCAAAATTAAATTTTTATGCATAAATTTACATTATTATGAAAATGAAAAGATGACCTACAGAATGATAGAAAATATTTGCATATCATACATCTGAGAGTTTTATATCTATATAAAAGGTTTTTTATCTATATATAGGGTTTTATATCTATAACATATAAAGCACTCTTACAACTCAACAAGAACCAAAACCCACTTAAAAATGGACAAAGGTGGTCCATTTTTGGACAAATGGACAAAGCCTCTGCTTTTGGCTCAAGTCATGATCTCCGGGTCCTGGATTCAAGCCCCGCATCAGGCTCTCTGTTCAGCAGGGAGCCTGCTTCCCCCTCTCTCTCTGCCTGCCTCTCTGCCTGCTTGTGATCTCTCTCTGTCAAATAAATAAATAAAATCTTAAAAAAATGCAAAGGACTCAAATGGACATTTCCCCAAAGTAGATATACAAAGGGCTAGTAAGCACATGAAAAGATGCCTGATGTCTTTATTCATTAAAGAAATGCAAATCAAGTGAGATATCATTTCACACCTGCTAGAATGGCTACAATGTTTTTAAAAAGGAGAATAAGTATTGGTGAGGATATGCAGAGATTGGAACAGTGGTGCATTGCTGGTGGAAATGTAATTTGGTGTGGCTGTTATATAAAATATTTTCATAGTTCTTCAAAAAGCTAAAGATTATCATATGAACTAGAAATTCCACTCCTAGATATATAACAAAGAATTGAAAACAAGAACTCAGAGTACTCCAGTGTTCACCCACAGAATTATTGACAGTAGCTATAACTTGGAAACAACCCAAATATCTATCAACAGATGAATGTATTATGTGAAATGTGGTATATACATACAATGGAATATTATTTAGTCATAAAATGAATGAGATTCTGATAATGATCAAAATATGGATAAATCTTGAAACATGCTCAGTGAAGTAAGCCAGACACAAATAGACACATATATGATTCCATTTGCATGAAGTATCTAGAATAGAACAGGTAAATTCATACAGCACAGTGTTAGATTAGAGATTAGCTAGCAGGGGCTAGAAGGAGGGGAGAATGGGAAATTATTGCTTAATGGTTACAGAGGTTCTGCTTGGGGTGATGAAAAATTTTGGAAATAGTGGTAATAAATTTCAAAACACTGTAAATATAATTAATGCCAGTGAATTATACACTTAAAAGTGGTTAAAATGGCAAATTTTATATTACACATATTTTACCACCAAAAAAAAAGAAAAAAAACATTAAAAAATCTGTATCAGTCCTATCCACTTGTCTCTACCTCCACTATCCTCGCATAGATGACTGTTTTATACTTTTCAGAGTTTGTTTTACCCTTCTTTTGTTAAATTTATTTCTAACTAATTCATTTGATGACAATGTAAATGGAATTGTTTTCTTCAATATGTTTTGGAGCATAATAATGAAATAAACACTGGTCAATCAACCACCCAGACCAAGAAGAAGAGCTAGGGAAGTGGCAATGCTCCAAAATGTCCATTCATTTTCTGTATGTACCATATATTTTCAAAAGATATAATAACTGGGGAAAATAAAGTATCCTGAAAAAGAGAAGGAGCCTCAAAGAGAGGAACAATGGTGCCTAGGTACAGGCAAAGTCAGGCTGGGGCTGAGAGGTTCCAGGGATCATAGGCATTCCATGGAGATGGAGAAAACCATCTTTGGCATTAAGGCTATCTTACCAGTTGGGCATTCCTGGAGTGTAGGTTGAAACTTCCAAGTGGTCAGCATCCAGAATGTGTCCAGTAAGGCGGGCTCCATACAGACAGAATAATTCAGGTCCACTTGGAACCCTAGCTCTGGAAGTACAGTGGGAGAAGTGCTCGTTCAGATCCCTAAGATAAGAGCCAAGATTTTACTCCATAAATTGTAAAGCTCTGTGTCCACAAAAGTGCTTAGGGGTCTGTGCTGTGCTTCTCTCAACTTCGCCCCAGCCTCAGGCTGCTTGGGGTCAGTCCTACTCCCTTGCATTTGCCCCTGAGTTTATTGGCTACTCCAGAAATATCTGATCTGCAGAGCCTTCAGGTTTTATAGGAAGCTTGTGGCACCGAACAGAACAGTGTGGCAGCCATTAGAATCAATTGATTATGATTAAAGCCTCAGTGGGTAGTCCAGGGCCCTGCAGATGGAGGCTTGTCACTTCTGATTGCGTCCCTACTCCATCATCTCTGGCTGATTCCTTGGCATGCTGCTGCAGCGAAGAAGCATGGAAGCCTGCTTTGATTCTTCAGTGTCTATTGGGATGTCCTGGGCCTTCATGCATGCCAATGAGGGGCACCTTTCCTTTTCCAAATGCAGCCACAGTTCTGAGTGTCTATCCTTCCTCTCCATTCCCTGAAAGGCAATCCCTACTGAACAGCCTCCAAACCAGTCTCCTTGCCTCTATTCTTCCCCTTTCATTTTACTTTCTGCACGCCAGCTAGGGCGAACTCGTACAAGTGAAAATGTGACTGTGTCATTGGTCTGCTGATTGTATGCCCTGAAGATAAAGTCAGAGTTGCTTAGATTCCAGAAAGCCTTCCAGGACCTTTTGTTTTAAAGTGATCAGTCTTTGCTTTGTTGCAGGGTTACTGAGTTTTAGACTTAGTTGCTATTCCATCATCTAGTCCGGACAGGAATAGTACAAGGCATTTTTATTTAGTGCTAAACACTCCACATGTATTATCTCCCTTAGTTCTCATAGCAGGAAGACACTGTTGATATTTGCACTTTATAGATAGAAAACTGGTGTCAGAAAAACTGTGTTATTTGTCAAAGTTTATCCAGGTAGAAAGGCCACAGCCTGAATTTGAACACTGATCTGTTTCTTAATCACTGGCATCACGCTGTGGGAAGTCTCCATGTGTGGGACTCCCCAAAGTCTCGTCAAATGGCTGACCTTCAGTGACGGGTTGCCGACCACTTCAAGCATCTTGTTCTAGTGGGATGCATTCAGCCATTAGCTCTTGCTTTGACTCAGCTGAAATCTGTCTCCCTGGCCTCAGCTCTGCCTGGTAGAGCCTATTAAAACAAGTCTTGGGTAACTGTCCCAGTACTGACCTGCCAGGACTGGCAGTCAGTGATGGAGTCGCCCTCTCACCTTATTCCCCAAAGCCTTCTGGGGCCCTCAGCCCTCTGGTCAATCTCCTCTGAAGTGCTAAACCTATTAGAACTCATCCTGGGGCACCTGAGTAGATCAGTTGGTTAAGCCGCTGCCTTTGGCTCAGGTCATGGTCTCCAGGTCCTGGGATCAAGCCCCATGTTGGGCTCCTAGCTCAGTGGTGAGTCTGCTTCTCCCTCTGCCTCTGCCTTTCCCCCTGCTTGTGCTCTCTCCCTCAAATGAATAAACAAAATCTTAAAAAGAAAAAAAAACTCATTCTCACAGCCCAGAGAGAGCTTTTGGGAATCAAATTTATTTTGTGCTTAACGGCTTTGATGCCATACAAACCTAGGTTCAAAACTCCACTAGACTCCTTATTAGCTCTGTGACACTGGCCAAGTTACCGAACCTCCACTAGTTTCAGTTTCTGCATGTGTGATATGGGGATAATAGTAGTACTTTCCTCGTAAGATTGTTGTGAGAATTAAATTAGTTTATGTAAAATACTTAAAATAGTGCCTGGAACCTAGTAAACACTTAAGAAAACTGTTGCACTCAACATTTCCCTGGATTCACTTGGAAAAATGTATTTCCTTTTATTTATAAAAAAGTATTGAGGTATAATTTACATACAATAAAGTCTACAAACATCAAGTGAATGTTTACATATGTAAATGAATATCTACATGTTTATAAATGTGTATAATCAGAACTAAGCTCAAGAAATGGAACATGTTTCTTACTCCCTTTCTTCATCCCCCTTCCCATTCAACACCTAGGCATAGCTGTGGTCAATCATCTCACTTCTATTGCTGTAGATTAGATTTGTCTCATTTAGGGTTTCATATAGATGGAATCATGTAGTATGTATTTTTACCTGGCTTCTTTCATGCAGCATAATATTTTTGAGGTCCATCCATGTTGTAGGGTATATCAGTGATTTATTCTTTTTATTCTATTGTACTACATTTTGTTTCTCCATTTGCCCATTGATAGACATTTGGGTTTTTCCAGTGTGGGGCTAATATGAATAATTATGAATACCTGAGTACAAATCTTTGTGTGGACATAAGTTTTTATTTCATCTGGGTAAATACCTAAGAGTAGAATTGTTGGGTCATATAGTAAGTCTATACTTAACTTTAAAAGAAACTACCAAACCGTTTTCCAAACTGTTTTTACTATTTTATATTCTCACCATCAATGTATGAGAGTTCTGGTTGCTTCTCACTCTCACCAGTAGTTAGTCTTTTTAATAGGTCCTTAGTACCCATTGTAGTGGGTGCATAGCAATGGGAATTTACTAAATGACTGTGCCGTGCTCAGTCCTGACATGGGCTTTGTATGTGATGTGTATTGGACACAATAGGTGCAAAAATTACAATTATGAAGACACCTTATCCTTAGTATCATTACGACACAGACGTCAGAACGTAACAGCACTGTGAGGTAAGCATCTCAAGGATCATTATGCTATTATTGTATAGAAGAGGAAACTGCAGAATTTTCAGTCATTAAACAGTGAAATTCTGCTATATGTTACATATCAGGCTAAACTCTGGGAGACTGATGAGCTAGCCAAATACTTCTGCCCACTACATTGAGGGTTCCAGTCCAAAGGAAAGGATGGCTGCAGGGCAAACAGTCACACAAACAAGACACAAAAATCCAAATGAGACTTGAGGCCAGGCTAACCTGGACCCCAGCCCTCAAACAGCTTGCCTTCTTTGGGACTCAGCCTACTCTAGGTTTGAGGGTCCTTTTTGCAGAGAATGTATTTTTCATGTTGGGATAATGATGCTATCATAGCAAGACTGCAGTCAGGAGCAGAAGAGCGTAAGACTCTTCAGGGCTGGCACATAGCAGATAACCAGCAAGTGACACTGCAGTTGTTAGGTATAGACTTCTTAGTCATCTTGTTGTCACTCAGACTCATTCAACCAGCACTGTGGGGGCAGGCACTGGAGCCACACCATGAATGGGTAGAAAAATAATCATTTGTAATAGGGAGAATCCACCCTGGGACTTTCCATTGGGGGATTCTATTTGGGGATACTCACTGCTATCTCTGTCCAAGGTCTCTTAGAATCACTGGAAGCTCTGTCCCAATGACCACCCCAAACAGATTTTTATGCATTTTTTATAGGGCCTATAACTTAAGTCCTATCTTCTTCAAAGTTCCCTTATATTGGGGGCAATTGATGTAGTAGTTTTCAAGCTATGCATAAATGGTTACACAGGCAGAGACGAGATTGGCAATATATATGAAAGGGCAGAGTAGGACAAAACATGTCTACTCCCACACATATATCTCACTCCCTCTGTTTGTTCCTTTGGATAACATGCTAGGGAAATGGGGAACACTTCCCAAGGGGTCTTTCCTGCCATTTCCTCAGGAGAAGTAAGACATATGTTGTTTTTCTGAAAAGCTGCTTCTTGGAGAGTTTTGCTTTTAAGTAATTATGTGTCCATGGAAGATTCATCCATCTATAATATATCACTTAATGACAAGCAGTTTGTTGTTTTAGCAAAAACCACAGCAGTCTTAGTAAACCTATTTTCTTCTCCTGCCATCCTTCAAAGGGTGACTGACACTAGCCATGCTATAGGTGAGCATGGCCTTGAAGTAGAAATGGGACAGACAGTGCTATTTAAACTGAACTGGGGACCCTATGGGATATTAATCATTCAGGAGGCCATGTTGGAGGCGTTGTCAGCCTGTGTCCATCTCCTGATGTAGGACCCATGTGGGGTAGCCTAATAGTTGTAAACAACATTCTCTTCCCAAGGGGTCCATGTGAGCCCTGTTCCTGTTTTACAAAGTTGTTTTGGCTATTCTAAGTTCTATATATTTCCATGTTAGTTTTAACTTGTGATTTTTATATTTTTAATTTAAGTATAATTAACATATAGTATTATATTAGTTTCAAGTGTACAACATAATGATTCAACAATTCTACACATTAAGTACTTATCACAAAAAGTGTGGTCACCATCTGTCACCAAATATTGTTAGAATATTGCTGACTATATTCACTATGCTGCACTTTTCATTTCTGTGATTTATTTTATAACTGACAGTTTGTGATTTTGATTAGAATTGCATCAAATCTATAGAACAATTTGAGGAGAATTAACATGTCAACAATATAGTCTTCTGATCCAAGAACACAGTATATCTCTCCATTTATCCTGGTCTTTCATTTTCTCAGCAATATTTTGTAATTTTCAGTGTATACATGTTTTATGGGTTTTTCCATATTTATTTCCAAGTGTTCCATAGTTTTTTAAGCAATTATAAATGATATTATTTTTTACTTCAAGTTCTTTCTTGACAGTATGTAGATGTGACATTATATTGATCTGTGCTCCTTCTGAAGGCTTTAGGGGAGAATCGGATTTCTCTTCTTTTCTAACTTCTAGAAGCTGCCTGTATTTCTTGGTTCAGAGCCCCATTTTCTCTTTTCAAAGCCAGCAGAATCTCTCTCTCTGGCTCTGCCCTCTTTGCTTCCCTATTATAAGTGCACTTGTAATTGTATTGGGCCTACCCTGATAATCCAGAATGATATCTCCATATCAAGATCTTTAACTTAATCACATCTACCAAGTCTCTTTTGCCATATAAGGTACCATATTCACAGGTTTCAGGGATTAGGACTTGAAAATCTTTGGTGGACTGTTATTCTGACTATATAACACTTATCAAAGTCACATAGTTTTAGAGGTTTTTTTTTTTTTTTAGATTCAGTCAGATTTTCTTTTTTTTTTTTTTTAAAGATTTTATTTATTTATTTATTAGGAAAGAGAGAGAGTGAGAGAGAGCAGGTCAGAGTGAGAAGCGGACTCCCCATGGAGCCAGGAGCCCGATGTGGGACTCAATCCCGGGACTCCGGGACCACGACCCAAGCCGAAGGCAGTCGCTCAACCAACTGCGCCACCCAGGGGCCCCAGTCAGATTTTCTATGTAGACACTCTATCATCTGAAAATAGTTTTATTATCTTCTTTCCCAATCTCCACACTTTTCTTTTTTGCTTTCTGCATTTTTTCCTTCCCTCCTTTTCTTTCTCCCTTCCCTCCTTTTCAAGCCAGTAAGCTGGGACAATCATACTATTCACCATAATTGTTTCCCATTTCTCTGGGATTGCTGTCTTTTTTTGGCCAATGTCTAGTGTCTTGAAAACTTATTTCATATATTTTTGTTTTCTCAGGCAAGAGGATAAATCCAGTTCTTGCTACATCATCTTGACCAGAAGTGAAGTCTCAATTTTATTTAAAATTAAAATTGCATTTAAAATTAAATTTACATCTAAGTAGCCACACGGCTATTTGAATAGTGAAGGTGTAGAGGATTACAGAAGTTCAGTGTGGCTGAAATATAGAAAGCAAGGAGCTTATCACCAGATGAAGCTAGTTCACTCAGATTTTCTGTTTCAGATTCAAGTAATTTGCCAACCCACCTTACTTAGCCTTACATGCCTTCCAGACAAGAAGTCATTTTCTCAGTGAAAAGCCCCATTTTCCACTGCTATTGCCTTATCACCTAGCATAGTACAGGTGTTTCAGTCACCACCCAGCCCCCTCAGGGTGAAGGTATAATGGTATATCTCCATTGAATCCACTGTGATGCTATCCAGGTCTGACCTAATTGGACCCAATACAAGCTTCTAGACTGAAAAAAAGCCCTATGGAACATGGGATCTTACTTTCATAATTGAGGGATGCCTGAGGGGTCAGATAAAACAACCTGGAGCTGCAGGTGAGGTAACAGCTTTTCAGGTGGATTTTCAACAATACCTACAGGAGATAAGATAGAATATTTTGAGGCAAGGTGGCTGAATTTCTTTTGAAATTTCTCTTGAATTTCTTTTGAAATTTAAAAATTTTTTGAATTTCTTTTGAAATTTCTTCTGAATTTCTTTTGAAACAGTGGCCTGTTCCATAATTTACCACTTACTATTTGCTTTCACTCCTTTTCTTATCTCACTTCACTTTCTCCCTCACTCCTCTGTCCGGGGACTGAATTTCTAAATAAAACCTTAGGATGCAAACTTTGCTTTAGGCTGTTTTTTAGGCAATCCAGTGTAAGCTTGTTTTGTAGGTCATGGCCAGAATTTAGGACTTCAGGGCCCTGGAGAACTCGTGAAGTGTGTCAGGCAGAGAAGTGATAAGTGTGAACCATTAGAAACTCCACACTGGCTGCTGAGAGGAGAATGGGTTTGAGGGGATAAGAGTAGAGGCACTAAGGCCAATTAGGGCACTTATGTTATAGTTTAAGCCGGAGTTGATGTCTACTTGGACTAGGGTGGTAATAATGAAGTAAGGGAGAAGTTGATATTCTGGAGAGAGATATGGGGAGAGAACCAAAAGTGACTGATGATCGGGTAGGTGAAAAGTAGGACAATGGGTGAGGAGTCATAAAGGGATCATAAGTTACTGGCTTTAAGGCTAGTGAAGACTATTTTTATTCTCTGATACGAGGGAGACTATGGATTTGGAAGGAGATGAATTTGAGTTTGGCCATGTTGAAGATACTATTGGCCACCCAATAAGATGGATTTAACTGCCTTCATGATAATGAGCATGCATTCCTCTGGTTTATTATAATAATAACCCAGTTATTATTGAGCATTTCGTGTGTGTGTGGTAGGAGGGAGGGGCACTGGAAGGGGACGAGTAGGCTGTTAATCTGGTTAAAGATGTGGAAATTGAGACCTCAGCTGGGCAAATGACTAACCCACCGACAAATGGCAGAGTTGTGACTCAAACACCAGTCTCAAGGCTCTGGGTAAGTAGTGGAGGCAGGGGAAAGTATTTGCTGATCTTGGAGCTCCTGGGTTGAAAACCACTGTGACCTCACTGTCCTTTCTGTGGCTCACTCATTGACCATCTCTCCACAGTTGCTAGGGACATGACCTGAGTCTCTTGGTCTTTTGGTTTTGTCCAGTAACAAAGCAGACGTTAGGTCTCTGAGACTGAGAACGTGTTTTCTTATGGTTTACTTGGCTCTCTGCCCCATAACTCAGCTAGATGCTTGCAGACATTGAAAGATACCACAGCTCTTTAGAGAACAAGGGACCCTGAAAACCCCAGCAGGAAGTGGAGACCCAGCTGTGGGTGCTGTGGCCCCCTTAACGTGGCAATATGAGCTTGCAACCCTTATGCCACCACCACAGGATCATCAAGAAGCAACAAGCAGGGTTCTCTGTCTCATTTAATTGGGCTTCAGCTCAGCAACGTTCTTCTTCTCCCAAGGAGTCCCAAGGCTCAGCCTATTCATCAGGCCCCTGTCTGGAGCTTTGAGGATTTAGGTTTAATTCTGAGGACAAGGCTCATTCCAGACATAAAGCTTGGGGCTTTCAAGCCCTCACTGCAGGCAGCTATGAGGCAAGTCTAAGTTATTACTCAGGCCAAATCATTAAAGATCCAGAAATTGAAGCTATTTGTACCGCTGCCAAGCATAGCTCTCTGGTTTGGAAGAACCCCAGCCGTGTCCTGAACAGATGAGTAATTCTCTGCCTATACTTCAGCTTCATCTTTAGGCAAGGTCCAACTACCTGTGTAAATAGACCGAGATTTGGCAAACTATCCTGCACATTTATTAAGTCTATAAGCCAGGCCAAGGCGTTCCTCACTTGTCCCTCACCCTCCTATATGTATTTTTAAAAAATTCTGTATTTAAATTCAATTTAGTTAACATATAGTGTATTCTAAGTTTCAGGAGTAGAATTTAGTGATTCATCATGTGCATATAACACCCAGTGCTTATTACTTCAGGTACCTTCCTATGCATATTGATGGATGCTGTCTTGCCACATTCTGCCTGGTTCCCTCAAGTTAATTTGGACCTGCGGACTTGTACCACTTCTCAGGAATCTTCCCAGAAGCATTAACCAAGTCCTAAATGTTTGGAAGAAACGGAGCCGTGACCTCTTTCTACTAGTCCCTAAAGGGAAACGGAGAGTTGAGGTAGGATAAGCCAAGGGTGGGTCAGGTCAAGGGCACAGGCCCAGACAAGCAGTGACTGACAATAAGGATCATGAAAGGAACAAACTGACAACTTGCCTCTAACATTCCTGGACAGCTCTTCTTAAAGTTTCCATTGAAGTCTGGAGCACAGGGATGACATCCAAAATGCCTAGCTCAGAGTTGGCACCAAGCAAATGAACGTATATTGGATGATTCCAGATGGATGGAACAGGGCTCATAGACAATCGTTTTCATTTAATTTTCTCTAATTCTGGGGCGCCTGGGTGACTCAGTTGGTTAAGCGTCTGCCTTTAGCTCAGGTCATGATTCCAGGGTCAGGGGTTCATGCCCCATTTTGGGCTCCCTGCTCAGAGGGGAGCCTGTTTCTCCTCCCTCTGCCCTTCCCCCTACTCATGCTCTCTCTCTGTCTTTCTCAAATAAATAAATAAAATAAGTCAAGCGGAGAGAGTCAATTATCTTATGGTCTCACTTACGTGTAGAGCTTAAGGAAAATCATGGAGGGCATTGTGAGAAGGAAGGGAAGGGTGAATGGGGGGAAATCGGAGGGGGTGATGAACCATGAGAGACTGTGGACTCTGAGCAACAAACTGAGGGTTTTGGAGGGGTGGGGGTGGGGGGTTGGGCGAGCCTGGTGGTGGGTATTGAGAAGGGCATGTATTGCATGGACCACTGGGTGTGGTGCATGAACAATCAATCTTGGAACCCTGAAAAAATAAAATAAATAAAATAAATGTATTTGGGGGTAAATAAATAAATAAATAAGTAAAATCTTAAAAAATTATTTTTCTGTAATTCATTCTTCCAGGTATTTGTGCTGTATTTCATTTCATGTGCTAATTTTGGTATTGGAGATCTAGTTTATGAGCAATTAACACAGTGTCTGGGACATAGTAAGTAGTCAATAAATATTATCTGCTATTATTATAAATCAGTATTTTCAGTCTTATTAATAGCTTGCAGGTGTCCTTGGTTTCCAACTTGGTCTTCTCTGGGAGGAAAAGTTCCCAGAAGACCTGGTGCTACAGGCTGCTTAGTTTCTAGAGCGGCCTCAGTCCCATCGGTACCCAGTCTAGGAACACTTAGCTTGCCCAGACTTTGACAGCCCAATCCCAAACATACAGAAGCTGGGAGAAGAAGCAGGGAGCCCAATACCCAGTGGCAGTATGGACGTGGCACGGGGCACCGCCCTGACAAACACAAAATTTATTACATTCAATAGCCAGGGCCGCATGAAAAGAAGGATCTTCAGAGGGGCAGGAACTTGTCCAGGGTCCCACAGCAAAGCATGACAGAGTAGGGGTAGAAGCAAGGGCTTCCTCCTAGACCACATCAGGTGGCCTTTCTGCTGCTTAGCACCATAATCTTAGAAGTCCTATTTAGGGCTTTTCTGGGAAGAGGTGTGATATTCATTGTCTTCTTTTATTCCTGAATAAATGAAAGAGCCTGGAGAACAAGAAGTGCATTAGAAAAATAAAAGCATCTCTCTATATTGTAAGAAACTTCTCCCAGCTGCTTACCCACTCACAATATGGCTAAATCAGGGCTAAGGTCCAACTGTGTACTATTCACCTCTCTCTGGGAAGCACAATACATAGAGGGCTTTCCTCTAAACCTGGACTCTCTGCTTCCACTCCTGCCCCTTACAATCTGGTTTCCACACAGCAGCTAAAATGATCCTTAAAAACAGAAGTCAGATAACATCCCTTCCTTGCCTAAAATCCGGCAATGGCCCTCATTTCATTCAGAGTAAGCACCAAATCTTTATGGTGGCTCAAAAGGCTCTGTATACTCTGGCCCCTGCTGTTTTGCTGCCCCCTGTATCCTCCTTCTTCCCCCCTGATACATTGCATTCCTGCAGTTATATGAATGAAAAATAAAGCTTGGGTGTTTTAAGCCAATAACATTTTCTTTTCCTCAAAAGATTAAAAATAAAACTACCCATGAGAGACTGTAGACTCTGAGCAACAAACTGAGGGTTTGGGAGGGGAGGGGGTTGGGGGGTTGGGCGAGCCTGGTGGTGGGTATTGAGGAGGGCACGGATTGCATGGAGCACTGGGTGCAGTGCATGAACAATCAATCTTGTAACACTGAAAAAATAAAATAAAAGTATTTGGGGGGAAAATTTCCCTTAAAAAAATAAAATTAAATTAAATTAAAAAAAAATAAAACTACCCAATGGGGGCGCCTGGGTGGCTCAGTTTTTAAACGTCTCCCTTCGGCTCAGGCTCAGGTCGTGATCCCAGGGTCTTGGGATTGAGCCCCGCATTGGGCTCCCTGCTCCACAGGGAGCCTGCTTGTCCCTCTCCTACTCCTCCTGCTTGTAGTCCCTCTCTCGCTGTGTCTCTCTCTGTCAAATAAATAAATAAAATATTTTAAAAAATAAAATAAAATAATAAAACTACCCAATGATCCATTTAGCTATTCAGATCTTTAAAAAATATTTTATTTATTTATTTGAGAGAGGGGGAAGGGAGATGGACAAGCAGACTTCAGGCAGAGTACAGAGCCCTACGGGAGGCTCAATCTCAGGGCCCTGAAATCATGACCTGAGCTGAAACCGAGAGTTGGAGGTTTAAGTGACTGAGCCACCTAGGCACCTCAGTCATTCAGATTTTGAATTTGTTTTTGGCTTCAGCAAAACCTAACTTATCCTAATACAATCTTCAAGCCAAGTTATTAAAAGCTGCATGGATGTTTTGGAAATTGCAAGTGGAATCCTTTCCTCAAGTCATTTTAAGACATTTTTGGTAGTGGGGCACCTGGGTGGCTCAGCTGGTTAAAGCCTCTGCCTTCGGCTCAGGTCATGATCTCAGGGTCTTGGGATCAAGCTCCGCATCGGGCTCTCTGCTCAGTGGGGAGCCTGCTTCCCCCCGAACCCATCTCTCTGCTTGCCTCTCTGCCTGCTTGTGATCTCTCTCCTCTCTGTCAAATAAATAAATAAAATCTTAAAAAAAAAAAAGACATTCCTAGTAGCATAGCTAGAGGTCAGCCCCTATACCCACTGACACACTGACGTCAAATGCAGTATACAATTTTCCCAACTGGGGCACTATTAGGATTTGGGGTGGAAGGATTCTTTGTTGTGTGGGCCTATCCTTTATACATTGGGGTGTTTAGCCCCCAAATTCAAGCTGTGTCTCAGGCATTATGACAACCAAAACCAGCCTACCATTTTTAAATATGTCTTAAAGGGCTGTATCATTCTCAGTTGAGAACCCCTTGGGTAGGTGCTTGCCGGAATTTCTATTATGGCAATGACCTAACCCCTAAGGTGAACCTCTCTGCCACAAAGGCTCTGAAGATACCTATGATCAGACAATGTGAAGACATTGGACTGGCTGGTAAGGACTATTTGTTATCCCAATTTAAGGAATGAAAATACTGAGGTTTCAGAGGTGAAGTGACGTATTCAAGGTTGTAGAGCTGGCGCATGGACTCAAGTCTTCTGGCTTGCAGTTCACACTGCAGCCCCTGTCATCATATGTACGCATGGTACCCCAAGACAGGTTACTATTAGAGTGCAAGCAGCCCTGCTGGATGTGAATTCAGAGTGGTAAAGATTAAAACCTTGAATGGGGAGTGAAAACTCAAATTTCAGCTTGATTTTCCAGCCCAGAGCCAAAGCCTGGCAGACAGGAGCAAGTTAAGAATACACCCACCACCCAAGGAAGCCAGTTCCTCTTTCTGTGCTCACTGAAAGTATCAGTTACCCAGGGTTGGTTGTGTAGGGGGGGGGCCTCCTTCTTCCTCTTCAACCATATTAATGCCCCTGCTCTGCTGTTATACATCCCATTGCAAACTGTACTTCTCCTCCATCACTCTTATCACATTTGCAGTTATTTTTCATTGTCAGTTACACCCCAACCCGCACATATTCACATATACATGAAGAGGTGAGGTCTGTGAGAGCAGAGAGCTGGTCCATCCTATACACTTACACATTCCCACTGACAGTGTTTTGCGCATAATAAGCACTTGTGGTAGTCATTAATATACTTCACCAGCTATTTCTGCCTCTCCGTCTTCAGGACACATGATAAGATTGCATTTCTTGGCCGTTTAGCAGTGTGGCCATGTGAGTAGTTCTAACCAATGATTTTTTTTAAATTGAGGTATGGTTAACATGCAATGTTATATTATTTTCAGGTGTATAACATATTGATTCAACAATTCTATACATTGTCCAGTACTCACCACAATAAATGTGGTTACCATCTGTCACCATACAAGGTTAATACAATATTATTGACTATTGGACTTTTCATCTCTGTGACTTATTTATTTTATAACTGGAAATTTGTACCTCTTCATCCCTTTTATCTAGTTTACCCATTTCCACACTCTCCTCACCTCTGGTAACCATTGGTTTGTTCTTTGTGTCTTAGAGTCCATTTTTTTGTTTGTTCATTTGTTTTGTTTTTAGATTTCACATATAAATGAGATCATATGGTATTTGTCTTTCTCTGACTTATCTCACTTAGAATGATGCCCTCTAGATCCATCCATGCTGATCTCATTCTTCTTAATGGCTGAGTAATATTTCAGTGTGTGTGTGTGTGTATATATATATATATATATATATACATATCACATCTTCTTTATCCATTCATTTTTTGATAGCCACTTGGGTTGCTTCCACATCTTTGCTGATCAGTGAGTTATGAGTGGAAGTTGCATGTATCACTTCAAGCGCAAAGCATCTAATGTCCACTGTGAAATGCCCTGGAGTTCTTTTTCCCTCTGCTACAGTGACCAGCAGCACTCAAGTTGGTGGCTGATATATTAGCCTGTGTTCTAAATGGGGACATGGAGCAGTCTTTGGGCCTTCAATGAATATGTAGTGTGAATAATAAATCTTTGTTTAAAATAAGCCACTAAGATTGTGGGGACATTATTTGTTTGTTACTGCAATATTATCTGAAATAACCTGACTGATAACAGTACTCAATAGATATTTGTTTAAAGAATGAATATCTCCAAATTGACTTGACTGTGAAGGCCACAGAACATTTGAAAATGCTGAAAGGTACAAATAACCTTCTGGAAAGAAATAGAAAATAAGTGTATGGTGACTGGGGTGCCTGGATGGCTCAGTGGGTTAAAGCCTCTACCTTCTGCTCAGGTCATGATCTCAGGGTCCTGGGATTGAGCCCTGCATGGGGCTTTCTGCTCAGCGGGGAGCCTGCTTCCCCCTCTCTCTCTGCCTGCCTCTCTGCCTACTTGTGATCTCTCTCCTCTCTGTCAAATAAATAAATAAAATCTTTTAAAAAAAGTGTATGGTGACTAACATAATAAAAAAATTTAAAAAGAAATAGAAAATAAGTAAAATAGCAAATTACACATGAAAGGATATAGGCTATTTCTAGAAGGAATATTTAATGAAGATTACTAATGCTAGTACTACAGGGATCAAACTCAGGAGTAACAGAAATGGAGAATGATCCAGAAAGTTTAGCGCATTTCTGTGCCATGGTTAATGGGCAATATAGAAAGTACGTTGGGGGTGATGGCTAGGACCCAGGCGATTACTTCATAGCCTGAGTGATATAACGTACACCTGTATGTAAAAGAAACTTGTTGGCAGAAACCTGTTTCTTCTCCTACTAAAAGCCAATATCTCCGAAGTCCTTTAATATACAGTTCCTTATTTTACACTTGACACAAAAGTGGCCTTAAAGCAAGGTGGGGCTGGAGTATTGAGCTGAAATTAGAAATAGCCTGGATGACTAAAGGTCTTGGCTACGAAGGAGGTCCAGAGGGAGGGGCAAAGAAAAAGGTTTTAGAGTGGGTAGAGACTGAGTACTCAGACATAACTGGGCAGGTGTACCTGCAGGTCAGGGCTTCCTTTTCAATATCTCTTCGAATAATAAAAATAATAGCAGTAGGCCACATTTTTGGCACACTAAGAATCAAGCTGTATTCTAAGTGCTTTACATGCCTTATATCATTTATTCTTTATAATGCCATTAGGTAGGGTGCTATTATGATTCCCATTTTATGCATGAAGAAACTGAGGCCCAGAGAGGTTAAGCAACTTGCCCCAAGTCACAGAACTGAGATGATAAGGCCGGCATATTGCCAGATATTGGAGATCTAGTCCAGAAAGCATACATTTAAACCACACATTAGTGCTTAGGACCATGATAAAAAAAGTGTTAGGGGAAGTGGTGTGAATGTGCAAGCAAAGTGTGAAACACTTACAGCAAGAGGTCAAAGAATGATACATTTTTTAATGTGTGTGCTAACCCACCAACCAAAAGCCTAGCTCTGCCTCCTGATCTCTGCCCTCTACCCACTCTGGCATTTAGGCTTTCTTTTCATGGTTTCAGTACATTCCTTTTAGGTTTAGTTCCTACAAGACTCCAGGTCTCCATTCCTGTTAAACTTTGAGCAAGAGCCATTGCAGGGATGAGAGCTATTAAGGATGAGGCAAAAAGGGGGTGCTTATGCATTTTGACCATGAAGGGATAATGAAAGAATATATTTACCCCCCACATGTGGTGTTTCGGTGTCAAAGTGAGGTTGTGGGGATAGGTTTGGAGTAGGCAGGTGGAAGCTTTCTGTAGCAAGTTCACAAGCCAGTGAGCAATACTTGTAAGAAGAGAAGCGCTTCCTACACATACCTCAGGCTCTTAGTTTTCTTTTGGATGGGACCAATAAGGGAAAAACTCACGGACTCTACACCTTTAATTTGTTTGTCTCCTGGTGAGCTGCGAAGAGCAACCTGGGATCCGGTCAAAAGTTAATAGCCAATTAGACAGTAGCAAAATTCAAGACCAGAAAAAGTCTTCGCATCAGTTAAGGATGGACACAAGGCTGCTGCTAGCTCTTGGTGTAAGAATAGAATTGCCAGACAGTGGGATAAAGATAAAAAGGGACCAGAATTTTCAAAACCCTGATGAGTGAAGCTTTTCACTTGATAGGGATAAGCAGCAACCATTAGCTGCATGTGTCATTTCTTGCATCATTGTGTTTCCAAGGCAACTAGATTACCACGGAGACTTAGGCAGTATGTATTGCTCTAAATTGTGTCATTAGAAATGGCTCCTGCCCTAGCATAGCTTTTGAAACCATATAGAATATGAATTGTGCTTGTGTTTTACTCAATAACTTTGGTCCAGGTCTGTGTTCGCTAGTGCTATGACACAAATGGTTGTTCAGGAATAAATCAGCCTGGGCAATGGTGTCCTCTTACTTATAGCTGCAACTTGTGCTGACATGATAGTTTACTATTTTAGCTAAGATTGACCTCCGGTACTGGTGCAGAACCAGGAAGAAAACTAAAATGAGGTGAGAAGAGAGTAAATGATTCTACATGTCCAACCATCTTTCCCTCCCCTCTCTCTTCACCCAAGTACTGGCCTAGAAGAATAGTTGCTGCTGTTGGCTGCCTGACTGCTGGAAGGGATAGAGATAGAGAATTTCTGCCTGTCACACTCCTTTGGACTATCTTGCAACACTAGTAACCCCTCCTGAGCAGTAGAGGAAGTAGGTAGAAGCAATAACACATTAGACAGAATGCACCAAGCATGTGAAGGCCCAGATTCCAGAAAAATAATATGAAGGAAATCTAGTATGGCAGGAGAGTAGAATGCAAGCAAGGAGACAGGTGTGAGAAGAAGCCAGAGGGTGCAGCCACTTTGGAAAACAGTGTGGAGATTCCTCAAGAAATTAAAACTAGAGCTACCCTATGTCCCTGCAATTGCACTACTCGGTATTTACCCCAAAGAAGCAGATGCAGTACAAAGAAGGGCCACATCTACCCCAATGTTCATAGCAGCAATGGCCACAATCGCCAAACTGTGGAAAGAACCAAAATGCCCTTCAACAGATGAGTGGATAAGGAAGATGTGGTCCATCTATACAATGGAATATTATGCCTCCATCAGAAAGGATGAATATCCAACTTTTGTATCAACATGGATGGGACTAGAAGAGATTATGCGGAGTGAAATAAGTCAAGCAGAGAGAGTCAATTATCTTATGGTCTCACGTGTGGAGCATAAAGAAAATCATGGAAGGCATTGTAAGAAGGAAGGGAAAGGTGAATGGGGGGAAATCGAGGGGACGATGAACCATGAGAGACTGTGGACTCTGAGCAACAAACTGAGGGTTTTGGAGGGGAGGGTGTGGGGGGTTGGGTGAGCCTGGTGGTGGGTATTGAGAAGGGCACGTATTGCATGGAGCACTGGGTGTGGTGCATGAACAATCAATCTTGTAACACTGAAAAAATAAACATATTTGGGAGAAAAATAAAAAGAAGCCAGAGGGGCAGGTATTGGAATAAGTCATTGAAGGCTTAAAGCATGAGAGAAAAGTGATCTGATTTGTTTGTTAAAAATATCACCTTTGCTAGGTAAAAAATGGATTGTAGAGAGAGAAAAGTGGAAACAGGGAAATCAGAAAGTATTCACAGAAGTCTAGGCAAGAGATATGGCAGCCTGGAATGAGGTAGTATCAGTGGGCATGGTGAGAAGTGGGTAGATCACACAGATGATTAAGAGGACAATTGATAGAACTTGGAGATCTATTACATGCAGTAAGTGAGGGAAAGAATGGAGTCTAAAATAACTACCATGTTTCTGGCTTGGGAAACTGGGTAAAATGTGATGCAGCTTACTGAGATGGAGAAAACTTGGGAAGGGAGTTATTGGATTGTTTGGGATATTTGTAATTAATTTACAACTAGCCCAACACTTTCATGTTTGCTATATCACCAACAATGAGCTTGTGTTCAATGTCCACATAAAAGAACTTTCTTTTTTTAATTTTTAATTTTTTATTATTTTTCCCAAATACTCTTATTTTATTTTTTCAGCATTACTAGATTCATTGTTCATGTACCACACCCAGTGCTCCATGCAATACGTGCCCCTCCATAACCCACCACCAAGTTTCTAAAGTCATTATGAATCATTTCCTTTGGGTCTATTCTTACTAGAAACATCAACTTTTTTTTTTAAGTGAAGCCCACCTTATCTAAAGATTGTTCCTAAGTTCTTGTTGTTCATTCCTTTATGAGAAATGCAGATGTTCTTTCTAACACATAGTTTATAATATCTTTATCACTAAATCTACAGGAACCACAGTTGGTCATTCTGGAGGTAAACTCACTGATTTATCATCCCATTCCTTTAACCATTCAGTCAACATTTATTGAGGACCTGCTTTGTATCAAAGATCTCTGCTGGGCATTGGGGATATAGAAGGAAAATATGAGCCCTTAAAACTACACATTCGTCCATCCATTTCCTCTTTCTTCAGTCACCCCTATTCCTCCATTACATTATATTCTACTGTCTAGATTTGCCAAGAAAGAGAGGTTCTACCTCACTTGCAGAACTTGATAAGGAATAGGGCAAGGAGAAATTGGATACTGAAGCAGGGGGATGGAAGGTAAGCTAAATAAAATCAATTGTTTAATAGAGCCATGAGTCAAGGGGTTCATTCAACTACAATGACCACATAACATCTCATGTTTCAATCACTCTGACAGCCACTCCACATCCACTCCTGGCCCTTCCAATCCATTCTCTGCAGAGTGGCCGGAGGAATCTTTTAAACAGCTAAACCAGCTCATTTTCCCCTTCCCAACTCCCATACTTGAAAACCTCCAGTCTTTTCTCATCACACCTCAAATAAAATCCACATCAAATCTACATACCTCTCTATGGTCTTGTAGAGCCCTGACTAGCCTGACTACAGTCTAACTAGGTGACTTTACTGAGGATTTCAGGCTTCTTTCTGTTCTTCTAAGAAGCCCAGCTTTCCCTCAGTATTTGCCCATGCTGGCCTCTCTGCTTGGAATCTATTTTTCTTGATCTTTGGAGGGCCAGTTCTTTCTCATTAGGTAGGTTTCAACTCAGGTGCTATCTCCCTAGGTAGGCCTCCTATGGTCACATAATTTATTTATTTGCTTATTATATGAATCCTCTAAAAGAAAGCCCAGGAGGGTAGGATGATATCTATTCTTTTCACTCATGTATCCCATGTTCCTTCCACAGGACCTGACCCAAAGTAGGTACTCAATACATATTTGTTAAATGAATGAAGAAGTAAATGAATGGACCCTCATGTTTCCCCCTGGGAGGTAACTATTAGGCATCTCCACTTCAGCGATGTGTAGACGAAGGAAGTGAAACGACTTGCCCAAGATTGGGACCTAGATGCAATGGCTGCTCAGGCCCATAGTTCTTTTTTTTTTTTTTTTAAAGATTTTATTTATTTATTGACAGAGAGAGAGAGAGAGAGAGACAGCAAGAGAGGGAACAAAAGCAGGGGGAGTGGGAGACGGAGAAGCAGGCTCTCTGCAGAGCAGGGAGCCCAATGTGGGGCTTGACCCTAGGACCCTGAGAACATGACCAGAGCCGAACGCAGACGCTCAACTAGCTGAGCCACCCAGGCGCCCCCAGGCCCATAGTTCTAATGGTAAGTGGGAGCTCTGACTCTACAGTCTCCCAGGTTTGACAGAACCCTTTGTCAGGCTCCACCAAATTTCCTTCATTTCCCCTCCTCCTACTAGCTCTGTCATTACCCAAGAGGGAGGAATTAGTAACTAAATTCCATAGACCCCCATGCATGAATCACCCAAGCCCAGTAATGAATCCAGAGGATGCTACTCAGTATCCTCAGAGTTGTTTAGGGTGAGAGATTGGAAGTAGCAGCTCATTACATATCTTCTCACTTTTTCTGTGCATGTGGGAAGGCTTCATTATACCCAAAGAAACTACTCAACAAATGGAAGACTTAATCAAGTCAGTTATTTAGCTCCACGCAGCCAGGGGGTTAAAAAAAAAAAAAAAAGCGTGTGTAACCAAATGCAACTAAATAAAATAAATTAGTTTCTAAGTAAAAGCAGAGTCTTTCATCCTGGTGGGTAATTTTATTCTGGAGGCTAAACTGAATACCAATGGATAAATACTCAGGGTTGATGGCTGTGGCCGTTTGGGTAAGCTCACTATCACACCTTTATCTCATACATTCACACTCCAGGTGCTAACATTCACCAGAACAGAGCCTAATTATGAACTTAAAGGGCCTTAAGCTAGGAAGAAAGGATGATGCCACCCTCCCATATGCAATTACAAATAATGGTTAGCTATTATATAAACCATAAAATGAGTGTAAGAATATTCTACATAGTTCTGTTTTTGCTCATGATGATAACTACCTAGTACCCCCCACCCCACGACTACTGCCAAATGAACCTCTTGTGCTGGTTAGGGAGCAGATGGCCCAGTCAATTCTGGGTGGAGAGCCTGAGATTTTGCCACCTGACTCCAGGAGTGAAATTCAAGCTGCCTCTCAGATTGCACAGTGCAGGCACCTACTTTTTGTTTTAAATGTCTTTTGTGCTGAGTGAAATAAGTCAAGCAGAGAAAGTCAATTATCATATGGCTTCACTTACTTGTGAAACATAAGGAATAACATGGAGAACATTAGGAGAAAGAAGGGAAAAATGAGGGGGGCGAATCGGAAGGGGAGACAAACCATGAGAGATTGTGGATTCCGAGAAACAAACCAAGGATTTTACAGGGGAAGAGGGTGGGGGGATGTGTTGGCCCGGTGATGGGTATTAAGGAGGGCATGTATTGCATGGAGAATTGGGTGTTAGATGTCAACAATGAACCTGGGAACACTACATCAAAAACAAATGATTTACTGTATGGTGGCTAACATAATAAAAAAAATAATAATAATGTCTTTTGTTTCCTTTACTTTTTTGTTTGCTTTTTCTTCCTTCCTTCCTCCCTCCTAGCCTTCCTTCTCCCTTTCCTTTTTTTCTCCCCCCTTCTGTTCTTCCCCTGCTAACCTAGAGAAGCCTAACAGGTCTGGGCCCACTTATTGTAGAGATGGAAACTGGCTGTGCTATGGAGGGACATAGTAGAAAATGGAGGCTGGCCATGGAAGTTGGTTAAAGGCCTGATTATATATGGTCTTCAGAAAAAAAAAAAGGAGTCAATTTATTTCAGTTACATACAGCTCATGTATTCTCACAGCAAATTAGACACAAAGTAGTAGCCTGGAGCCTTGGGACTGGTGTTGATGCACATATAAGACTGTTTGTAATTAGCACATGACCTTGGTACAAATGGTAGCTCTTGCAATGCTTCGCCCCTTTGTAGTCTCCTCCTCTCTGACTTTTAACCCTTTTCTCCCAGAGTATGCCCAGTACAGCACAGGAAGAATGAACATTTGTGGAGAAAGGAATCAATGGGAAGTTACTGTTATTCTGAGATACCTGCTTATCTAACTTGTCTGTCTGAGCTTTTGTCTAGCTGGTAAGTGTAAACATGCAAAAAGCGTTGCCAACTAATTCCTTAGCAGGGTAGAAAATGCCTTTGTGACATTGAATTTCACTCACAACCCATCTGTTCCCCCAAACGGGTTGCCATCTCACCATTGCCCAAATATGCTGTGTATTTCTAGGCCTTTGCACAAACTTTTCTCTTTACTGGAAATGTCTCTTCATCTCTTCACCTGATGCCCTCCAACTCAGGTTTCAGTATCCATTTTAATGTCAATTCATCTGTGGAACTCTTCCTGAAAACGTTGGCTGATTTAGTCCCTTCTCTGTGTTACCCCAATCCTCTGTCCATCTCTCTATGGTATCATTGTCTGTTCTCTTGTGGGGAGGAACCATGTTTTGTTGCTTTATGTATCCCCATTTTTTTTCTTCTTGCTTCTTATCTCCAAACCTAGTGATTTAGAGTTAATGCTCACTGAAAAGGGGGAAAGTGGTGAGTGAGGGAATGCATTTTGGGGGGAAAGCTCAGCTGAGAGCCTCACTGCTCAAAGTGTGGTTCCCAGACAAGCAGAATCAGGGCACCTGGGAGCATCTAAGGCCTCACTCCAGTCCTACAGAATCAGAATCTTCATTAAGCAAGATATGCAAGTGTTTCTTATGATGGTTATAGTTTGAGAAGTATTGTAAGAGTTGACAGAAGGAAACTGAAAAATGAGCCCAGTACATTAATGATCTTCTGTCCGTCACAGGAACAAGCTAAAGGTCAGAATAGGGTCAAGTACTCACAAATAAATGGGATGCTGAAATTGTTCAGAGTAGCCTAAGAGAGTAGCTGACGGACTGTGATGCTTCATGGTCCCCAGACTCCTCCAGATCATGTTGATCACAGCAGGGACCAAGCAGAAGGTGTCATAGCTATGAGATTCCACAGTCAGTGTGCAGCCAGACATCCTCAGAGCTGGTTCCTTTACTGAGCCTGGCCAGCTCGTGCCCCAGGCTAATTTGCTCTAGCACCATGCTAGCATGTCTCAGCTCCTTTCATCTGAACCTCCAGTGACATCTTTGGTTCAGTCTGGTTCCGGTCACTAAGAGTATAAATCATTTCCATGAAAGCCTTAGGTATCTTAATTTGGCCAATTTTCTTTATTATTGTTGTTGTTGTTGTTTTAGATAACAAAGCCAATTTTAGCCCAATTAATGCCAGTGCACATTTTTTTAAAAAGACCCAAAACCATAAGATACCTAGGAATAAATCTAGCCAAAAAGGCAAAGAATCTGTACTCAGAAAACTATAGAATATTCATGAAAGAAACCGAGGAAGATACAAAGAAATGGAAAAATGTTCCATGCAAATGGATTGGAAAAACAAATATTGGGAAAATGTCTATGCTACCTAGAGCAATCTACACATTTAATGCAATCCCTATCAAAAAGCCTTCAACTTTTTTCAAAGAAATAGAACAAATAATCCTAAATAATTCTAAAATTTGTATGGAACCAGAAAAGATCCCAAATAGCCAGAGGAACGTTGAAAAAGAAAACCAAAGCTGGTAACATCACAATTCCGGACTTCATGCTCTATTACAAAGCTGTAATCATCAAGACAGTATGGTATTGACACAAAAACAGACACATAGATCAAATGGAATAGAATAGAGAGCCCATAAATGGGCCCTCAACTCTATAGTCAACTAAAGAACATCCACTGGAAAAGACAGTCTTTTCAACAAATGGTGTCGGGAAAATTGGACAGCCACGTGCAGAAGAATGAAATTGGACCATTTCCTTACACCACATACAAAAATAGACTCAAAATGGTGAAAGACCTCAATGTGAGACAGGAATCCATCAAAATCCTTGTTGAGAACACAAGTAGCAACCTCTTGGACCTCAGCTACAGCAACATCTTCCTAGAAACATCACCAAAGGCAAGGGAAGCAAGGGCAAAAATGAACTATTGTGACTTCATCAAGATAGAAAACTTTTGAACAGCAAAGGCAGCAGTCAACAAAACCAAAAGACAACCAACAGAATGGGAGAAGACATTTGCAAATGACATATCAGATAAAGGGCTGTATCCAAAACCTATAAAGAACTTCTCAAACTCAACACCCAAAGAACAAATAATCCAATCAAGAAATGGGCAGAAGACATGAACAGACATTTCTGCAGACGACATCCAAATGGCCAACAGACACATGAAAAAGTGCTCAACATCACTTGGCATCAGGGAAATACAAATCAAGACCTCAGTGAGATACCTCTTCACACCAGTCAGAATGGCTAAAATTAAGAAGTCAGAAAATGACAGGTGTTGGCAAGGACCCGGCAAAAGGGGAACCCTCCTACACTGTTGGTGGGAATGCAAGCTGGTGCAGCCTCTCTGGAAAACAGTATGGACGTTCCTCAAAAAGTTGAAAATAGAGCTACCCTATGACCCAGAAATTGCTCTATTGAGTATTTACCCTAAAGATGCAAATGTAGTGACCTAAAGGGGCAAATGCACCCCAACGTTTATGACAGCAATGTCCACAATCGTCAAACTATGGAAAGAGCCTAGATGTCCATTGACAGATGAATGGATAAAGAAGATGTGGTATATATTACAATGGAATATTATGCAACTATCAAAATGAAATCTTGTCATTTGCAATGATGTGGATGGAACTAGAGGGTATTATGCTAAGTGAAATAAGTCAATCAGAGAAAGACAATTATCATACGATCTCAGTGATATGAGGAATTGGAGAAACAAGACAAAAGATCATAGGGGAAGGGAGAGAAAAAATGAAACAAGATGAAACCAAAGAGGGAGACAAACTGTAAGAGACTCTTAATCTCAGAAACAAACTGAGGGTTGCTGGAGTGGAGAAGGGTGGGAGGGATGGGGTGGCTGGTTGATGGATATTAGGGAGGGTACGTGCTATGGTGAGCACTGTGAATTGTATAAGACTGGTGAATCACAGACCTGTACCCCGGAAACAAATAATACATTGTATGTTAATTTTTTAAAAAAAGTGCTCCATAGTGGTCCTGTCTCTTTCTAAGGAAAAGGTCACTACTCCAAATCACACACCTCTCTCAGCTGGTCCAGAAGACAAAAAGTCTCCTTTCTAATGAGTCATTTGTGACACTTTTTCATTTGCAAGAGTTTTTTAATATAATTCTCTTGGTTTCTAAGTTTATACATTTTCCCCACCTCAGAAAGTTGGAACTTTCTAAGTCCACTCATATACTACCTGCTGCCAAATTTTACATAAGGCAAGACTTCAAGGAACTGTGAGCCAATGCCCATGGCAAAGAAATATGGAACATCATCTGAAAGCTCAGATGCCAAAACCCCAGGTAAACTGTCACCAACACCCTCAGATCACATCCCCAGTCCTTCAAACTCTTTTGCACCTTCATTCCCAATGAACTGTCTCCTTGACCTCAGACAGATGTCTAGCTCCTACATGCATCTCTTTGCTCACAGTCCAGAAGCCTCCTCCAAGGCTCTCTTTCTTCCCTAAGCCCCCATACATGGTGAATAACTGGAACAAATCTGTGCCCAGTACTCTTGATTCCTTTGCATTCATCTCTTTCCCTTGCACCCACCCAGCAAAACCCAAATCCTGGATGGACTAATAATCCACAATCCACCTTCTTTGCTTTTAGATCTAGCTCTAAGTCCAGCTAGAAAAAAAATCACACAATCATGATTAGCCTTATTGTAAATCAGGATCTGTCTCAGTTGAGCAATAATTGCTGCCAGTCAATCCATTACCATGGTTATACTAAGATTTGCCCCCATTTTTTAAGTCCAGCAGATAAGTCTGGACCATTAGAATGTGAGCTCAAAAAGGCCTTGGATGCCTACTAAGAATATGGCCAGAAAAACTCTTTGAAAGTTTATTTTTATCAGCCACTACCCTAAAACTTTTCTACTGTCTTCAAGCTTCCTAATCAATTGTCATTCTTTTTGCTTATAGGAAGCAACCTTGCTTTTACTTCTCTGACAAAATTGAGGCCATCAAAAATTACATCTTTCAACTTCTTAACCCTTTCCCTTATTGATTTATGATAATTTTCTCTTCTCTGACCACTTTTTCTCCAGCCCCAGAGATGACTCTTTTATTCTGTTCATAGGTAAATACATCTCCCTACTCACATTCTTAAATCCTTAATCCTTCCTGTTAACTCATCACTCTTTCCCTTTCTTTTCTGCTCCTTCATGTTCCCTTTATCTAATGTCTTCCTCTCCTGTGGCACCTGGCTGGCTCCTTTGGTGGAACATGTGACTCTTGATCGTAGGGTCATGAGTGCAAGCCCCATGTTGGATGTAGAGCTTACTTTAAAAAAAACTTACTAATATCTTCCTCTCCAAACCTGAAAACACATTCAAGTTTCCACAATGTAAGGGGAGAAAAATCTTTTGATTCTTTATTCTCCAGACTCTCTGTGTCTTTCTCCCATCACCTTGACTGACAAGCTCTTGGAAAGAGCTCTGTACTCACTATTTCCACCACTTCTTTCTCACTTCTACTCTGGCTTCTTCTCACCACTCCACAGAAACTGTTCTTGTCAAGGCCATCAATGCCTTCCAAGTTCCTAAATCCATTGTTAGATCTCAATTCTCTTCTTACTTGAACACTTGGTAGCATTAAATACTGTTCACTACTCCCTGCCTGAAACACTGTACTCCTTAGGCACACTATTAATATTTTTAGTCTCTTTGGGGTTGCCACTTATTTAATAATCCATCAAATGTTAGGAACCCCAGGGTTCCTTCCTTAATTCCATGACTTCTTTCCCTGGACATTATCTTCTACTACTGTGGTTCCAACTAGCACCAGTAAACTGAAGACAAGCTCCAAACACACACACACACACACACACACACACACACACACACACACACCTGCAGCTCATAGCTCTTCTGAACTCCCAATTCATATAACAAACTATCTGCCTAACATCTCTGACTAGACACCACACAAGCTTCTCAAATATAACAAGTCTAAAATGAGATTGTCATCTCCCCCTTACTCCATCCATGCAGATTTAACTCCTTCCTTGTGTTCCTGTTTCAGGGAACGACTACATCATCTTCAGAGTCACCAATGCCACAGATCTGGGAGGTTTCCAACTAGTTACCACATTCTTCCAATTTCCTTTTGATTAACTTTCCTTTATCAAGTCTGTCCCTCACTTCTCATCCCCACTGCCATTCTATTAGTCCAGATCCTCATTATTTCTCTCCTTGACTATTACAAAAACCTATACAAGAAGTACAGGTTACTGATCTTAGGAAACTCATTTTGGCATCAATGGCTCTTTGGAGTCTGTAGGTAACTTAAAAGTAGACAAACACAGCTATGACTCACATACTTGTCGACCATGTTATTGATTTCACATTGTCTGGCTGGATGTCATGGGAGCTTGAGTAATGGATGTTGCCAGCCTATCTCCAAAAGAAGCACTCTTCAAATACATCATATAAGAAAAAGAAAGCTTCTACCCTCTATCAAAACATTTTATAGTCCCATTCCAGATTTAGCTTCATCCCAATGTCGTAAGAACTGGCATTATGTTTCTGGGTGAGACGGAGAAATCAGCTACTAGAGTGACCTTTATATTTACATTGGATATGTGATTCATGGGAAGTCTCCTCTATCTTTTCGACAATTCTTGACAATTTGTGGCACTCTTTCCAGAAGCACTGAAGGGCCAGGACTTTACTGGACACCTTTTCACCTAAGATGTCTCTTGGGTCCTCCTCTCTTCTCTGTATCACTATCAATTCATTAAAAAAAAAATTAATTGCACAGCTACTCCATACCAGGCAGAGTTCTAAGTACTGGAGATTCAGCAGTGGGAAAAAAATGGGCAAAAATCCTGTCCTCATAGAGCTTACAGCTAACTGTTCAAGCCAAATGTCAGGAACTCCAGGTTATACTCTTCCTCACAGCAAAGTCTACTTGAAAGAATTATTTCCTCGTGTTGTATCTACACAGGAATTCTCTCCAATCAAATTTTTATCTCCACAACTCCTCTAATATGACCCTTGTGAGGATCACAAATGACAAATATGTTGCCTAATCCCAGTCACATTTCTTCCCTTATCTTTCTTGACTCCTCTGTAGTGTTCAACACCCATATGTAGTTCCTCCCTCCTAAAACACTTTCTTCTATTAGCTTCTATGATACCACACTCTGTTGGTTGTTCTCTCTCTCTCTCTTTTAAAGATTTTATTTTTATTATTTATTGGACAGAGAGAGAGGAGGAAGCAGGCTGCGTGCTGAGCAGAGAGTCCAATGTGGGGCTCGATCCCAGGACCCTGTGATCATGACCTGAGCCAAAGGCAGAGGCTTTAACCCACTGAGCCACCCAGGCGCCCCTGTTGGTTGTTCTCTTGACCTCTGAATGTTGGAGTATCCCAGGCTTCAGTTCATGAACCTCCTTACTTTTCTCTCTGTTCTTGCAACTACCTAAGTGTCCAACCATTCCAATGTCCAATCCATTCTAATCCATTTAATGGATTCCATTGTCCATCCATTTCAATGGCCTTAGATGTCATCTATAAACCTACAACTCCCAAATGTCTATTTCCAGGTCAGAACTCTCCAGGCTCAAACAGCATGGAGGCTCCTCAAGACATTAAAAATAGAGCTACCCTACGACCCAGCAATTGCACTACTATGTATTTACCCCAAAGATACAGATGTAGTGAAAAGAAGGGGCACATGCATCCCAATGTTCATAGCAGCAATGTGCACAATAGCCAAATGGTGGAAGGAGACAAGATGCCCTTCAACAGATAAATGGAAAAAGATGCGGTTCATATATACAATGGAATATTACTCAGCCATCAGAAAGGATGAATAACTACCATTTGCACTGACATGGATGAAACTGGAGGGGATTACACTAAATGAAATAAGTTGATCAGAGAAAAACAATTTTCATATGGCTTCACTCATATGTATAACATAAGAAATAGCACAGAGGACCATAGGGGAAGGAAGAGAAACCTGAATGGGAAGAAATCAGAGAGGGAGACAAACCATGAGACTCTGGACTCCAGGAAACAAACTGAGGGTTACAGAAGGAAGGGTGGGGGATAGGGTAACTGAGTGATGGGTATTAAGGAGAGCATGTGTTGTGATGAGCACTGGGTTTTATACACAACCAATGAATCATTGAACACGACATCAAAAACTAATGATGTACTATACGTTGGCTAACTGAACATAAAAAATGAATTAATTTTGTAATATATGTTGGCTAACTGAACACGAAACAAAACAAAATGGACTCAAACTTCCAACTGCCTTCCCAATATTTCCTCTTAGATGTTCTGCTCAAATTTCAAATTAAACACATCTGCATTGGATACCAGTTAATTGACTTTCTAGCATCCAGTCCCTTCCTCCTACTTCTCAATAGCTTCCTTACCTCCTATGATTTTCTAAGAATATCTGTATGCTTCTGGGAAATCTGATTCACCTCTCCAGACCTAGATGAAAAGTGCCAGTCAACACATCCCATTCTCTAGGGTTCAGTGATTATTTCCAGGGCAGTGTGTGACCCAGGTTGGTGCAATTGTAGTGGATTTCAGAATTTTTTTCTTGCCTTGGAATTTCATATATGTTCTTCCTTCTTCTGCAGACATGATATGTGATGCTTACAAATACTGTAGCAATTCTGCTACCATGAGATAAACCAGACAGGTGCCTAGAGAAAGAAAGTGCCAAAAGAGTAAGAACAACTGAGCCAGAGCTCTGATCAAATCATGCTTGGCATCTTGCGGCTGTGGACTTTTTTTTTTTTTTTTTTTTACTTCTATGAGCCATTACAGTTCCTTTACTAATGAGGCAATTTTGATTTGGGTTTTATGTCACTTGTAGTCAAAAGTATTTGTTATATTGCCCAAAACAAAACACTTAATTCTCCTCTTTCCAGACCGACTAGTCCTGAAATTTTCCTCATCTCAGTGAGCTAACTGTTCAAGCCAAATGTCTAAGTGTCATCCTTGATTCTTCTCTTTTCTTCATCCCATATACCTTTTATCATCCTGTCTGTTGATTTCCCAGCCACCACCTTGCTTCATTGTCTTCCTGTTTCCACTACTTCCACATTTCAAACCATTCTCCACACAGGAGAGCAAACTTTTAAAGCATATTCAGGTTGAGGCACCTGAGTGGCTCAGTCGGTTAAGCATCTGCCTTCTGGTCATGATCTCAGGGTCCTGGGATTGAGCCCTTTGTAGGGCTCCCTGCTCAGCGGATAGTCTGAGTTTCCCTCTGCCTCCCCCCCATCACATTTCTGGCTTGCTTCCCTTGTCCCCATCCTGTTTGGTCCACCAAACACTGGCAACAGTCCTCTCTCCCATTCATCTTACCATTAGACTAAAAATCAAGATAAGGGCTCCATCCTGTAGGCAACAAGGAAGTATTAAAATTTTTAGGCAAAGTTAGTCTAAAACATACTACTTTGGCTTCAATATTTGGCACAAATTAGAAAGAAATGAGACTAGAATCAAGATGATTTACTAAAAAGCTGTTACAAAAAAAAAGCTGTTACAATAAGCTAGGTTAAAAGTAATAAGTGCTGCATCAGTCAAGGTCTAATCTAAAAAACAGAAGCTACTCTAATTTTTTGCAAGAGGAAAAATGTAACACAGGGAGATGGTTATATACAAGATGGAATTACTGAGGAGTCATATTGTGTAAGATGAAGCAACCCAGAGATAAGCAACAGCGGGAAACTGCTACCACACCTAGCCTAGAAGGACAAGGTATCCAGAGTCCTGAGGCATCTGATAGAAACTGGAATCACAGACAGTCTATTAGTGGGAGATGGAGTCACAGAGGAGATGGATACGGCTCAAGGCAGAGAGAGAGGAACTCACTCTCTCATCTTTCTTCTTTCATCCTCTCACTCTCAGTCTCCCTCCATGAGGTATAAGAGCCAAGGAAATTTGGCCTGAAAAACAGAATGGAGCAGGAGAAATGTCATGAATGGATCTGAGAGAAAATGGACCAGCATAAGGGCCCACATACCGAAATGGTTTCAGTGGGGATAGAGAAGAGAGGGTAGAGTCAGAAATCATCTAGGATTAAAGTTGACAGTAGTATTGATCATTGATTTCCATCCTGATGATGGTTGGAATAACTATGATGCTCTTATACAGAAAATGAAGCTGTTTGGGGCCCTACTGAAATTGAGATGCCTGTTAGGCCTTCAAGTGGATGGGTCTGGGAGACAAACATATACTCATCTCTAAAGGTCAGAAGAGAGGTCAAGCTAGAGACAAGGAATGGATAATAGGCAGGAAGTACATGGTGACAAAAGTGAGAGATTAGGAAGGCCTGGAGCACAATCTAGAAGAGCATCTGCACTTGGTATGTAGATGGAGAGAACAGAGAGATAAGCCAGTAATGGGAAGGAAGCCAGGAGAAAGTGTTGTGTGAGAGCAAAAGAGAGGAAGGCTCTAGGTCTTCTATCCCAATGATTTTGGACAAACCTAGCCCTCTCTTCCCCTGCATTCCCTTCCTCCCTCCCATAGCCTCTGCTTGTTTCTGCTCTAACAATGTAGGGCAGTGCAAAGCCTTAAGTTTGAGAGCTTGCGAGACCTGCTGTCACCATTGGTAGTGCCATGTAACATAACCTGAGTGCTTCCTCTCTTCTGTGCCAAGTAGTATTCTGGGTAACACTGAAGCCACCAAGAGGCTCAGAAGTAGTCATGGGCCTCTGAGAGCCTATCCTGTAGTCTAAGTGAAGTACCCGCATGCACAGAGCCACTCTTAAACAAAAGCATACTCTACGGAACTAGAGCATGACAAGATGGATGTTTGAGTCCTGTGAGGAAGCTAAAGAGCGGCAAGTGTCCTTTAGGAGGTGAATAACAGCTGGGGCTAAAGAAAGATTAATCTGAGAAATGAGGGCAAGAGTGTTAAGAGTAAAGCCCTAGAGGCATGGAGAACAGGAGCAATAGGGCCCAAGCTGGAGATAGAAAAAATTATTCAAGCTAGGGACAGTGGGAAACCAAGAAGGCAAGGTAGAAGATTCTGAAGGTAGTAAGAAAACTGACCTGACCCTCTCACATGGCTCTCACTCCTCACCACTGGCCTGGTTTCTTAATCCCTTCCACATGCATTCTTACACTGGAGCTACATGCAAACTTAAGGCCCTACCACAGTAAGTAAAGCAGCCCTCAACTGCTTTCCACATTTTCTATTGATTTTTCTTTGTAGAATTTAGAGATTAGCAGGTTTGACACAACCTAATCTGGTCATTTATTAATGTATTCTAACTTCCTTCCTTCAATAGACTGTAAGCTCCCTGAGGCTTTGTTTGGCTGTACCTGTAGCACCTAGCACAATATTGTACAAAATTGGTGCCCAGTAAACATTTATTGACTGACCGAAAGGTAGAAAGGGCTAAAGAGGGGGTCTTGAGAAATTTAAAAATACATTAAATTGAATGAAAATAAAAATACACATCCAACATTCGTGGGATTCAGCTAAAGTGATCCTTGAGGGAAATTTATAGCATATTTAAATGCTTATATTAGAAAGAAAGATTTAAAATAAGTAAACTTCTACCCTAGGAAGCTAAAGAAAGAACAAATTAAATTTAAAGCAAATTGAAAAGAGGAAATAATACAAACTATAGGAGAAATCAATAAATTTAAAATAGAAAAACAATAGAGAAAATGAATAAAACAAAAAAGTCTTTAAAAAGATCATTAAAATTGATAAAACTCTAACCAAACAAAAAGAAAAAACAAATTACCAATATCAATGATGAAAGAGGGAATATCCCTAGTGATCCCATGGATATTAAGTTGATAATAACAGAATACTACAAATAGCCTTATGGCCAGTGACTTAGATGAAAGAGATCAATTCATGGAAAGATACAAACTACCAAAACTCACACAAGGAAAAATAGATGACCTCACTGGCCTTATATCTACTAAACTGATACACAGGTATAATGGAAAATCCCAGCATGGAATTTTTGTGGATACAGATGAATTTATTCGAAAATGAGGGAAAGGGTAAGAGGATGGGCAAAATGGGTGAAAAGGAGTGGGACACACAGGCTTCCAGTTACGGAATAAATAAAGACAAAGGAATAAAAGGCATAGCATAAAGAATATAGTCAATGATATTATTATAATAGTATTGTATGGTGACAGAAGGTATCTACACTTGTGCTGAGCATAGCACAATATTTAAACTTCACTGTGTTGTACAATTGAAAGTAATGTAACACTGTGTATAAACTGTACTCAAATAAAAAATTAATAAAATAAAATAAAATTCATCTGGATAGAAAAAGGAACTAGAATAACTAAAAATTTTTGAAAGAGAATTAATTTGGATGGTATGTCTGTTGTACTTCAAAACTTACTATATAGCCATGGTACTAGAACAATACAAATATTTCCAGCTGACTTTTGATAAAAATACAAAAGCATTCAGTGGAACAAAGACAGCCTATTTAACAAATGGTGCTGAGCAACTGGACATTTATAGGCCAAACGAAACAAAAAACCAACCAAACAAAAAGTTGATTTCATCCTTACTCTTTTCAAAAAAAGCAGAAAAAATAATGGACTTAATTATAAAACATAAAGGTATAGAACTTTTAGGAAAAAACATTTAAAATTTTTAGAATGTAGGGCTAGGCAAAGAGTTCTTAAAGCTTGACACCAAAAGCATGATCCACAAAAGTAAAAAAAAAAAAAAATTAATAAACCATCAATGTTAAAAATGTTTGTTCTACAAAAGACTGTAAAAAGGCTGAAAACACAAAATAGAGACTGCAAGAAAATATTTGCAAATCATACATCCAATAAAGCACAAGCATCTAGAATATGCAATGAACTCTCAAAACTCAACAGAAAACCAAAACAAAAAACAAAAACATAGACAATACAATTAGAAAATGAGCAAAAGACATGAGTGAACATTTCACTGAGGAGGATGTACAGAAGGATGGCAAATATGCACATAAAAAATGTTCAGGATTAGTATCCATTAGGGAAAACCAAAATCAAAACCACAATGAGATATCATTAGACACCTATCAGAATGGCTAAAATAAAAAATGGTGAGGATGTAAAAAAACTGCATCACTCATACATTGCTGGTGGGGATACAAAATGGTACGGTCACTCTGAAAAACAGTCTGGCAGTTTCTTATAAAACTAAATATGCAAGAGTAGTCCAAGATGGCAGAGGAGTAGGAGACTTTAGTTTTTTCTGATCCAGGAATTCAGTTAGATAGCTATCAAATCATTCTGAACACCTGTGAACTCAACCAGAGGTATAAGAAAAGAATTGTTGCAATTCTGCAAATAGAAAAGTGACCATTTTCTGGAAGAATGGCGAGACGGAAAAATTCACCTCAAAAAAGAGAACAAGAGGCAGTACAGACTGCCAGGGACCTAATCAGTATGAACATGATTAAGATATTGGAAATAGAGTTCAAAATAACAATTAAAAAGAAACTAGTTGGGCTTGAAAAAAAGCACAGAAAACACTAGAGCATCCCTTTCTGGAGAAATAAAAGACCTAAAACCTAATCAAGTTGAAATAAAAAAGGCTATTAATAAGATGTAATAAAAAATGGAGGCTCTAACTGCTAGGATAAATGAAACAGAAGAGAGAATTTGTAATATAGAAGATCAAATGATGGAGAATAAAGAAGCTGAGAAAAAGAGAGATAAACAATTACTGGATCACAGGGGTAGAAGTCGAGAAATAAATGATGCCATAAAGTGAAACAATAGTAGAATAGTTTGGATCCCAGAAGAGTAGAGAGAGATGGGCAGAAGGTATATTGGAGCAAATTATAGCTGAGACCTTCCCTAATCTGGGGAAGGAAACAAGCATTCAAATCCAAGAGGCAGAGAGAATTTCCCTCAAAATCAATAAAAAATAGGTCAATACCATGACATATAATAGTGAAGCTTGCAAGTCTCAGAGACAAAGAGAAAATCCTGAGAGCAGCTCAGAACAAGAGATCTGTAACCTACAAGGGTAGAAATATTAGACAGGTATAAGACCTATCCACAGACACCTGGCACGATATATTCAGGGTGCTAAATGTGAAAAATATGTAGCCAAGAATAATTTATCCAGCAAGACTGTCATTCAAAAAAGGAGAGATAAAAAGCTTCCAGGACAGACAGAAATTAAAAGAATTTGTGATCACTAAACCAGCCCTATAAGAAATATTAAAGGAATCCTTTAAATGAGGAGAGAGCCCAAAAGTAACATAGACCAGAAAGGAACAGAGACAATATACAGAAACAGTGACTTTACAGGTAATACGATGACACTAAATTCATATCTTTCAATGATTACTTTGAATGTAAATGAGCTAAATACTCCAGTCAAAAGACACAGGATATCAGATTGGATAAAAAAGAAAGACCCACTGATATGCTGTCTGCAAAAGACTCGTTTTAGACTCAAAGACACCTCCAGATCAAAAGTGAGAGGGTGAAAAACAATTTATCATGCTAACTGACATCAAAAGAAAGTTGGGGTGTCAATCCTTATATCAGAGAAATTAGATTTTAAACCAAAGACCATAATAAGAGGTGAGGAAGGACACTATATCATACTTAAAGGGTCTATCCAAAACGAAGACCTAACAATTGTAAATATTTATGCCCTTAATATGGGAGCAGCTAATTATATAAACCATTAATAAAATTAAAGAAACACATTGATAATAATGCAATAATCATAAGGGACTTTTACACCCACTCACTGCAATGGACAGATCATCTTGCAGAAGATCAACAAGGAAATAAGGGCTCTGAATAACACACTGGACCAGATGGACTTAACAATTATATTCAGAGCACTTCATCCTAAAGCAAGAGAACACATATTCTTCATGAGTGTACATGGAACATATTCAAGAATCGATCACTTATAAGATCACAAATTAGGTCTTAACCAGTACCAAAAGATTGATCATTCCCTGCATACTTTCAGACCACAGTGCTTTGAAACTTGAACTCAATCACAAGAGGAAATTTGGAAAGAACTAAAAAACAGGGAGATTAAAGAGCATCCTACTAAAGAATGAATGGGTCAACCAGGAAATTAAAGAAGAATTTTAAAAAAATCATGGCAAGAAATGAAAATGAAAACACAACTGTTCCAAACCTTTGGGATATAGCAAAGGCAGTCCAAAGAAGGAAGTATACAGCAATACAAGCCTTTCTCAAGAAACAAGAAAGGTCTCAAATACACAACTAAAACCTACACCTAAAGGGCCTGGAGAAAGAACATCAAATAAAGCCTAAACCTAGCAGGAAAATAGAATTTATCAATATTAGAGCACATATCAGTGAAATACAAACCAAAAGAATAATAAAACAGATCAACAAAACTAGGAGTTGGTTCTTTGAAAGAATTAATAAGAATTTGGGGGAAAAAGAATTAATAAGATTGATAATCCCCTGGCCAGATTTATCAAAAAGAAATGAGAAAGGACCCGAATTAATAAAATTATGAATGAAAGAAGAGAGATCACAACCAACACTGAAGAAATACAAATAATTATAAGAACATATTATGAGCAACTATATGCCAACAGACTAGGCAATCTGGAAGAAATGGATGCATTCTTAGAGATGTATAAACTACCAAAACTGAAACAGGAAGAAATAAAAAGCATAAACAGACCCAGAACCAGCAAGGAAATTGAATCAGTAATCAAAAATCTCCCAACAAACAAGAGTCCAGAGCTGAATGGCTTTCCAGGGGAATGCTACCAAATATTTAAAGAAGAATTAATACCATATTCTTTTGAAGAAATGGAAGGAAAATTTCCAAACTCATTCTATGAAGCCAGCATTACCTTGATCTCAAAACCAAAGACCCTACCAAAAAAGAGAATTGTAGAACAATATCCCTGATGAACATGGATATAAAAATCCTCACCAAGATCTTAGCCAATAGGACCCAATGGTACATTAAAAGGATTATTCATGATAATCAAGCGGGATTTATTCCTGGGTGGTTAAACATCCTCAAATCAATAAACATGATATGCTACATTAATAAAAGAAAGGACAAGAATGATATGATCCTCTCAATAGATGCAGAAAAAGCATTTGACAAAGTACAGCACACTTTCTTGATTAAAACTCTTCACAGTGTGGGTATGGAGGATATATATCTGAATGTAATAAAAGCCATCTATGAAAAGCCCACAGCAAATATCATTCTCAATGGGAATAAACTGAGAACTTTTCCCCTAGGGTCAGGAACATGATAGGCATGCCCACTATCACCACTGTTGTTCAACATAGTACTAGAAATCCTAGCCTCAGCAACCAGACAACAGAAAGAAATAAAAGGCATCCAAATAGGCAAGGAAGAAGTCAAACTCTCATTCTTTTCAATTGACATAATACTCTTAATGGAAAACCAAAAAACTGCACCCTAAAATTGCTATAATTCATACAGGAATTCAGCAAATTGGCAGGATATAAAAACCAATGCACAGAAATCAATTGCTTTTCTATACACTAACAATGAGACAGAAGAAAGAGAAATTAAGGAGTTGATCCCATTTACTACAATTGCACCAAAAATCATAAGATACAGAGGAATAAACCTATTAAAAAGGCAGAGGATCTCTACTCAGAAAACTATAGAACACTCATGAAAGAAAGTTGAGAAGACACAAACAAATGGGAAAATGTTCCATGCTCATGGATTGGAAGAAGAAATATTGTGAAAATGTCTCTGTTACCTACAGCAATCTATACTTTCAATGCAATCCCTATTAAAATACTATCATTTTTTTTCACAGAGCTGGAACAATAATCCTAAAATTTGTATGGAACCAGAAAAGACCCCCAATAACCAAACAAATGTTGAAAAGTAAACCAAAACTGGTGGCATCACAATTCCTGACGTCAAGCTCTATTACAAAGCTGTAATCAAGACAATATGCACAAAAACAGACACATAGATAAATGGAATAGAATAGAGAACTCAGAAATAGACCCTCAACTCTATACCAATCTTCAACAAAGCAGGAAAGACTGTTCAATGGAAAAAAGACAGTCTCTTAACAAATGCTATTGGGAAAATTGGACAGGCACATGTAGAAGAATGAAACTAGACTATTTTCTTATACCATACACAAAAATAGACTCCAAATGGATTAAAAACCTAAATGTGAGACAGGAATCCATCAAAATCCTATAGGAAAACACAAGCATCAACCTCTTTAACTTTAGCCACAGCAACTTCTTGCTAGACACATCTCCAACGGTAAGGGAGACAAAAGCAAAAATGAACCATTGGGACTTCATGAAGATAAAAAGCTTTTGCACAGCAAAGGAAATAATCAATAAAATAAAAGGCAACCTAAAGAATGGGAGACGATATTCACAAATGACATGTCAGATAAAGGGCTAGTATCGAAGATCTATAAAGAACTTATCAAACTCAATGCCCAAAAAACAAAAAATCCAGTCAAGAAATGGGCAGAAGATATGAACAGACATTTCTCCAAAGAAGACATACAAATGGCTAATAGTCACATGAAAAAATGCTCAACATCACTGGGCATCAGGGAAATACAAATCAAAGCCACAATGAGATACCATCTCACACCTGTCAGAATGGCTAAAATTAACAACTTAGGAAACAACAGATGTTGGGAAGGGTGCAGAGAAAGAAGAACCCTCTTACACTGTTGGTGAGAATGCAAATGGCGCAGCCACTCTGGAAAACAGTATGGAGGTTCCTTAAGATGGAGCACTGGGTGTGGTGCACGAACAATTAACTTGTAACACTGAAAAAATAAAATAAAAGTATTTGGGGGGGAAAAACCCATGAAAAAAAAAAAGAAATTAAAAATAGAGCTATGCTATGACCCAACAATTGTAGTACTAGGTATTTATCCAAAGGATACAAACATAGTGATTCAAAGGGGTACATGCACCTCAGTGTTTATAACAGCAATGCCCACAATAGCTAAATGGTGGAAAGAACTGAGATGACCATCGACAAATGAATGGATAAAGAAGAAGTGATCTCACACACACACACACACACACACACACACACACACACACAATGGAATACTATTTGGCCATCAAATATTGAAATCTTGCCATTGGGAACAACATGGATGGAACTAGAGGATATTATGCTAAGCAAAATAAGTCCGTCAGAGAAAGACAAATACCATATGATTTCACTCATATGTGGAATTTAAGAAACAATACAGATGAATGTAGGGGAAGGGAAGGAAAAATAAAATAAGATGAAAACAGAGAGGGAGGCAAACCCCAAGAGACTCTTAACTCTAGGGAACAAATTGAGGGTTGCTGGAGGGGAGGGCGTGGGGAGATGGGGTAACTGGGTGATGGGCATTAAGGAGGGCACGTGATGTAATGAGCACTGGGTATTATGTAAGACTGATGAATCGCTGAATCTACCCCCAAAATTAATAATACACTATATGTTAATTAATTGAATTTAAATTTAAAAATAGAAAAAACCTAAATATGCTGTTACCTTGTGACCTATACATTCCTGAGCATTTGTCCTGAGATGTGAAAACTCATTTTCACCTGGAGCCTGTACGTAAATATCCAGAACAGCTTTATTCATAATAGCCAAACAACAAAAACAACCTGATAACTTTCAATGGGATAATGGTCAAACAAACTGTGGTACATACACATACCATGGAATACTACTCAGCAATAAAAAGACATGAACTATTGATGTATACAACAATGACCTGGGTAAATCTGCAGAGAATAATGCTGATTGAAATAAGCCAATTCCCACAGCTAATATTCTTGAAATGTAATAATATAGAAATGGAGAACAGATGAGGTTAAAGAGGAAATGGAGATAAGAGGAAAGTGGATGTGTCCATAAATGGGCAATATGAGAGATTCTTGAAATGATGGAAATGTTCTGTATCCTGACTGTATTCATGTCAATATCCCTGTTGCGATATTACACTACCACAATTTTTAAGAAGTTACCATTAGTGGAACTGGCTAGAGGGTACAAAGAATCTCTTTTTTTTAACTTTTATTTTATTTTTTCAGTGTTCCAAGATACAAAGAATCTCTTTTTATTATTTATGACTGAATGTGAGTCTACAATTATCTCAAAATTAAAAGTTTAATTTGAAAAGTTGTCTGCAGTTTATTGCCGGCACTGGATGTGAGCCATTCCTGTTGCCCTGCCTTTGGGAGGCTACTATCCTACCTCAAGTTTCTTAACAAAAAATAACCTAATTGGTATTGGATTTGGGTCTCCAAAGACTATGATTTTAGTGCTGGGGAGTACTGTCATTGATTTTCAGTAGTATAAGGTTTTTGGTTAGTTTGAGAACCCTCAGTGGCTTATAGCATAGGGTATAATGCAAAAGAAGAAGGAGGAGGAGGAGTGGGAGGGGAAAGAAGGAGAAGGAGAAGAAGGCAAAGGAGAACGAGAGGGAGAAAGAAAGAGAAGGAGAAGAGGAAGAAGAAAGAACATGACTATGATATAAGTGACCTAGAGGTGATGTGTTTTTCTGCCTTTCTGGGGGTTTACTGCCACCTACCATATCATTCCATATGTAAGTTCTTGCAATGTATGCTTAACATTGTGCCCTACTCCCCCAAAACACACAGACAGAAACAACAAGCCCTTTACCTCCTTGCCCATGGGATAAAGTATAATCTTTTATGGTGTTCTTATTTTTTTTTTTTCAGTGCTCAGACGTCACCCAGTCCTTATCCTCCACATATGGCTTACTGTGGACTTTCTGGTCTGACCCCCAATCCTGTAGGAACCCCACCTTCCTTCCTTCTTATACATCTGCCTATTTCCTTCTTTCCTTCCTTTCTCCCCACATTCAGAGGATTCATGTATATGACCACGTGTGTGCAAATGTGCACGCACACACATACACACACCTTTTCACAATTTGTTGATTTTAATTATCATTAATAATCACAGCATATGTATCACAGCATACACTAGAGATGTAAGATTTGGCCTCTACACCCCTGGGCATTTCTCAGGGCCCAGACCTCGGAGACTTCACAAATAGCTCTGAGGTCTTTGTGGGGGGCCTTAGACATTGCCAAGAACCATCCTGACCTTTCCTTGGGTAGGGGGTGGTGCTGGGGAGGCCAAGATACAGCTTAAACATAACAAAGCACCATCCCGTGGTGGGGGTGGAGGAGTGAATTTGAGGAGGCCTAGATGCTTTGGTTGGAGAAAAGGGACATTTCTTTACTATCCATAAAAAACAATCTGAAACCAACCGACATCTGCTCCTCACTATCCCATGTTCAGTTCTGGTGGATCACATGGCAGGGAGAGTGTTTCCAACAAACCTTTCCCCAAGGCCACCCATTTTAGTGGTTCATTGCGTTCGCTCCCACCCTTCATCTACTATTAAGTAATTTTTGTATGTCTTACCTAAAATCCCTCCAAGGTAATGTGGATATATTTAAGTTTCTGCAGGGATGTGAATCATCCCATTTCCCTCCGAAAAATTCTCTTACAAACCTCTCTATAAAAACCATTCACTTCTTGGGTACTATCAGGAAAATTTTCTATTTAACGTCCTTTTCTCAGTGTCCATGTAGTTTTCCTAAGTTTTCTGTTTTCAAGGTTGAAATGAATGCCTTCAGACTGTCTTCAGTGAATAGATTTGCTCAAATAGGTATCTTAGTCTTGTTTCAAATCTGAGGGAGCTGTGTTCCTCAGTAAGAATGGTAACCAGACTTGGGTTTTAGCAGTGTAAAACAAATGAAGCGGGTATTTACAGGACAAAAGTCTGGTTTGATGTTTGCATGTGGGAAACTACATTCCACAACCCTCCCCTCCATCTCCCCAGGGAACTCAGAGTGAAAGCCTCAGTGTGAGGCGCACAGACTCACAGGGTGCAGGGTCTGGACCCCAACCCTGCCTGCTAGAGTCCAGGGGAGGAGCCCAGGGAGCACCTAGGGAAACCCCTTCCCCCTCCCACCCCGTTATCCCTCCCCTCCCCCACCTCGCCCACCCCGGGACCCATCGCCGCCCGCGGTGCTGTCAGCCCTAGGGGACCCCTTCCTCGGGGGTCCGGATGTGACGAGCACCGACTTCCGCCTCCGAGGCGTGAGCCGCCCGAGGACCTCGGTGGGGAAAGCCGGATTCAGGTGGCGTGCAGGCAGCCGGGCGTGCAGGTAGACCCTCCGCTG
>CM052801.1:100380281-100447284 GCA_028533885.1 Nasua narica
TACTCTCTGTAGTAGGCTTCTGGCCATCAAATGCAGTCCCTGCTGAGATTACAGAATCATTTGAAAATTAGATGTCATCCTGTATTTGAAAGTATGGGTCACCCAGGAGATGCTTGAAAAGTTCAAAGAATTCCAAACACCTCAGATACTCCTCCCAGCAATTAGGTCAGTCGTCATAACAAATTATAATCGCTGCATTCGGTTAAACACCTGCTGTGTAACAATTCATGGGAGAAACTTAAATATTCATCCATAGTGTGTCTTTCTTTCCTTCCAGGACACAGGGGACCCTACCTTACCAGTCCACTCATAGTTAGGGAGGGTTGCGTGATGACCCCTTGCCATGGAGATGTGAGCAGAAGCATTGTTTCTTACATCCAGGCATTTGAGAGCCTGTCTGTCAGTTCCATGCTGTCTCCCTTGATTCACCAGCAAATTGGTGACCGCGTGTTGAGATAGGGGGGCCACAAGATGAAAACAACCTGGACCCAGGGTCTAGGAAAAGTAGAGGGCCCCTGCCAAACTGTAGCAGAGTTTATGTGCACAACAATGCACTTCTGTTGTGTTAGCCCTTCAAATGTCAGGGCTTGTTGCATCAGTTAACAGTTACTTTCCCGTGGCGGCTTTTTTGTTGTCAGACTTATCCAGAAATCTTACTTATGAAGGTAGTCATATCTTCCTATTGCAAAAAACTTCCAAAAATACAGATAGATCACAATATCCCCTTTTCGGAGTTCCTTCACAATTCAGCCTCCTCCTCAGAAGTCACCACGACTAACAATCTAGTGTGTGTTATCTTAATTTTTGAAATTTTTAAAGATTTTTTTGAGAGAGAGAGAGTGTGTGTGAGTGGAGGAAGGAGCAAAGGGAGAGAGAGAGACACTCTCAAGCAGGCTCCACGTTCAGCACAGAGTCCAACTGGGAGCTCAGTCTCAGGACCCTGAGATCATGACCTGAACGGAAATCAAGAATTGGGCGCTTAACCGGCTGAGCCACCCGGCTGAGCCACCCGGGCACCCCTAATGTGTGTTATTTTAAAGATGACTATGGTTTTTGTCTTAGATATTCAACATCTGCCACTAGCTTTTGTCTTATAAAATGGATGCAGGATCTTCCTGTGAGAGAGTGTATAGATCTACCTCACTTTTGAAACTACTCCCTGGAAGGTTAAAGTTTGTATATGCCATAATTAATCACATAAACAATTTTTTCCCGGTCAAAACATAAGTTGTTTTCCCTTTGCGGTATGATTAATAAAATGAAAATAGTATCTTTGAATATGAATCCTTGGGCAGGCATGAATGTTTTCTTTTTTTAAGATTTTATTTATTTGACAGAGAAAGGGTGAAAGAGCGCGAGCAAGGGGAGCGGCAGGCAGAGGGAGAAGCAGGCTCCCCACTGAGCAAGGAGCCTGATGTGGGACTCAATCCCAGGACCTTGGGATCATGACCTGAGCTGAAGGCAGACACTTAACTGACTGAGCCACCCACACACCCTTATGTTTTCTAATAATGTATACATACGAACATAGACATTGGATTAGAGTTGAGATAAATATAGCTGAAATTTTATTCCAAAATTGCTATGCCAGTTTGAATTCTCATAAAACTTGGAAATGATTTAAGATTCTGCAATATCAACAAGACATTTCCCCCTTTACTTTGAGAAAGACGGATTTGGGTAGCATGAGCAGCAGCCAGGGGAGGAGACCCGCCAGGACTCTCTCAGCTAGTGAGGGGCATTGAGAGCGTCCTGGGGAAAGTGATGGCCAGAGTCCATGAGAAAATACAAGTACAAAACCAAGTGCAGAGAGCCCCAGGCAGGCTGGCAGTCAGGGCTCCGAATCTAGAGTTCAGCTTAGGGGGAAAAGGGCCGGAAGGAGAGAAGGTGGGGCGGCGGAGGGATTCAGGAGAAAGAACATGGATGGGCTGGAGAAGTCTCTGAATCGTTATCACCAACTGGAAGTTGCCGGGCGGTCAATGAACAGTGGGGGAGCTGGATTGTCACCATCTCCTGCTGAGATGGAGCTGGGAGACCATCAAGGCCAAAGTGGCTAGAGCTTGCACTACAGAATACTGGAGAGAGAAAAGGTGCAGAGGAGACCTCCTGAACTCACATAGGGCTAGGTATTGTCCTTGTTCCCAAGAGAGCAGAATTTTTTTTTTTTTTTTTTTTTTTTTTTTTTTTTTTAGAGAGTGAGAGAGAGCATGAGAAGGGAGAAGGTCAGAGTGAGAAGCGGACTCCCCATGGAGCTGGGAGCCCGATGTGGGACTCGATCCCGGGACTCCGGGATCATGACCCGAGCCGAAGGCAGTTGCTTAACCAACTGCGCCACCCAGGTGCCCGAGAGCAGAAAATTTTATCATTCATAGTACATTGGTTAAAGTACCCAGAAGCCTTTCCTTAGTAGTGAAGAATTCTTGACCATAGATTAAACACTGCTCTCTCATCTCACCTAAAAAACCTTAAAGCAAAACTCAAAAGGATCATACTGTTTTCAAGTAATTTAACTGTGTCTCAGCTAACTCTTATAGGAAGCACTTCAACTATGTTCTTAAAAGAGATTAAGCTAGACAAGCTTTAATAGATCATATATATTTCCAGTTGCCAAGGTAAAAAATTAGCAAAGTTATCATATTTTCCAATTACACAAATTCATTCTCTGAAAGATCTATAAGTCAGGAAATCAAAATGAGTTTTTACTAAAATCTGGCTCTTTGCAGCTCCTAAAACTGCCAGCATTCCTTGGTTTGTGACCATGTCACTCTGTTTCAAACTTTATTTTTGTGGTAAATGTCTTCTTCTCTTCTGTCTTACACATATCCTTCTGTTTCCCTCTAAGAAGGATTTTTGTAATTACATTTAGAGCCCATGTATATAACCTAGAATAATCTCCATATCTCACTGTCCTTAATTTAATCACATGCGCAAAATACCTTTTGTCATAAAAGTAATATTCACGGATTAAAGGAATTAACATATGGGTATCCTTAGGGGGGTTATTACTCACCCTACCACATAAATTTTGATTGAGATTAGGGAATCCGAAAATCAGTCAAAGGGACTGTGTGCCCCGTTGTGAGCAGAGGCAACAAGTGAAAGCTAAATGAACCAAACTCCTCATTCTTTTGAGAATATTTGAACATGATCTAAGAATGAATTTCATAAGAAGGAAGCACTGGTGGAAAGATAGAGAGGACCTACTCAGTGCTGAGAGGCTACCAGGTCAAGGGAGGGATCTCTTTCCTGGAGGAGAGTTTGAAGCAGACCCAGGTCTGGGAAGATAGAGACAGGGATTGGTGTTAGCAGGAGAGAGGAGACTGCAAAATCCTAGGGAGGGGCGTTGGAGGGAGAATAGCCAGTCCTACGCTGAGAATCGAGAACTGGAGGTGGGGAGGAGGGTGGTTTGTGTATCTAGTTCAGGGGAGGTGGGCAATAAGGACTTAGGGAAACAAGACAGGGGATGGTAAAGTGTGCTAGGTGTGCAGTTGCTTAACTGACTGAGCCACCCAGGTGCATATATATTTAGTTGTTTCAGTAGGTCCCTGTTGCTTCATATTGGCCAGAAGCAGAAGTCCTATGCTCCAAACTTAAAACCTAAATTATCTATGCATAACAAATGTCCAGACATTTCAAATTTATTCAAATTGAAGAGGTGATGGGGATTAAAGAGTACACTTGTTGTGATGAGCACAAGATGTTGTATGAAAGTGTTGAGTCACTATATTGTACACACGATTTAATATTGTACTATATGTTAACTAACTGGAAGGAAAATAAAAACATTTAAAAAAGAATCAGTATTTCTGAAAATGGGCGTGAAGATAGAGATAAAAAGAGAATGACCAATAGAATACCCACTTAAAGAATATTAGAGTGCCGCATCCACTCTTTACCTCAGCTTTGTGGATGGTTGCCATGTTTACTCCCATCGCAACAGATCTGAGGTTTTATTCTCTGGAGAGGTTTCTGATCTGCAGGATGCCAAGTACAACTCATAAAACTAACTCTGATCTTAGCTTTGACCCTAAACCTAAAACAACCCTTCACTAGCAACCCCTAAACTCTACCCCTAGACTTAAATCTAGCCCTGAACCGAACTTCTGGTAGAGGTCTCTGAATGGTACATTCCCTCACCCTAACCCTAACCCCAACCCTAGATCTAAATCTAATTCTAACCCAAATCCTAACCCTAACCCCTAACCACTAACCCCTCAACCAAACCATAACTGTAACCATGACCCTAGTCCTAAATTTATCCCTCTGCAGAGGTCTCTGAACTGCAGTATAATAAGCACATACACTTACCCTGAACCTAACCCTAACCCTAAATCTTATGCTAGCCCTAAACTGAATCCAGATCCTGGATCTGAAGAAAATAATGATTTGGTATATTTAAAGAATGGATCATCACTCAGTCATAAAAAAGGAGCAAAATCTTGACATTCATAATGACATGGATGGACTAGAGAGTATTATTTTAAGTGAAAACCTAATACTAACCCAAACACTAACTGCTAACCCCTAACCCTAACCCTAACCTTCTGCACAGTTCCCTGAATTGCAGGATAATAGGCACATATACTCACCCTGGCCCTAACGCTAAGCCTAACCTCCCTCTCTCTCTCATATATACACGTAATATTCCATTATATATAATATTAGTCATAAAAGACAATGTTATATACGTATATATGTATGTATATATATACATATGGAATATTAGTCATAAAAAAGAATGAAATCTTGTCATTTGCAATGATATGGATGAAACTAGAGGGTGTAAGTGAAATAAGTCAGTCAGAGAAAAACAAATACCATATGATTTCACTCATGTGTGGAATTTAAGAAACAAAACAAATTAACATGGGAAGAGGAAAGAGAGTTAAGGAAAGAGAGATCAACCAGGAAACAGATCCTTATCCACAGAGAACAAACCGATGGTTACCAGAGAAGAGGTGGGTGGGGAGATGTGTGAGGTAGTTGAGGGAGATTAAGGAGTGCACTTGTGATAAGCACCAGAAGATGGATGGAAATGTCGAATCACTATATGGTACACCTGAAAGCAATATTACACTGTGTGTTAACTGGAATTTAAATAAAAACTTAAAAAAAAAAACAACCCAGAAACGAAAGATTGTGGGACACACACACACACACGCAGGTTCATGGAGACAAACACAACCAGGAGAGTAAACAGCAAAATAGCAACAATTGTTTTTCTCTTGCTAGTGGAAATACAATTTATTCAGTTAATCTTTCAATATTTTCTAATTCCTTCTGAAACACATATAAATTCCCTTCATAATTATAAAATATTATAAATATTTTAAATGTGACTTAGACTACCAAAAATAAACATGCATTCTCTAGATTGGTTCGTTTCCAATATTGACCAACTTCTTGCTGGACTCTATTTAGCCTCCAGTATTCTTACCATTTGTATAACTAGAAAGAAACAAAAAACTTTGAAATCTAACTAGTCAGCTACATGGAGTCACACAACTTTCAGACTTTCAAATACAGTGCCACAGATTAGAATCTACCTTATTTATGAAGCCCTCCTTCTTTACAAAGTATTAACTAATATTTTAAAGAGAAATTGTATTTATACTGAAACCATATTCCATATAACACAATTAGATCCAATATGTACATAAAGACCTATGCATAGGCAAGAGTAATTATAATGATCGCATTCATTATTACACGTTATTTATATGTCTCTTTTCCAAGTTCATAATAAACCAATACAATTATTTTTTAAACATGTGCTTCAGTCAATTCTGCCATTAATTTCCCGTATTTCCTGAAAACATTTTGATTTAAACATTCCTTGATTTTCATAAGAACAAGGCAAGAAAAAGAGTTAGTGCAAAGAAAAAAGTAAAGGTAAATATCTCATTCATACATGTGTATATCCATGACATGTTGAGATAATAATACTTGGGGTATTTTCTGATCAATAAAATATGTTAGTAGAATTTAAAAAAAAGAACAATGCAAGATTTTCATGAATATGAACAACAATTTCCTTCACAGGCAATTATACAACACATAGCTTCATAAGTTAACAAGTGATTATCTTTCATAAAGTGAATACCATGCAAGAACTGTAATTCATAATTCGGTTAAAATTTCTTCTGTACTGTGTTATGCACTTCTCCTTTTTCAGAACTATACATCTTTTTTTCTCCTGTGAATACTTTAATTTTTGTTCCATAGGCTTTTTTTGGGCAAAACTAATAAACCTCCGAGTTTTACCAAATTATTTTGATTCGAAAATGTTTCTATAGATTTTCAGTTATAATGTATATATATAATTTATTTCTTTGCAATGGAACAATCTTACAATATTTTTATTTTTCTAATTTTAAAATGTGGATTTACATTCTCAAAAAAAGGATAAAATTAAATAAGTAAGTACTAGTATTTTTGCTAATATCCTTTTCTTGCCAATACCATTTTATATTCAGTCAGAATTTTCCCCTTGCAAAATTTAAAAAAATTCTTTATTTTTCCACATTCTCACTTTATTTCCTTGTACGCATTTGCTGTATCTAAAAGATTTGCTGGCTACTTCACACTTTTAAACAATTACACATTACTATTAGGCCATAATATATTTACTGATTTTATGTGTTCCATCATTTTCATCCGTTCTCAAAACTCCTGTACCATATACACCTTGCTCTTTATGTATAGTTTTCTGTACTTTTTAAAATTTTTAAAAATTCCATTAGAGTTAACATGCAGTGTTGTATTAGTTTCAGGTGAACAATACACTGATTCAACACTTACATACATTAGTTTCTTATACTTTTTTTTAAATTTTTTTAAAAGATTTTATTTATTTATTTGACACAGAGAGATCACAGGCAGACAGAGAGGCAGGCAGAGAGAGAGAGGGAAGCAGGCTCCCTGCTGAGCAGAGAGCCCAATGCGGGGCTCGATCCCAGGACCCTGAGATCATGACCTGAGCCGAAGACAGAGGCTTTAACCCACTGAGCCACCCAGGCACCCCTCTTGTACTTTTAACTGTATCCAAAGCCATTGATTCTAAAGACTCTTGAAAATTCCTCAGGCTAACATCAAATATTTCAGCTTCTCTGATTTTTTCAAAGAACTAGGGTTTTTAAAAATTATTCATTGTTTTTCTAATTTTAATTTCATTAATTTCTGTTCTTATCCATATTATCACCATCCTTTTCTTGCCTTGTATTTAATTTACTTTTCTTTTTATATTGTCTTATGGTGGAAGCTTAGATTTTTAAAACCTGAGTTCCTTCTTCCTTATATAAGTATTTATTGGGGGGCACCTGGGTGGTTCAGTGAGTTAAAGCCTCTGCCTTTGGCTCAGGTCATGATCCCAGGGTCCTGGGATCGAGCCCCGCATCGGGCTCTCTGCTCGGCAGGGAGCCTGCTTCCCCCTCTCTCTCTGCGGGCCTCTCTGTCTGCCTGTGATCTCTCTCTCTGTCAAATAAAATAAATAAAAGTCTTTTAAAAAGTAAGTATTTATTGGCATAAGTTTCTCTGTAAAGCATGACTGGCTGAATCCCACAAATTCTGACATATTTTTATTTTTATTAAAATAAATATTTTATGAATATTTTTATTTTTATTAAATTGTAAGTGTTTTCTAATTTCACTGAATAATTTCTTTTGATACGTGACTTAGTAAATATGTGTTGTGTAGTTTCCAAATAATTGGAGACTTTGCAGATACCTCTTTTTTTATATTCTTTAATTTCATTATGGTTAAGGAAAGATTAGGTTGGTTAATAGTGTTGTTAGGGTTCTTCTATACTTTCAAGTATTTTGTTAATCTTCTACTATCATTTACTCAGAAAGGAGTGTTTAGTCTCCAAATATAATTGTAGGTAAATTTCTCCTTTTGACTATTTCTCCATTCAGGCTTATCAGTTTTTATTTCATGTATTTTGAAGCTCTACTCTAGGTGTATATACATTAGGGTTGTTATGTCTTAATGAATCAACTCTTCCATCATTATGTAATGTCCTTTTTATCCACATTAATTTTCTTCCTTATGAAGTCCAATATTTCTGCTATCAATACAGTCACTCCAGCTCTCTAGTTTTTCAAGTTATTAAATGGAATTTTTTCCTTTTGCTTTTGGTATACAGCCCCAAGGGCTTTAAATTACATAGACATTTGTGTAACCAGAGCCACAATCAGAATATAGAACTGTCTCATTACCTCCTCCAAAAACAAATTCCGTGTGTTACGCATTTATAGTCATAATCTCCCCTCATGCCTAGCCTTGGTAACAACTCATCTGTTCTCCATCACTATACTTGTCTTTTCAAGAAAGTCATATAAATGAAATAATAGAGAATGTAACTTGTTGAGACTGGTTTCTTTCACTCAGCAAGTTGCATTTGTGGTTCACATAAGGCATTGCGTGTATTACTGGCTCATTCTATTTAATTGCTGAGTAGTAGCCTGTTGTATGGTTGCACCAGAGTTTGTTTACCCATTCATCCATAAAAGGACATTTGGGTAAATATGAATAGATTTTGGCAAATATGAATAGAGCTGCTATAAACATTCATGTGTAGGTTTTTGTGTGAACCTGTTTTTACTTCTCCCAGGAGAGGCACTGCTGACTCATATGCTGTCTGTATGCTTAAAAGAAATTACTGAATCATTTTCTGTCTTGGTTATACCATTTTACATTCCCACCAGTAATGTGTGAAAGTTCCAGATGTTCTTCATCCTTGCTTGCATTTAGTAATGCTCTTTTAAAAATTAAAAATTAAAAACATTTTTTGTTTTAATTTTAACCTTTCTCAAATGTATGCTGTGGTATCATATCACGGTTTAATTTGCATTTCTCTATGGCTAATGATGTAGAACACTTTTCATGTACTTATCACCCATCCCCACATTCCCTTTGGTGGAGTATATTTTGACAACTTTCGCCATTCTTAAAACTGTGCTCTTTTTTTTCTAATACTGTATATATTCTGCACATAAGACCTTTGTTGGATATATGACTTGCAAAAATTTTCTTCCTGTTTGTAGCTAGACTTTTTATTCTTTTTCTCCAAGCAAATATTTTTAATTTTGAATTATCTAATCTATCATTTTTCCCTTTATAGATCATGCTTTTGGTGTCATGTTTAAGATCTCTTTGCCTAACTCCAGGTCAGGAAGATTTGACTCTAGGTTTTCTTTTAAACATTTTGTAGTTTTTCATTTAACATTTAAATATTAATTTTGGTATGAAGTGTGATGTTTATTTAAGAGATTCACTTTTTAACATATGGATATTTAATTGTTCCAATGCTATTTATTGAAAAGGCCAACATTTTTCAATTGAATTGTCTTAGTTCTTTGTAAAAACTCCACAGGCCATTTTCATATGCATCAATTTCTGGACACTCTATTTGGTTTCATTGATCTATGTGTCTATCGATACCACATGTTCTTGATTACTATAGTTTTATAGTAGTCTTAAAATCAGCTAGTGTAGTTCTTCAAACTTTGTTTTACTTTTAAAAAATGTATCCTTTCTAAAAGAAGAGAAAAGAAATTTAATACATTTCTCCTCATTTTAAGAGTCATGGAAAGTTCATTGGTTTTCTTTTAAACTATGTAATGTTAGATTTACCCATGAGAATATAGAATTCTGATGAATTTAATCGTCATTTTACATCTTATTTGTAACTTTGTGACCTTATATTCTACAGCATGTTAAGATCCATAACTATTGGTTGTTACAAATATTATAAGATTTCTTGGTAGAAGTATTTTTCTGACATGGTGGATTCTCATCGAATACATCAACTAACTTTCTATTCAAATTAATGTTAATATTCCATGAAAATGAAATGAAATATAATTGAAAGAGTCAACTGCTTTAAAAGAAAATAAGTTTTTCTATTTTTTTAAAGATGTTATTTATTTATTTGGGGGACAGAGAGAAAAAGAAAGAGCATGAGCAGGGTGAGGGGACAGAGGGAGAGAGAGAAGCAGACTTCCCAATAAGCAGAGAGACTGACATGGGGCTCTGGGTTCCATCCCAGGCCCCTGGGATCATGACCTGAGCTGAAGGCAGATGTTTAACCTACTGAGCCACCCAGGCACCCCAGGAAATAACTTTTTCTAAATACTGACACAATCGTATCTGTTTAAAAGATCTTTATATTGAAATAAACTGATACATCTTGATTTTGGAGAAATAAATAAATAAAAATTAAAATTAAATTAAAATTAACTCTTCCAGTTCCTTTTCCCTTTGACAAACTTTTTGAATCAGCTTGCTTCTATCTATAAAAACTTCTGGGATTTTGATTGGCATTGCTTTGACTCTATAAGTCATATTGTGAGTGAGAAAGGAAGGAGTTGTCCTGGTTTCTCCCCTTCTGTTACACACCAGTCTTACACATCACAGCCTCTTGTTGACTGAATCTATATGAAAGTCTGTTAGCAAGGTAAGTTGAGACATATGGTTCCCTGAAATGCAGAGCAGTGCATGCAAAGGCCAGGGAAAGCATATGACAGCAAACAAGCTAATGATTGGCATAGGGAGAGTTCTCTCTTTCTTCTTCTTCTTCTTTTTTTTTTTTTTCCTGGAAGGTTTTGTTTAAGATTGATTTGTTTTTATTCCTTAAATATTTAGAAAATTTTGCTGATGAAGATATCTGAGTCTGGAGTTCTTTCTGAGACAATTATAAATTACTGATTCAATTTCTTTAATACTTATATAACTATTGGGATTTACGAATTTCTTGTAACGTAAATTTTGGTGAGTGTATTCATCAAGATTTTGACAATGTCATCTATAATTACAAGTTTATTAGCAAGTTTTTTTTATTTCAAATATTAGTTCAAATTCTAGTTAGTTAACATATATGGTAAAATTAGTTTCTGGTGTAGAATTTAGTGATTCATCACTTACACATAACACACAGTGCTCATCACAAGTGCCCTCTTTAATACCCATCACCCATCTAGCCCATCCCCTGCCCACCTCCCTCCATCAACCCTTGGTTTCTTCTCTAAAGCTAAGAGTCTCTTATGGTTTCCTTCCTTCTCTCCCTCTCTTTTTTTTTCCTTCCCTTATGTTCATCTGTTTTGTTTCTTAAATTCCACATGTGAGTTAAATCATAGGGTATTTGTCTTTCTCTGGCTGACTTATTTTGCTTAGCATAATACACTCTAGTTCTATCTGTGTAGTTGCACATGGCAAGATTTCATTCTTTTTGATGGCTAAGTTATATTCCACTGTATATATGTACCACATCTTCTTTATCCATTCATCTGTCAATGGACATTTGGGCTCTTTCCATAATTTGGCTGTTGTGGATAATGCTGCTATAAACATCAGGGTGCATGTACCCCTTCAATTCAGTATTTTTTTTATCCTTTGGGTAAATACCTAGTAGTGTAATTGCTGGATTGCCGGGTAGTTCAATTTTTAACTTTTTGAGGAAACTCTATACTGTTTTCCAGAAGAGTTGCACCATTTGCATTCCCACCAACAGTGTAAGAGGATTCCCCTTTCTCTGCATCCTCACCAACATCTGTTGTTTCCTGTGTTTTTAATTTTAGCTATTTTAACTGGTGTTAGGTAATATCTCATCGTGGTTTTGATTTGTATTTCCTTGATGATGAGTGATGTTGAGCATCTTTTCATGTGTCTGTTAACCATCTGGATGTCTTCTTTGGAAAATGTCTATTCATGCCTTCTGCCCATTTCTTAACTGGATTATTTATTTATTGGATGTTGAGTTTTATAAGTTCTTTATATACTTTGGATAATAGCCCTTTATCTCATATGTCATTTGCAAATATCTTCTCCCATTCTATAGGCTGTCTTTTAGTTGTGTTTATTGTTTCCTTCATTGTGTAGAAGATTTTAATCTTGATGAAGTCCCAATAGTTGAATTTTGCTTTTGTTTCCCTTGCCTCTAGTGACATGTCTAGTAAGAAGTTTTTATGACTGAGGTCAAAGAGATTGCTGCCTATATTCTCTTCTAGGATGTTAATGGTTTCCTGTCTCACATTTAGCAAAAGTTGATTTTAATATCATTCACGATTTTTTAATTTTCTCCTTTTATCATTCTTGATATCAATTATTAGTACCTTTTTTGATTTTTTAAATATGTCTTACTAGGATTTTATCAATTAAAAATATTTTGTCCAATTATTTTATTTATTTGTTTATTTATTTGATTTTTTTTTAAGTAATCTGCACACCCAATCTGGGGCTTGAACTCACCACCCTAGATCAAGAGTCACATGTTCTACTGACTGAGCCACCTAGGCACCCCTAGGACTTTATCAATTTTTTTTTTAAAGAACAAACTTGGCTTTCTGCTTTCTATGCTATGGTTATTTTCTATTTCATTAATTTATGCTCTTATTATCATTTGTTCAGTTATTTTTGTTTTTATTAGATTTACTTTTCTATTGTTTCTTTAATTCCTTAGGATAAATGCTTACCTAATTGATCTTCAGCCTTCCTTTTTTTCTAATACAGATCTTCCTTGACTTACAACGTAGATTATGTCCTGATAAATCCATCGTAGTTGAAAATATTAAAAGATTAAAATGCAGGGTGCCTTGGTGTCTCAGTTGGTTAAGCGACTGCCTTTGGCTTAGGTCATGCTCCCGGAGTCCTGGGATGGAGTTCTGCATCGGGTTCCTGGCTTTGCCAGGAATCTGCTTCTCCCTCTGACTTTCTCTGCTCACATGCTTTTTTTCACTCACTCTCTCTCTCAAATAAATAAATAAATAAATAAGATCTTTAAAAAAAGATTAAAATACATTTAATATATGTAACTTACTAAACAGCATAACTTAACCTAGCTTTCCTTAAACACTCTTACAACACTTACATGAACCTATACACTTGGACAAATAAACTCACACAAAGCATATTTGGTAATGAAGCATTGAATATCTCATGTAACATATTGAATACTGTCCCAAAAGTTAAAAAAAAAAAAAACCAACAGGATGTTTGCATGAGGACAGAACAGTACTATATACTGCTAGCCAGGAAAAAGATGAAAATTCAGAATTTCAAGTATAGTTTCTCCTGAATGCGAATCACTTTCACGCCATTGTAAAGTTGAAAAATCATAAATAAAACAATGGTAAGCCAGGGAATGGTTGTGTATACATTTCACCTATGAATTTTTCCTTCACAAATGACTTTTTTTCTGCATCTCATAGATGTTCATATGTAGTATTTTCATTTTCATTCCACTCAAAATATTATTTAATTTCCACTGTGATATATTCTTTGACCTATGAGACATTTAGAAGTGCATTTCTTAATCTCCTAACCCACGGGTATTTCCCAGTTGTCTGTTATTTCCCTAGCTTAATTTTATTGTAGATATTACTCTATCTGAGAGACAACACATATAACAGACAACACACTTTATATGATTTCCATCCTTCGAAATATGAGGTTTGCCGTATGATCCAGCATGTAGACAACTTTGTAAATGATCCATGATCACTTGAAAAGGATGTGAATTTCGCATTTGTTGTATGCAGTGTTCTACAGATATCCATTAAATTGAATTCACTATTTGTGTTGATCAAATATTCTATGCATTTACTAATTTTTTTGTCTACTTGATCTTGTAGTAATGGATAGAGGTGTGAAAAAATGAAAAATGAAAAAATCCCATACTATGATTGTCAATTTGTCTCCGTTTTTACTCCTACTGATTTTTATTTTATATGCTATATTTTTATATTATATTATTAGATAAATACAAAATTTGAGAAGTTATAGCTTTGCGTCTTGAAAATTTAGCTCTAATAACTGTCTTCTTTACTTCTAGTAATGCTTTTCACTATGAAGCCAATTTTGAAATTATTATAGCTATGCTGACTTCCTTTTGATTTGTAGTTTTTATATCATACTTTGTCATTCTTTTACTTTCCGCTTTCCTATATCCTTGTATGTTACATGTATCTCTTGTAAATAACATTTAATTCTCTCACAGCTAATGTAATTACTTAAATATTTGGGCTTAAATCAATCATCTTACTTTTTGTTTTATTTTTGTCTCACCCATTCTATTATTTTTCCCTCTTTCTTTGCATTCTTTTTGGGTTAGTTTTTTTCCCCCCGGATTTTTCTCTCAAGTAACTTGGAAGCTATGCATCCTTGTACTATTGTTTTTGTGGTTATCCAAAATATTAGTCTATACTTGTTCAACTTAAAAATGCTTGTATAAATTAGTAATTATACCCTTTTCTCCAATAATACAAGAGACTTAGAATACATTAACTCGATTTAACTCATCCTACTTCCAAGTATTTGTTGTTATTCAATTATATATTTTTATTATACACACATATACATGTATACACATATATGAGTATGAATAATTATACTGTTTTACACAGTCAATATTTATTTAAATTTACCAATAAAGTATTTGTGATTTCTTTTTTTTTAAGATTTTATTTATTTATTTATTTATTTATTTATTTGAGAGAGAGAGAGTAGGAGAGGAGAAAGGTCAGCAGGAGAAGCAGACTCCCTGCCCAACAGGGAGCCTGATGTGGGACTTGATCCTGGGACTCCAGGATCATGACCTGAGCCGAAGGCAGTCGCTTAACCAACCGAGCCACCCAGGCACCCCAGTATTTATCATTTCTTTTGTTCTTTCTTACTCTTTGTATCTTTGAGCTTCCAACTGGAATCATTTTTCTTCTGCTGGAAAAAAATTGGTATTGCCTTTAGGAAAGATCTGATGGTGATAAATTTGCTTGGTTTTTGTTTGTCTGAAAACATCCTTATTTCACCCTTTTTTAAAATTATTTGAGAGAGAGAGAGCATTCACAAGAAAGAACATGAGTGGGGGCGAGGAGCAGAGGGAGAGGGAGAAACAGACTCCTCGCTGAGCAGCAAACCCGATGCGGGGCTTGATCCCAGGATCCTGGGATCCTGAGCTAAGCCAAAGTCAGATACTTAACTGACTGAGCCCCCAGGCCCACTTGCCTTCATTTTTGAAGTATGTTTTCTCTGGACATAGAATTCTAAATTGGAAACTATGTTTCTTTTGTGTTTTGCAAACCATATCATTATATCGTGCCTTCCACAGTTTCTGTTGAGAATTTTAGTTGTAAGTCTAATTATTGCTCTTTTGAAGTGTGGTAGACTGAATCATGCCCCCCCCCAACATGATATACTTGCCCTAATCCCTATATCTTCATTTTGCTATTTTCTGTGGCAATTTAAAGATCTCAAACTGGCAGGTTATCCTCAATTATACAGGTGGGCCCTAAGTGTAATCACAAGTGTCTATAAGACAGAAGCAGGGAGAGATCCGACAGAGACAGAAGGAAAGAGGCCAATGTGACTACAGAGGCAGAGATTGGAATGATGCAGCTACCAACCAAGGAATGCTGGCTGCCACAAGAAGCTGGAAGAAGCAAGGAACAGATTCTCACCTAGAGCATCTGGAGGGAACACAACTGTGCTGATGGCTCGACTTACTACTGATTTCCAACTAATGATCGCCAGAACTGTGAAAGAATACATTTCTGTTGCTTTAAGTCATCAATTTCGTGGTAATTTGTCACAGCAGCCATGGGAAATTAATATCTGAAGGTAATTTGTTTCCTTATTTCAAGGCTTGGTCTTTTCATTAGTACCAGTTTCCTGAATAAACTTTCAATCTATTGTTTCATTTCCTTGAACATACGAAACATGGTTATTTTAAATCCGTGACAAATAATTCCTAAAGCTAGAACTCTCTGATTCCATTTTAATTATCTTGACCTGTTCAATTTTTTGTTATTGTTATCTCCTATATTGGGAGTCTCTCCTCACTGAACTGGAAGGAGAAAGAGGGGGCGCAGTCTTTATTAAAATACCACAGATTCTTGCCTTTTATGGAATATTCATAGATGTTATTGAAAAGATGTTTCTTCATTTGCTGCTCTTCCTCAGAACCATTTCCAGGGGCTTTAAATGATTGTTGTTTTTTTTTTGGTTGTTGTTTGTATAGTTTTCACCATTTCCCTGGGGAGAAGGAGCAGGAATATGATCTCTCTCCTTTATTTTGAAATTAGCAAAACTCTGCAGAGTCCTCAAGTCAGTATCTTTTTACCAGTCTCCTCCAAAGTTCATGTACATGAATGTTTTTTCTTCCATGGACTCTTGACCAAATGTTTGCTGTTAATTTGGCTACCACGTAGAGTATTTGCCTTTTCTCTCACTGTGTCTTGGGTTGAGATCTAGTCAAGGTCTGAAAATAGAGCGTCATCAGTTTTCTCATGAAGCTCTTACATTTCCTGACATGGAATTAATACCACATTTCTCCTGATGGGTTGAATTTGAATTTTGACCAGCATGTGGCTGGCTGTTAGTAGTTCCTTTACTATCAGTCAAACTTGGTAATGAAGATGGGAAACATCTAAGTGACCTCGCTGCAGCCTGCTGTTATTCATAAAATGTGAAACAGATTTGAAATCCATACCAAGGTTAGGTCTCTATTACAAAACAATCATTTTCTTTTTAGAGGAGCATCTGAAACTTTGTAAAGCCCATTCTTCTGGCAAAGAAACAATTTACTGTGCCTGAATCCTTGCAGAACTGATTCTACCTTTTGAGAAGTGCCACATGAAGCTCTTGTGCCCTTTGGATCACCCATCTTGTCCGTTTTATGAGATTTCACTCAAGTACTTTACTTGAAATGTGAATACTTGACCTTGAAAAAGTCGTAACACTGCATCTCCCCTTGAGTTTGTACTTACTCCAGTGGGAATTATCTGTTTAAGGGTTTACTTGTCTGCCTTTAGTTCAGTTCCCTATCAGCTTCACTGGAGTCCACACAAAACTACATTTATCAAGGAATTAAGCATGCTACATGGTTACTAAACTCAAAATAAGAGTGCCCTGCAGGATAAGGCAAACGTCACAGTTGGAATTTCCAAGTTAAGCGGCTGCCTTCAGTTTGGGTCACGATCCCAGGGTCCTGGGATTGAGTCCCACATTGGGGTCCTTGCTCAGTGGGGAGTCTGCTTCTCCCTCTGCCTCCTGCTCCCCATGCTTGTGCGCTCTCTATTTCTGACAAATGAATAAAATCTGAAGAATTTTTTAAAAATAAAAAAAAAAGTCCCACCTGCACAATCTTATCCGAACCATCAACAAATGGATACCTACCATTTACATCGACATGGATGGAACTGGAGGGTATTATGTTAAGTGAAATAAGTCAAGCAGAGAAAGACATTTATATGGTTTCATCATATGTGGAACACAAGGAATAGTGCAGAGGACCACAGGGGAAGGGAGGGAAACCTGAATGGGAAGAAATCAGAGAGGTAGACAAACCGTGAGAGACTCTGGAATCTGGGAAACAAATGGAGGGTTACAGAAGGGAGGGGGTGGGGGGATGGGGTAACTGGGTGATGATATCGAGGGCACGTGATGTGATGAGCACTGGGTGTTATACACAACTAATGAATTGTTGAACATGACTTTAGAAACTACTGATGTACTATATGTTGGCTAATTGAACATAATAAAAAAATGTTATTGGTTCAACCTTAACAATTTCCGTTACTGATGGACTTTTTTTAATATTTTATTTATTTATTTGACAGACAGAGAGAGATCACAAGTAGGCAGAGGCGGGGGGGGGAAGCAGACTCCCTGATGAGCAGAGAGCCCAATGTGGGGCTTGATCCTGGGACCCTGAGATCATGACCGGAGCCGAAGGCAGAGGCTTTAACCCACGGAACCACCCAGGTGCCCCACTGATGTCTCTCTTCTCAGTCTCTCTTCATCCTGGTCCCAACCACCACGAACTCTCTCACTTGGACTATTGCAATAGTCTCCTAAGTGATATCATTGTATATGCCTTTTTCCAATGATGGACTAAATTTAACACTGTAGCTTGGGATATTCTTTTAAAAATGAAGTCAGATCAGGTCATTGCTTTGTTCAAGAGCCCTTGCACTCAGAGCAGCAGCCCAACTCCTTACCAATGACTAAATGACTTTACATGATCTTGCTCCCTTCTGCCTCTCTTAACTCTCGAATTACTCATCTTAGAGTTCGATTGAGTCCCGCCACCCTGGTCGCCATGCTATACTTCATCCACATCAGGTATGCTCCTGCCCCAGGGATTTTGTATTTTCTATTCCCCATGCATGGAACATTCTTTACCCAGATAGCCACATAGCTCACTTTCTCACTTCCTTCAGGTGCCTCATCAGTGAATCCTTCTCCGAGCTCTCAATGTAAAAAAGGTCTATTAAAAAAAAGCCTACTCATTTTCCAGATACACTGATTCCCCTATTCTGCTTTATTTTTTTTTACATAGCATTTAATCATAAGTTCTGGTATACAGCAGTTCACTCCGTATCTCTTGAATGCCAAAAGTAATGATCCTGTTGGAAAAACAAACCCATATCAGAGAGATGACATAAATCTGTGGATCATAATGTTGAGATGTTCATCTAACTTCTGCATATCTTCAAAGCATGAGACTTGGGCTTGGGTCTTCTGGAATGGTTCCGGCTCCATTCCTGCCCTCCAGCCAATTCGAAGGAGAGTTTGTCCTAAGCTCATGAACACACGGTGGCATTTCTCCTTTTAAGATGTAATTATGAATCATATAGAGATCTAATATTCAAATAAAACTGAATATTTCATCATACTCAAAACTCCTAATATGTTATTCTATGTCCAAATTCTTCAAGTTAGTATAGCTAAAGATGGCCAGATGTTTCCATTCTGATGTTCCTTAGCTGTCCTTCCCAGCTAGCTGAGTTATGATGTGTCTGGTCCTTTAACTTCTTTCTAGATCCTGGGCATAGTTATTTATCCCATTGACATAAAATAGCTATATGTGAGAAGAGGAATAATATATATTCTATCTATTTGATATGAACATTGGGCAATTTAGCATAAGGCACCCAGGAGTTTAGTTATGGCCCCCATCCGAACATCAGAGGAGGGCAAAAGTTGTAAAAGCAGTTCTTATAAGTCTTTCTCTGTATTGATTCACCACAATGGCCAGGCACCCCCTTCTCATGGCATTTGCTTATGTCTGACTATTATTCTGGGAGAGACATAGGACTGTCAAAGGGAACATGGAAAATTATTTTAATTTTAAGCTCATAAGATCCCTGTGAAAGCTTCTTTCTCTGAAAGTCAGCTTAGGAAAAGGTTTTTGCTGCGCTTCAATTGTAATGATAATTTTTGCCAATAAAATGGCTTGTATTTCTGTCAGTCAAGTTGTCTTCATCCTTTAATTACATTATTCTTGCGGCTTGGAGTCCTCAGCTATAGGGTCAGGCTCATTCTTGGAAGTCATTGCATTCTCCCTGTTCTCTGTTACCCAACACTTTTTCTATCCATTCTTCTCTTCCGGGGCTCTTCTTTCTACAAGACAACATAATCATAGTCATTTTAATATATATATTCTTAGCTCAGGCTGCTATAAAAAATATCATAAACTGGACGACTTAACAACAGACATTTATTTCTCATAGTTTTGGAGGCTGGGAAGTCTGAGATCAATGCACCAGCAAATTTGGTTCTTAATGAGAATCCTCTTCCTGGCTTGCAGATGGCCACCTTCTTGTTGAGTGCTCGCTCACATGGTTTTTCCTCAGAGCGTGCGTGTGGAGCGAGAGAAATCTTTCGTTATCGCTTTTTCTTCATATAAGAGCACTATTCCCATCATAAGGACTCCACTGTCATAACCTCGTCTCAACCCAATTACCTCCCCAAAGCCTCACCACCAAATACCATTACATTGTGCGTTAGAACTCCAGCGTATGAATCTTGGCAGGACATGAATTTCAGTTCATGAATATATATCATATATACTTACATATATTATTTCTTATCCTAGGTCACTTAGCTCTTGGACTGGGCTGTCACGCTGTGTCAGATACAATCTGTCCTCATACACCAAACAAAGTTAATGGCTACCGCTCTGGCACTTAATTTGGCCTTTTGGTGCGGCCGAGGCTCAGTTTAGGATGCATTGCTGTTGAGTTGGTCTTTATGCCTTGGTGGGTCTGACAGCCACCAGTTCCTGGACACACAGTCACTTGGTGTCCCATAGTCAAGCATTCTGTCTCTACCAGGGCCCAGAAACACAGCAGAAGCTGTTTATAGAAAGGCACATAATTCTCTGAGATGCGTGGCATGGCCTTGTTCTAGAGCCAGGGTGGTGATTCTCCTGCAGAGGCAGGCCTCAAGTTCTACACTGCAGCCCTGCCCACCAGCGACACTTCCGACGCCACGGAGTCTGCCAGATGAGGTGGGCCGAGTGGCTCCTTGCCTAGTAGCCTGCACCTGCTGCAGATTAATGTCCTGCACCACACCTGTCTCAAAGCTCTCAGCCTTCTCTGTCACCTGAAATATGGACCAGAGCAATAATCCTGGGGGTGGGATATTCTGTCCCCAGAACCAAGGAGGCTTACCAGGTACACTACTTCCTTCTCTGTAGTGGAGGACCCAAGACATGATTTGTCTTTTACTTTGGAGGTGAAATCCTGATATGCCCCTGACTACTAGACTCTTAAAAATTTCACTGAATTGATAACTTCCTGAATCTTCGCAGGGTTTATCGTCTACCCTGGGCAACACGTCTTGTCTTACAGAAGCCTTTTACTCATCCTCTCCAATCAGTATGATGGCGTCAGTGTAATGGATATGACTGATGTTCTGTGTGATATCCTGTCAGTCTTGATCTTTTTGGACTATATTATGACTGCGAGTGTGAGAACAAAGCCCTGAGGAAAACTATACATAAATGTTCTTATTCTATTGTTTTTAAATCTCTTTTCTAATTGGAATGGAAAAGCACACATTTGCCAAATCGATTATTGTATACCACGTCCCTGAGACTTTGTTAACCTACTCTAGTAACAATATGGCACAGCAGCTCTAATCCAAGCTATTACTTGCTGAAACTTGCAGTAATATATAGTCATTATTCAGGATCCATCCAGTTTATTCAGGGGCCAATCTGGCAAATTAAACGGAGACATAAAGGGGACTTGCTTGAGATCTATAAGGGTGGCACTAATTTCTGTCATCTGGTTTGTGATACAGTTTTTGCTTTACTTTCTTGGCTGGGAAAGGGCATTTTTAGAGGTTTCCACTTGGCCTTTCCCACTATGATGGCTCTTATAACACGGATCATGGACTCAGTGTAGCGGTTACTCCAACTTCCAGGTATATCAAATTCAGTTATGCACTTACAGGACTGGAAAGATTGTCGCTGAGTGGGTCTGTGGATCCAGTCATCCCACTGTGAACCTCTAGCTAGGATTCAGTTTATTACGTGGTCTCCGTAAGTCCTCAACTCTAACAGAGAAGTCTAATGATGGTTTTCTGGTATAAAAATTAATTCAGACCTATGTTCCATTGTCCCTGAGGTGTCCTGATATCCCCCTCTCTCCCAAGTCTACAGTCATCTGAGTAAATGATTGGACAATCCTTTGAGAAAGGAATGAGGATATAATCACAGTCATAAGGATCTCTCTGTAGCTCACCAATACGATTTAGTAATAACTGGCCAACTTCTCAGGATGGGTTGCTCCTTGCCAGCTAGATGGTAAATAATCCCTTCTCAGAAACCCGTCTTACTGTGTGCTTTCTTATATTAGTCATGGTTTCAACTATGTCAGTTTAGGTCATCTGGGAAACAGATGCTGAGATGGGATTAGAAGGACAAGAGGTTAATTTCGGGATATGTTTGAGAAAGGTAAAGAAAGAAGGAGCCGGAGTAGACTGGAGAAACCTTTATATGGGAATAAGATCTGACACCTGAAAGAAGGGGAGAATCAAGGAGGAATAGGAAGAAGTCCCTCAGACTGCAAGGCAGGTCCGATGAAGTCTCAGCCAAGTTCATGGGAAGCTCTGGTACAGATTGCTTGTTGGAAGAGTCCCGCTGCATTTGGCAGAAGTGTCTATACTCTAGTATCCCCCTGTGCTCTATCTTTGGCTGGGAGCAGCCTAGGGACAGTGTGACTTCAAATGAAGCATACTTATGCTGAAATTTATTTGGTGCTTATCTAAAATTCAAATTTAACTGGATGTCATGGATTTTTACTTACTGTATTTGTGAAACCTATCACAGTGGCAGAGTTGAGGTTATATGTGGGCACAACAGCATGCCCACTAAGGGTGTTTTAGCTATTGACCTTGCCCACAACAAAGACCTCCAATATACCACCATTCTTGAAGGAAACCAAAAAGTGACTTGGGGGCAAGTCGATGCCATTGAGCCTATTCAAAACTGCATGGGGCAATGATTCATCTTGACTATAATCAACACAATTTCTGAATATGAGTTTGCTTTTCTTTCCTGGAAGGCCTCAGGCAGCACTACTATTTAAGAGTGTAGACTGTTGATCTACTGAGACAGAATTTTATCTAAAACACTGGATTGGACCCAGAGATCCACTTTCTGGCCAAAGGAGTGCAACACTGAGGACATCCTTGGGATTCTATTATACATTGGACAACTGAAAAGGTGCTGGCCAGACAGAGTGATGAAATGGTGTGTTGAAGGCACAGCTGAAGTGCCAGTTTGGGGAGGATACCACGAGAGGATGGGCTATCTATCACCCACGATAAAGCATTATATATCCAAAATCAACAACATCCTAAATCAATGTTACATGGAAGAATATATAAGTTTGGGAATAGGAGTAGGAGTTTTTGTTTGTTTGTTTGTTTGTCATTACTTCCAGTGACCCACTTGGGGAATTTGTGCTTCCCATACTCAAAATTCTGTGTTCTGCAAGGTTGGAGTTCTTGACTCTAAGATTCCAAGTACCTTCACTAGGAGACACACAGGAGCCCCATTAAATTTCAATCTGTGGTTGCCGCCTGGTTACTTTTAACACCAGTCAAACAAACAAACAAACAAACAAAAAACACCCAAGCTGCCTGGTCACTTTTGGCACCATCCAAAAGAAAACAAGTCAGCATTACGATAGGGGAAATTGACTCTAATGATCAGGAGGAGAGGGGTATTGATATACAATGGGGTCAGGCAAGAATAGGTTTGGTGTGAAGGTGGCCCATTTATTTATCCCTTGGAAATGACAAGTCTTCCAGCCGTGGCCCGAGAAAGGCATGATGTCCAGAGTCTCAGACCCTTCAAGGATGAAGTTTTTAGTCACGGCACCAGATGAAATACCAAGATCAGCAGAGATAGTAGCCGAGAGCAGGAATAGATCTAGGATGGGATGATGAATCAGTTAAGGACCTAAAACCAGTTTCGGTGGCAGGTGTTGTAGGGTCTTTCACTGATACTATAAGTTTTCCTCAGGAAAAGAAGCTCGATGTAACCACGGGATAACTGCTGCGGAATTTATCTATAAGAAGCAAACGAGCCTGAGCAAGGGGAGGAATGAACTGTAGTGGGTGCTGCCGACACTTCCTACATCCCTGCTCCATCGGCACAGAAGCTCTGGTTTCTCCAGCTGTTGAGATTGTTGGAGGCTGACAGGCTTCAGCTGAGTCCTTCTCCAGACATGAGTTCATGTCCTTCCAAGTTTATGCTCACATCCAACAACTGTTGGTCAGTGAAAAAGTTTAAAGGCCCAGCCCCATTGTGCACAATGGGTAACTGGGTGATGAACATCGGGGAGGGTGTATGTTGTAATGAGCACTGGGTATTATACAAGACTGATAGAGCAGAGGACCGCAGGGGAAGGGAGGGAAAACTGAATAGGAAGGCATCAGAGAGGGAGACAAACCGTGAGAGACCTGGACTCCAAGAAACAAACTGAGGGTTTCGGAGGGAAGGGGAGTAGGGGGATGGGGGGACTGGGTGATGGGCATTAAGGAGGGCAACATGATGTGAGGAGCAATGGCTGTTATACACAACTAATGAACACTACAACAAAAATTTATGATGTACTGTATGTTGGTTAACTGAACATACTAAAAAAAGAAAAGAAAAGACCGATGAACCACAAACTTGTACCCCTGAAACAAACAATACATTATATGCTAATTGTTAAAAATTAAAAAAATAAACAAATTAAAAAAACTAACTCCCTACTCAACCTCCTCCGTGTTAATCTCCGTCTTGGAGTTATTTTTTTTAATTTGTATTGTTTGTTTCAGGGGTACAAGTTATTGCTATTTCTTAGTATGAGAAGATTTTTCAATATTTTCCTTTATACTTTCTGGTTTGTTTGGTTTTTTTTAAAAGACCCTATTTATTTATTTGACAGAGACAGAGAGAGAGATCATGAGCCGGCAGAGAGGCAGGCAGAAAGAGAGGGGGAAGCAGACCCCCCCCCCCCCAGCAGAAAGCCCGATGCGGGACCCAATCCCAAGACCCCGAGACCATGACCTGAGACCACGACCCGAGCTGAAGGCAGAGGCCCAACCTACCGAGCCACCCAGGCGCCCCTATAGTTTCTGGTGTTTTATGTTAGGCTGGGAAAGGCCTTGTCCATCCCAAGATTGTAAACACACTCACACATATTGTTTTATGGTTTCCCTAAAAAGTTTTTGAATTTTTTATTTTTCTGTAATTTTGACATAGAGAATTCCATCTTTTTTTGTTTTGTTTTTTAAAGATTTTATTTATTTATTTTAGAGAGAGAGTGAAAGATAACATGAGAGGGGAGAAGGTCAGAGGGAGAAGCGGACTCCCCATGGAGCTGGGAGCCCGATGCGGGACTGGATCTGGGGACTCCAGGATCATGACCTGAGCCGAAGGCAGTCGCTCAACCAACTGAGCCACCCAGGTGCCCCCGTTTTGTTTTTTGAATGATTCTCCGTACGCTATTTATTTTAAAAATTCCTCTTTTCCTAAATCTTTTCTAAGGTTTTTATCCTCTTCAATTTCTAAGTTTCAATACTTCACTAATTTTTTATGCATTGTGTTTAGTGCTGGAAATGCTTAAATTATATGAATTTTTCTTAGTGCAGTGTTGGCTACATCCCACGTTTTACGATGCAAGATTTTTTTCATTAATTTTAGTTTTTTGATATGATGCACCCAATTTCAAATTACTTTTTGAAGAACTATTTGTATGAGCTTTTTAAAATTTAAAAATGGAGGGAATTTTATTATTTGTTAGCTCTATAGTAGTGTGATTAAACAATCTGTTTTGCACTATTTCTATTTCAAAAACGTAACCTGACTACTTTTTCTTTTTCTGAATCTTTCTAATTAAGCGAAAGTGAGGAACTATTTTCCTTGTTCTAAATTGTTACTTGTACTTTGTCACGGGTTAGGGCATCAGAAAATTCACAGTAAAAGCACGTGGACTTCTTACAGGCAGTGTTAGAGCATCATTTCAAGAAATTTCCAGCAAAAACAGTGGCTGTTCACATGTCATTTTGTCTCCTTCTTGGTTCTTGTTATTGTTTCTGACTTCCCTTAAAGTTTGATGTATGGACTCTGAGAAACAAACAGGGTTTTGGGGGGGGGGGTGCGGGAGCCTGGTGGTGGGTATTGAGGAGGGCATGTGTTGCATGGAGCACTGGGTGTGGTGCATGAACAATCAATCTTGGAACACTGAAAAAATAAAATAAAATAAACATATTTGGGGGAAAAAAAAGTTGGATGTGTTACAGGATGCCGGGGCCAATACTCCCCAATATACCTCTGCGAGTTTTCATTTAAAAGGTGGATTGACCAAGGTCTCCAGACTTATAGCCAGAACAAGTTATTAGAATTCCTGGGGTCTGGTTCCACTCCTCTCTGGGCCCCAGCATCTCTATGTTTACATGATGGCAGTGGGGGAGGAGTGTTCTGAGTCTGAAATCTCCAGGAAACTTGTAGCTTTCTGACTAAGTGAAGTCAGAACATAGGAGCGAGTAAGAGAATCAGTAAAAGGGGGCTGCCCACTTGGTCGCTCTCTTCCCTTCAGTTTTCCACTGACAGAGGGTACATGGTACATGCTTCGTAGGTCTGGGAATCATGGACGGGAGAGGGGAACAGACATAACTGGGTCACTGATTTAAGATTTAAACCCTGAACTGAGAACAAACTTGAATGCCTAAGAAACCAGCCACACCATCTATGTTTTGCTGATATATTTATTGATACATTTCCCCTTTTCAGGTGATGGTGACAAAAAGCAGATGTGTCTCCCTACCCTACCCACCCCCCCCCCCCAGTAAAATACAGACACAGATTTCATTCAGCATATACAAGCATTGGGGCGTGTCCAAATTCACCTCACTGGGTTACCAGAGCCAAGAGAGGTTTGGTCTTGGGGGCCCAGGAATTGAGCAGACTGATGTTGAAGAGAGCCTGCCCCGCTGGGCCTTGCCACTGGGGTGCCGGCAGAGGTTATAGAATCAAATCATGGTGAACAGAGCTGCCTGGCCTTGTCATGTGGTCTAGGTGACAGTGGGCTCCTGAGTAGTTCCCAGTGAGATCCACAGTCCCATAGAAATCTGTGCCTCAGGGTTCTCATCTGCAAAATCGGAGTAAGAATCCTGCCTTGAATATATCACAGGGCTATGATGAGGCTCAAAATAGAAATAATTTGTCAAAAGTGCTTTGCAAAAGGTAAAGTGCTATACAAATTTAAGGGAATTCAATTCGTTGATTGTGATTGTGAGTGCCCCAGGATTAAGAGTGGACTGGCTCATGGGTCCAGGGGCCAAGGAAGTGGCAAAACTCTTATCTTGTGCCTTTAGAGGGCACCAGTCTGTGCCAGTACTGCCCACTGCAAAGCAAAGTTCTCTTAGTTTCTTGGCCCCAAGAAGTCACCACGGCCTAGCACCTGGGTTGGGGCTGGGAAAGCCACTGGGGAAGTCACAGAAAACGTCACAGGGGTCAAGGAGGAGGAAAAAAGGAGCATATAAAGCGGGGAGTCATTACTATTATCACAGACAAAAATAGATACCCAATGGATGCAAGGCATTGAATTTGTAGTGCAGATGAGGGATGGAGGTGGGGGTGGGGGGGAGAAGGAGGTGGCACAGCAGCAGAGGGGAGACACTATCCCAAAGAAGCTCACTTGCTGGCTCCCTTCCTCCTAAGAATGTTCTACCACTGTCGTGATCTGCAGGGGAAGGGAGGGCAGGAAGAGAAAACCAAGAATATAATAATCCGATCTAAGGACTCGGGTCCCCTTCCTCTTCACGCTGCCGCCCAGCATTTTAAGGAGGTGCCAAGAACAGGCGAGCAACTGGTCTATGCACTTTGAGGCCGAGGCCGGAGCTGGGCCTGGAGCACCACAAAGGCAGTATCGCTTCTGGGAAAGGGCAGCGGGTCTCGGCACTGGGAGATATTCGTACCTGGGCACGGTCTTAGGGAGCCAGTCACCGACAGCCTGTGGTATTAAACCTGAGCATCACTGATGCCCCCTGAGGACTAGAGAGGAGGCCATTCTACTCGAAATGCGCTGCCGCGCGGTCAGTGAAAGGGCCAGGTAGGGGAGAGGGCCAGCAGTTACGCAGGCTTATGTCTGGGGAACGGGGAAGGAGAGACACTCCCTACTGCTCCTGCTGCTGCTGCTGCTTTCCCCCGACTCCCCTGACGAGGGCTGTGGGGCCTCCTGGGGAACGGGGAGGCTGCCCACAGGGTACCAGCCGGCACCTACAGGTTAAGGCAAACAAGCCAGTAGAGCACATTGAAGAAGAAGAAGGTCACCGGGAAAATAACTCGTGAGTAGTTATCCAGGCGGTAGATGTGGATGAAGAGGCGGCCCTGCTGCCACAAGCCACCCTCGCAACTGGGGACCGCGCAGAAGTACTTGTGGCACCACTTGCAGCAACCGCCGGTGTTCTGGACGGCACCGCGGCCGAGAGACTCCTGGACTGGGCAAAAGGGGCCCTCCTCTCCATCGCTCTCTTCATCGCTCTCCTCGGAGTCCTCGATCTGGCACACAAAAACTTCTGGAGGCTGGGCACGAGCACGGGAAAGGGTGAGGGCGCGGGCACGAATGTGCGGCTGAAACGGACAAGGGAAGAAGTAGGGGGAAAGTCAAACAAAGGAGAATCAAGTCAAGGTGCTGCCCCAGGATTTCGGGAGGTTCTGTCCTTGGCACACTGTCACCCCCCATTCCCAGCACGACATCAGAAAGTTTATTCAACCTCAGGTTCCGCACCCCCATCACTCGGTTAAGTGGCCACCCGCGTGCCAGGAGTCCTAGCGCACCACTCCCATACCCAGGTCATACATGGCGAAGTTTCGGAGAAGCACGGGGTTTTGTCCGGTTGTAGGTCAGAAAGTTGAGCACAGCGAACTCCATCAGAGCACAGAAGCAAAAGACGAAGCAGATGGCGATATAGAAATCCAAGGCCGTGATGTAGGAGACACGCGGGAAATTCTTACGGGAAAAGGTGCCCAGCGTGGTCATGGTGAGCACAGAGGTTATTCCTGTGAAAGCACAATTGTGGGCGTGGGCTCAGCTACCAGTCCATGTATTACACTGCGGAAAGGACCTTCGAGAAGGCAATTTTGCGCCCATCTGTACGCATTACCCACTTACCTAAAGAGGTTCTGGCTGGAGCAGAGTCTTTCTTGATCCAGAAGGAAACCCAGGAGAGCATTGTGGTCACAGAAGAAGGGACATAGTTTTGAAAGGCTACGAAGCCAAACCGCCTGCTCACATTAAAGAAAAGCGTCGTGACCATGAAATCACCTGGAAGACATAAAAAATGCCACTTCGTTGCAGCACTGACATGAGGGTCCCCCCCTGGAGAGGACATGCACCTGAAGGGTCTTATTCAGCTCATAGGACCCACACCACAGTCCTCAGACAGAGGCACATTATTCCAGTGCCACATACAGAGAATCAGAAGACACCCGGAGAGGAGACTCACTGCAAGACCCAAGGCCAGAAACTTCATTGCTTCCTTCTCAGCCGACTGCCCCACACCCAGTGTCTGTCTTCCCCGGATGGCAGGAGTGTCAGAGGAAGGGGAAAAAGTCAGTTAGCCCTCTAGCCATCAGGACTACAGAGCTAACGTCCAGATGGAAGGATGGATGAATGGACCTTCACATCCATTAAGGTGCCGTACCTACTGTGCAGAATCACAGCGCGACACATGCACTACTGGCCTTTACAATGTCTACTCTCAGGGAATGAGCCGAGGGGCCCGCGCTGTGGTGGGGGAAGCACAGAATTCATTTGGCCTCCTTCCTACTCATTCTACAGAATCAAATGCACACTCTAACCTGACACTAAAGGCCCACTACGACCTGGCTCCAACTGAGTCTTGCACACACACATGCACATACACATACCTTCCTGTAAGCTAACCCCATATGCTCTGAGATTCCCTGAGATAGCTTGCATATTTGCACTAATATCCAAACCCTAGACTCCCTGTTCTTAGGCTATTACCCTAATCCAAACTACCCAGGGCTGCTGCGGGAACCACTCACACTTGCCTACTGGCTACAATGTATTTACCAAGTTCTTAGTTCTCTTGCCCCCGGGGTCTTGACTGCAATTTAAGACCCCCTATTTAGCTACAACCACTCCCTGCAAAATATATATTCTTATTGCAAGATTTATTATCCTATCGGGTTTTCTTTTGCTTATTTTATTTATTCCATCCAAAGAACAACCTCCTCCACTTGTCAAGATATGGAGATTTGTTTCTGAAAGCTGAGGGAAGGATACTAACACCTAATTTCTTATTCCTGAGGGATAAAGGAGCATGGGTAAGGGAAAAAGATACTTGGGGCTAAGGAGCCAAAGCCAAACAAAACATACCCTCTCAAATTAAAGATGCTTCTGCTCTTCTCTCATCTGGCCAGATCAGAGCTGGTCCCTATGCTGTCAGAGGAAGATAATTTAATAGACTGTGTCCAAAGGACAGGGACTAGTAGAATGAGTGGACCCAAAGCTGTGAAAAACAAAGGAAGGAAAAGAAACTAGACTGTAGAGTCTATAAAAGATTGTGACCTTGGACTAGGACTATAGTATCGGTCCTTTAATCCTGACCCTATGGAAGAATGACCAGGCTTTCCATCGGTTCAATAGTTCTAGGGAAAAATAACTAGGTCCAATGGGTGGGAGTTCCAGAAATTCCGATTTCAGATGAACAGGGAATTTTCTGAGGGACAGAGTTGTCCAGAGAAGGCAGAAACTCCCCTGTGAGAAAGTCAAGTCCTAATCATGGGTAAGATTCCATCAGAGTCTCAATAGCCACCAGTGAAATTTAACTCACTCACTGCAGACAAGGCTGTACTCTGAAAGCTTTCTGAAGCAGATACTCTGGTTCAAGGCCCAAGGTGACCAAAGTAGCAAGCTACCACCACATCCCGAACCCTTAGGAACTGGTACATAAATCTGCTTCAGATAGAAAGAACTGCCTAGAGGCAGATGGGAAGAGTTCAAGACCAGCCTAAAAGAGAACTATGATACTGGCGAAAAGCATAATTCAAGAACTAGCCTCTAGCAGAAGAGAAAGAAGCCCTCCTTCTTTTTCCCCAAGAACCCTCCTCTCTCCCAAGGAGGGCTGGTGCTTACCTACTGTCATTGCTTTGGTGATGATGCTGGCCCAGGGGCTTTGGGGTCACTAGGGCACCATTTTGAAACAATGCATAACCATCTACTAAACGGAACCACTAGTGACTTGAAAGCCCCTGGGCCTTGTCTCTTCTGCAGCTTTTGATGAAGGGTCTCCACCTGTCTGGGAAAACTGAGGTGCAGAAAGGCAAGAGGCAGGCCCATGGTTAGCTGGCAGAAGAGCAAGGATCCCAAGTCAAAGGTAGTACAACTGCTTACCCAGATTCCCTGAGAAAAAGGAAAGCATTTGCAAAATAGCCCTCTGCCCCTGCCTAGGCAAGCAAAGCCCTAGCCAGATGAGCACGAGCTATTCCTCACCCAGTGACCAACTCAAGAAGTGCAGCAAAAGCAGATTTTCTGCCTAGCCACACAGAAGCAAAGCAAGACTCTTTCTATGGCAAATGGCTGGTTGGGCGACTGGCTCCATCTGTGTTCTGGAAACGATGAGGGCAGTGCCTCCGCTGCCCTGACTTGGTCAGTGTGTGTGAAGAGGGTTTCCAGGGCTGCTCTGGGAGCAACCCTGGGAGGTCCCTTAGCTTCTCATTGAGATCACCTAGGAACATAAGCAAAGACACTCATATCTGATTAGAAGCTGACATTGAAAAGATCCAGGACCCTCCCCTTTTGTCCTTGTTAGGGACAAAGTCAGAAAACCAATGATCACCATGTCCATGTTGAATCCACCATGAAGGCTTTGACAGGAATCTGTGCTTGTCAGAGCTGCTTCTTTAAAATAAATGTTGATACAGTAGCAATTATAACTGCTGAAACTTCCCCCACACTGTCCCAGGCCTCATCTAGCTGACATTAGAACTCTCGCCTCCACTTTCCATTAGGACCAACTTTGTTTCCCACTCAACCAGCTTGAATTGGTTCTGCGGACGAGAACTAACAGGCGCTCCATTCCCCAAAGTCATTCAAACAGGCCCATTGTAACAAAGACCTAGAAACTGAAAGGTCTGTGTGACAAAGCTAATTGCAAATCCCGACAGCAATAAAACCGTAACTACTTACCTACCCTCTCTGGGACTTGGCAAAGCACTTACTTCTTTGCAGATGAGACTGAGATATAGTTACAAAGTCTCAGTTTCCTCTGCAAACAGTTGTAAGTGCTTAGCATTTACAAGACAGGAGGCATATTCTCCAATATTTCCATGGGATGATGACATACATTTATATGTATAGATGGCCACCTCCAGTGACCCCACCACCCTCCTGGGCCTCTGCCTAGCCCCGGTTTCAAAGGCACACATACCAGCTGGGGTCGAGATAGTTTCAGTAGTGTTGGTCACTCCTATAAAATCAAACTGAAAGAGCTTCCAAGAATTCTCCTCATTGATTTCAAGCTTGAAATCTTCCCATTTGTAGATCATCTCGCTCTCAGGATAGGAAACTGTAAAGTAACACGGGAAGGAGAGTCTCGTGAGACTGGAAAGCCCAGCTGTCTCCACCCGCGTGGAGTCTGACCGGTGCCTTGGAGTCCTGACTCTGGCCTCACCAGCTGTGGGACCTTGCTTCTCTTACCTCATTGTTGAAGTCCATTTAATACGCGCACTTACTGAGCATTCCTTAGTACCAGGCTCTGTGCTGGAAATATAAAGATGAGCAAGGCGAAAGCCTTGCCCTCAATCATTCACATTTTATTGAGTAAGATATTAAATATACATCTGGAAATATACATCTGTAATCACATCTGTAATTTGAATTGCTGAGAAACCTCCACCCATGGGGCAGTGGAAAAACACAGGGAAAGACCACTTGGGGACACATCCAACCAAAATTTCGTAAAGTAGGTGCCATTTTCAATAAATCTTAAAAGCTAAGTAAAACATTCTCTGTATGGGTGAGGCTGAGAGAGTGAGCAGGGTGTTCTATGCATAAAAAGGTGAAAATGCCTGATGGGTTATGGAAATGCCAAAAGTTCGGGATGGCTAGCTCATAGAGGCTGGATGAAGCATACAGGAATGGGTAATAGGGGCCAGTTAATGAAGTACGTTGGGCGTCATTCTAAGGAACTTGGAATTGATTGACAACAGTTCAGGGAGTATGTGTTGACAGGGAGACTAGTTTGGGGAGGCCAATGCAGGAATCTGGGCACAATAAAATAAATGAAGGCAGAAATCAAAGCTGTAGCAGTGAGAATGTAGAGAAAGAGGATCAACAGAGACTCAGGAGGGAAAACCAACAAGATGTTTTGATGGATTAGATGTAGGAGGTGATGGAGAAAGCAACACCAAAGTTCTCGGCTTGGACAACTGAGTGGCTGATGGTGCCTTTCAATGAGACAAATGTGAGCACAGAAGCCGCCTGTCTTGGGGGTAGAGGTTGGAAGGAGATAATGTACTTAGCTCTGGACGTGTTCAGTTTTAAAGTGAAGATGTTGTGAAAGCCCAAGTGAAAGATGGCAAAGACCTAAGCCAAGGTCCTGACAGCGGAGATGGAGAGGAGCAGACATACTTGAATTACACTTTGGAGGTGGGTGACTGACTTGAGATGGAGTGGAAGGAAGAGGGAGGAACCCAACAAGAGTTCCCGGTGAAGCAACACAGTATCGTTAGCAGGGCAGGAGATGAGGAGGCTCTGGGCAAACCTGGCACCATCTTAGAAGAAAAACAGAGGCAGGAAAAATGTAAAGGGCAAAGATGAGAAAAAAGAAGGGGCTCAGCATGACTCTGGGGCCCCAGAGACCTAAGAAGGTACTCACAGCTAGAGAAAGACAGAGGGCAAGAGTGAGAATCCATTGGAAATTTGAGCATGTGGAGTAAACATCCAGCATCAATGGTCATCCTGGAAGGGAGAAAGGAGCCTCATTAGGCTGGCCCTGAGCCCTTAAGTATCCACCCACCGTGGGCCTGGGGACCACCACCAATGAGTGGCAACAGTAGCATTGGAAACAAAGAGCTCACAGCAGAGACAAAAAGAGCGGAAGGACAGCTTGAGAGTAGCTGGCTACTTTGGTTTGTAACCTCAGAGAAATGTGCGGACCAATTTAGATGGGCTTTTGTTTCTTGTCCAGTCCAGCTCCCAGGACTCGCCTACCGCCCTCTGCCGCCTTCCGGCCTCATACCACCAATGCACACCCTTCCCCGGCCAGTCGTTCGAATGTCCAGCCTGCTCTCAGGTATCTTCTCAAGCGCTGTGTTGCTGCTCCACCTGGACAGTTCCATCACCATGGACGTACCTTTCCATCCAGTGCCCACTTGGGATGGAATTGTCCAGGCGATGCAGTCACATTCTAGTGGGCGGACCTGTGAACTGGGAGCCAAGTAACTGGGGGCCAGTCCCAGCTCTGCCATGAACTTGATGTGTGGCCTTAGGTAATCTTTCAATTGTGAGGCCTAGCGTCTGTGTCTATGCATGAGGGGGCTGAGCTCAAGGTATAGCAAAGCGGAAAGGCCCTGGGAAGTATCATTGAGGGTGAAACCCATATCCATGGTTCTTTGGTGGAGAAAGAGTCCCAAGAGGTAATATTCCAGAAGCTTGACATACCTAATTGTGTACAACACCTTGCCATCCTTGTGGATGCGAGCCATCTGGTTGGGCATGGTGATCATATGCTCTTGAATCCTCTTAGAGTTCCTAAAAAACGTGTCCGGGATCCATAGCTGGCTCACCATGTTGCCATTCAGAACAAAACTCTCAAAGCTGCCATTGTAACGGAGGCGTTCATCATACCAGGTCTGGCAGAAGATGATGTCAATGGTATATTCCTGGTGGGATTGAGAGAAAAGCACACACCTAGAGCTACACAGGCAGAGAGTATCCTCGTGCCATCCTGTGAAGGGCCTATTAAGCAAATAGAAACCTAGTTAGGTTTGCACAGAGGAAAACAGCACGAATTAAGTTGTAGGAGTCGGCTACCTCCAGGGTTCCCAAAAGAAAGGAACATTCCCATATAAACAACAATCAGGGAGGACACATTTCACCTAGAAACAGATGAATTAATTACACAGGTTGGGCTCATCACATCACCACTACTTTGTAGGGTTAACACCCTCTCAGCCCCACATTTCCAGAGCAAACCAAAGAGTTCAACTCAAAGCATCTTAAACATTTACAAATACACGCACATCTTTGGTTGTATATGGTGATGTTTCCCCTTTCAGCTTTTATTCGTGGAGCACGAATGTTAATTAACCTCAGTCCTTCGTTCTCCAGAGTTATATTGTAAAATGAAGTTTTGAGTCATAAGAGAAGACTGTATTTAGTCTCATGGTTTTTTTTGAATAATTGTTTTGTTTTGTTTTTCCTTTTAAACAAGGGCACCTGACCTCTGAATGTGTGCGTGCGGATGCATAGCTGTACTCCTTTACTTTAGAGGCAGAGAAACAGGCTCAGAGAGAAAAGGGCCTGTCCCAAGCCACAAAGAGCTAATGGCAGCACGTTGGCTAGGGTGCTCAGAGCACAATTACCATGACCTTGCTCTGAGATGGCCTTCACTGATTTCCCTCTAATGTTTATTTCACTTACACCAACAATCCCTTTGGGTACCGAGGTCCAATTTTCCCCTGTAGAATGCCTAGGTCTTTCTCTTGAGTTATCCTGCATCAAACAATGAACACCAACCCGAAACCCACAGCTTGGAGGCCAGTAGAGCCCTCGGGGGCTTTGGCTTTGCTGCCTAGGGCAAGAGGTGTTGAGAGCCATTACCAAACCGCCAGGAGCTAGCCTTCCAGACTAAGGTTCCCTGGGAGTAGTCCCGAGAGGCAAACAGAAAAAAGCCTAGCTACCATTCCCGCGGGAGCCCCCAGCCCTGCTCCACCCATCCCCACCAGCCTCTGTAGGTGGCCTTCGGAGTGTTTCTAGGGTCCCAGGGAGCTGGCAGTTCCACCCTGGCCTATGGCGCCGCCTTCATTGCCAGGCCATGTGAACTGTAGCTGGGGGAAGTCCTCCCTCCACAGTCCGTGCATGCTGGGCTCTTGCTGTATGTTACGGTGTTTCAAACGAGCATTTAATTTCTATTTAACAACATACCAATTGTAAGTTCATCACACAGCAACTGATAACGAACAGTTCCATTTTTCCCCAGTTTGACAAGGGAGCTTGGGTGGTACATCTTATTTAGCTCAGCTGAGACTCCAGAAATTCAGTGTCAAGGAATTGGCTTAATTACGATTGCTTGTGACAACTACGACAGCAAGAAGCCTTAGCAACTGCTGATGCCGTGATGGGCAGTCCTTCCCAGACTGGTCACTGCCTTCTAAGCCTAGGCTAGGTGTTTCAAAACTTTAACCAGGAAACTGGCAGAAACATTTGATTTAAATCTCCATGCTATGGGTTCAGGTTTCTCTCCCTAAGAACTAATCCTGTGCTCTACCCAGCATCTGATTAGCTGAGGGGTGTAGGAACTCCCTTCAAACAACCACACCCCTTCTGTAACAAAATGCTTACTGAGACGCTCGGTTGCTTCAAACTTAAAATGAAGATCCCAGTGGCAGCCTTGCCCGCCATACAGGCTGTGATGAGGACCCAAGGGGACAAGTATGCTCCTTACCAAACACGAAACTCCACAGTGTTACCAGGGGAAAGTAGACTGTACAAGAACTGAGAACTCCCACAGTTTTAAAGAACTCTTTGGAATTATGTGAAAGACCAGACTTCTTGGGGGAAATTTAATACCACATGAGTATCTGGCATCTTCTAAAGGCACAAGAGTCAGTAACTACAGACGTAAATCTATAAAAATCACTATCAGAAGAAAGAGCCGTTCCATTGTGGTGTTTAAAGTTGCTTTATTATTTTTATTTTGAATAAAAGACTAGGAGATATGGTCAGGATCTTGAAGGTAGTCTTCAGGCAGTAAGGGACTTACCTTTACCCACCTTCTAGAGTCAGTATTGGTAATAATATCCCCTCTCCAAAACAAAAACAAAACCCAAATCACAAAACTCTTAGACGCAGAGCAGAAAAAAACAGTGTGTGAAAGGGCCCATGGGTCAGCTCTCTGGGCTACAAGACACTGTAATCAAAAATCAGTACTCACCATGTCCATGATAGAGATAGGACCAAGGGTGTTGACAGAGAGCTCAACGGTGACCACAGTGGGCTTTTCTGCAAAGGAAGCAGATGTGGCAGAAGTAAGTGTCAAATAGGGGCAGGGACAGGGGAGGGCATGGTCGGAGGGGAGAGCAGGGATATGGGTGAGGACTAGAAACATGGTTTCAACATCCAGTCCTATTTCTTTCTTTTTTCTTTTATGGCAAGACCCAATTCACAGACTGTTAAGAGCTGGACAGACCTTGAAGGTCAGTCATCTGGTCTACTCATCTTATTATTGGAAAAACTGAGGGTGAGAAAAGAAGAAAAAAAAAGTCTAGACCAAGGTCAAGAGCACTGCTCAGACTAGAGGAAGGGAAGAACTGTGTTCTGCTACTCACCACCTATGCCAGGGCGCAGTTTGTGGTCATAGTCTTTCAGGATACTGTTCAGAATGTGAGTGGCTGATCGCAGTTCCTCAAGTTTGGGATAGGGATCAGGAATGGTGGGCACAGTTTCCTCAGAGAGCAGTTTCTTTTCAGGAGCCTGGGGCTGGGGCCCATAGACATCATCATGGGCGGAGGGTCCATTTCCTGATTCAATGTGAGGTTCTTCGCTCCTAGAACAAAAAACCAACCAAACAAAAAAATAAAGCTCTGTACTCCACTCTGTAGGGGACCCAGCTGAGGCCTCTTTGGACAGAAGCAAACCAAAATAAGTCTGAATCCCAAGGCATAAAGAGTAATAGCAAATTTTGAGCCAGTAACAGATTATATTTGTTAATTTGTTATTAACAAATTTTGGGCCAGTAACAGATTATATTTGTTAACTTCTTCTAGATCTCGCTGCTTTTTAGGAACTTTCCATACTATCCTTCCTTTATGGTAATTCTTTATTTTAAAAATATCCTAATAACAAAGCCAAGTTCGAGATTTTAAAAGAATTTCTCGAGGTAAAACGAAGACGGTATTGGTGTATGAGCTTTGGCCAATCAGCTGCTGTTACCAGCTCTGGTCTCCAGTCTGCCTGACCAGCACCACCGGGGAGCAAATGGGCAGGCAGGGGGCCAGGATTGCTGAGGAATGCTCCAGAAAGCCAGAACAGCCTCTCCCACAGAAGGCTAGGACACCGTGGGAATATTCTGCATTTCATTGCTTTTGTGATATTCTCTGTTTGGAGTTGGGGGCCAGGGGTGAGGGGAAGCTCTGAGCACTGAGAAAAGGCCGGAGTCCTTTACTCAGAGACTGTCATCCAGGAGAGAGGACTGACTGGAATCCAGCCCCAGTGCCACAGACAAAAAATAAGAATTAAATTAAATAAAACAAAAAATTAAAAAGCCCTCTGGCAATGTATGAAACTCGCTGATGGTGTTGGAAGTTAGGGTCCTGGTACTTCTGCTGGGAAGCAGTGAGGAGGTGGGCTTCAGGGGCTTCTCAGGTTCTGGCCACGTTCGAGCCCCTGATGTGGGTGTACTGATACCCATGTGGCCATTTTCTCACAACTCATCGGCTACGCACTAATCATTTGAATACTTTTCTGCATATATGTTCTAATTCAATAAAAAAGTGTTTTGAAAAATAAAAATGCTAATAAAAATCTGCTCATACATGGATCTTACTTGGATCCTGATTTTAAAAGGCAGACTAAAACACAAGACAAAAAACATTTATGACACAATAGGGGAGATGTGAACACTGGAGAGTTTCTTCACTATGACAAAATTATTCTAAAATTTTTGGTGTAATAGTGGTATTTTATTATGTGTTTGCAGTCCTTACGACTAGAAATGCATACTAAAATAATTGCATAGGAAATGATACGATGTCTGAGATTTGCTTTAGAATAATTTAAGCCGAAATGGAGGGTGGGTGGAGGACAGAGAAATTAAGTGTGGCCATGAATTTATAATTAATGAGCCTGGTGATGGGTACATGGGGTTTCACTCAATTGTTCCCCCTACTTTCCTATGTCTTTCTGAAAAAAAAAAAATTATAATTAAAACCTTTTTTAATAGCCATCAGCAAAATGAATCCATGACGTTGTAAAGCCGGAGAGTGGTCTCCTTTGGGTAGGAGAGTGTCCCGGGAGGGGGCATGTGGTGAAGCTTTGGGGGGGGGCGGGGGTTAGGCATGGTTTCTGTGATGCAGACGAGGGGCCTGGCAACTTGTGCAGCAAGCCGCATTTTCCTGCAGTATTTCAAGCCCTTAGAATTGCCTAACTGGCAAACAGATGTACCAGATTTGTACCATTTCTCATGTCTGAAGTGGCTTATTCCCACTGTGGGCAAGGGAAGATCTGGGCTTGAGAAAAAGCAGTTTCCATTTCCAAATAACGCATGCAGAAATGTCTTCTTTCCCTGAGGCATTCCCCGCAGTCCTCTGCCCGTTGGAGGGCCCCAGGGAGGAGAGAGGCCTGAGACCCTGCAAAATGAGTGACGTGGCTCGGAGCACGGCACAGTCAGGTCTGCCACTGCCGGCCAAGCCCGCCCAGATGTCTGAAGCCAACAACAATAGCCCCAAGGTTCAAGACGCAAACCGGCAAAAGCCCAGGGACCACCGAAGCCCCCCTGCTCACCAACCATGTCTGCTACGACAATGATATCAGAAGGTCTTGAGGTTGCTGTAATTCTACAATCACCCTTTTCCAGTAAAATACAAACAAAACAAACACTCGTCTTGGGATCCTTGAGGTTGAGGAGCTGCTGACACTACAGACCTTTTCTTAGCCGCCATTAAGCCCCTTTTCAAGGCTAGAAATAATAAAAACTTGAAAAACACTAATGCCTGGGCCAGTGGAATCTTTCCATGGGGCCTTTTCATGCATCCACATCCCTCTCTATGCAATGGTCCAAGATGGAGCTGAAACTCTACACCCCCTCCCACTACTGAGGATGGGGGGAGGGAGGAGGGGACTGGAAATGCTCTAGGAGGGGGCCCACTGGGTTGTTTTCTTCCCCCCAAATCAGCCCTCTTTTTCACCTTACAGATGAAGAAACAATCCCACCTGGGCGAAGGGCTGTGCCCAAAGTCACAACCATTTGAGGCTGAGCCAGGACCAGAGCAAGGTTTCCTGGTTCAATGCGGCCCTTGCCAACACACCCCAAAGCCACCTCCTGCTCTGTGCTGACATCATGGGTTGCCATGTTGACAACGTCTGAACACCAGATACTGAGGCCCTTCCCTCCCCACTCACCCCACTGGATGGGAAGGGTAGTCTCCACATCAACAGCCCCTCTTCCCAGCTGGTTTTTTTTTTTTCCTGCTCCTCTGGTTTCCTTCTGCCCCCACTCCCAGACCCCTCTTTTGCCCTAGCCAGTAACCATGCCAGCTCTCTCAAACAGTTCAATTCATATCTGGAGGGATGTGGATGACTGGAAATTCCTAGCACGCATTCAGAAATATTTTCCAAGCCCCTGCAGAGGCCAACCCCCACACCCCAGGGCACCCGTGAGCCAGCAGGGAGCCCCACAGCCCCTCCCCTGAGGAGCTAAAGCATTCTGGGGTGGGGAAAGACGCCATGTCCCTTCTCCTCAAAACAGATAAGCAAGACAGGAGCCCAGTGCCTTGGAAAGTTCTGGAATGGAAACTGTCTCAACATGAAGCAGTCATCTCCTACTCTAAAAAGTCAGAGGTGCAGGGGACAATCTTCCTAGCAAAGTCTCGGGGCCAGAAGAAAGTGTGTAGGAAGCTGGGTGCTCGAGGGAAACCTGTTGTTAGCCTTTGGAAAAGGGGAGAGGGATTGAAATCCAGGACTCAAACCTCAGACTTGGCCTCCGGCTCCCGGTCAACCCAAGTCCCAGCATGGCGTCTGGTGGGGGTGGGGGATGGAGGAGGAAGGGGGAGGCTGGCGGCAGAGGGGCCTGGGGTGGCTAACCCGGGCGGAAATCCTTGGACTAGATTGGGGCCGGTACCTGGGACTGGCACCCAAAGACGCGGCGGGAACGCAAACAAGTGAAGTCAGAGTTATCTGGCACAGTGCCTGGTAGTTAGTAGGCGCTCAGAAAAGGAAATTTGAATGAGAGGACAGACAAGCCCACACTCCAGGGTTTAGGCGCAGTTTCGTTCCCCAAGCCTGAGCGCCTTTCTGGGCGCCAGCTTCCCGAAGTCTCCCCCAGTCCTCAGAAGCACGAGCCTACGCCGGTCGGTTACCTCGCGGGCCACCCGCCTCTTCCCACGGAAGACCCAGAGAGGGAGAAGCGTGCTCGCGCCCCCGCCATCGCCGTGGTTTTGGAGGGCAGGAGTCTGGGGACCGAAGCGGTCGGGCAACGGGCATCCCGCCTCCCCCTCCCCCCGGGCGCCTCTTCGGGGGTCTGGGATGCCCATCCTAGAGGGAGCGGGTTAGAGGCTGGCAGCGCGTCGCGGGGACCCGGGACCCGGCTAGCCCGCGCAGGAGCTGGGAAAAGGTGGGCGCGGGGCTTGAGGAACGCCGGGGAGCGGGGGTCCGGGGAGCTAGGCGCAGAGGGCTCCTGGGTCCCGGGATGGAGACTCACCTAGACGGGAGGATTACGGACAAGCCCAGGAGGATCAGGAGAACTTTGGTTAACATCTTGGGGGGGACCGGCGCGACCACCTGTACGGAGGTCGCGGCGCACGGTCTGGCCGCACCAGCGCGGTGTGCAGGGTTTTGTTGGGCTCCAACTTCCACTCCTCCCACTCGCCCCGCCCCGCGTCCCCCACCCTGGCCCCGCCCCCTGAGCCCCGATGGAAATCTCCGACGACGTGTTCGCTGCTGCTGCGGAGAGTGAGGTGGATAGGCTCAGGCGGGCGGAAGGAAGGAGGAGGGAGAAGAGGAGGGAGCCCTGTCGCCAAGGCCCCCCCACCCCCCGCCGCCACGACTGCAGCGCAGCCAGACAACCAGGGGCGGGGGACGGGGGGAAGGGAGGAAGAGGCGAGCTGGCGGCGCGGGCCCCAGGCAGGGGAAATGCGGAGGCCCGCGGCTGCGGCTGGGAGGGCTGCCACAGACTGGGCCAGGCTAGGCAACATGGGGGATTAGGTGGGCTCCTGCCTCCTTGTAGAACCCCTCCAGTCCGCTAGCGCACCGCAGGATCGAACCGTGGCTTCCAGGCCTCGGCTCCTGCCCCTGTCACCTGTTGCTTCCCCAGGTCTCCTGGCCTCTGAGATTTCCCTGCCCCCCACTGCAGACCCTCCAGTCCTTCAGAGCATCTCTTGGCATCCGAAGGAAGCCAGGTGACAGAGTACCTTCCTTGGCAAAGGGGAAGAAGAAAGACTTGGTGGGGGCAGGAGGGGGTGTCCTCCCAGCAAGCTCTGATCTGAGCTCCCACACAGGCCAGTTTCTCAGGTATTGGGGGGCAGGGAGGACCCAGGGACGGAGGAGCAGACCTAGGCATTCACGGGAGCACTTTCCCTTAACCGCAGGGAGGCAGTGACTGACTCAGGGTGGGTCCAGGCTTAGCCCTGGGGGCCTGGGTCTGAGAGGGACCATCTAAGACCTCAGAAAACTCTCCCAGACTGGCTGGCCAAATCTTTCGGGAAACTTGGCTCTCAGTCTTGCCAGAAGGACAAGTGAGAAAGCGCTGGGGTTGGGGATGAGAGTGGGGGTCAGTGCCCCCATTCAGTAGGAAGAGTGAAGACTTACCTGGTGATTCACTTGAGAGGGGACAGGATTGCAGACATTCGCCTGTCAAGCTGATACCGAGCATCAGCAGCATCCTAGAGCAACAGATAAGGATGCGTGCATCTTAGCTGGCAGGGGCTCCTTGGAGAGCCTTTGCTGTACCGAGCTAACCTAATACAATGTCTACCGCCCTCATGCCATCACTCCGCTTTGTCATCCCCACAACATTGCCCACTACCTGATGGTATTCTTGGGCATTTCTTTGCGAGCTTGTTTATGGTGGCTTTCCCCCAGTGACAGAAACTCAGCCAAACCAAACCAAAGCACATGTCGATTTGGTTTCCCACCATATCTCTGAAACCTAGATGAGTTCTGGGCACAAAATAGGCACTCAACAAATATTTGTTTTTGGCCCGTGTGTAGCTGTGTATGTCCCACTGCCACTGAGTTTACTAGGACCTAGCCTCCCTTCAGCCTCCGTGCAAGGGCACATTCAAGCCTCTTGTGTGCCTGCGTCCTAGCCCTTTGACAAGGCAAACCTGATGGGCTTGTGACCTGTGCAGAAGGGCCCCACTTTGTTGAACCCTTTGCCGTCCACCTCTTAAAATTCTTAATAATTTTTGGACGTGTGCCCCTGAGTTTTTATTTTTCCCTCAGCCCTGCTAATTATGTAGCCACTCTTGCCCTAGGGAGGTATGCTGCAAAGCGGGGACCAGGCAAATGCAGAGCACTTCCAAGCTTAGTACAAGGGGAAAGCTGCCCACTGTCTGTCTGCCTTCCTGTCCAGCACCAGAGTGACGTGCAGGGCGGCCTTGGGCTTGAAGTGTCTTATATGGACGTCCCTTCTTCCACTGACACTGGAGTTCCAAGAGATGGAGGTTTGACTGATTTGCCCGTACTGCCCTGGGTTGAGGGCAGTGCTTAATGACCAGCATTAGTTATATTTGCTGAATAAGTGACCGAGTCCCAGGCAGCCAAAAGAGGCAAGCAGTGATGGCTTTTTAGTTAGAGGACCCACTTGGGGCACCTTTCTCTTAAGGGTGGAGATTAATCACATTTTGCCATTTTCCTTACCCGTCTCATCCAACAGGATAACTGCAAGGAGCTGTGGAAACTCATGAGCCTTCTAAATTAAGGCAGGGCCTGATGACTGTGTTGCAGCTCCCTCAGTACTTTCTGTGTGCTCGTGTATGCCAGGCCATGGACTTGGCAGTGGAGGGATATAAAGCAAGGCCTTGGACATAGCCTTGGCTCTCACATACGTGGCTCAAGAGAGGAGAAGGGACTTCTCTCAGAAATTACTAGCACAAGGTAGAAAGTCATGAGTGCCTTGGAGTTCCCAGAAAGACCAGGTCTCCTTCTGGCTGGGCAGTTCTGGAAACTGCAGGGAGGAGGAGCCTTGTAGCAATAGATGGGCCTTACTGGCAGAGGTACAGAGACGGGCATTCCAAGCATAGAGTCAGCCAAGGTACTGGAATCAGAAATGTGCGGTGCTTGAGAGAAAACAAGGAAGAGTTTGCCAGGAGTGTTTGCATGAAGAGACACTGTGGGAGATAAAGCTGGACACTCCACAGCCTATTTTTGTGCTTCGAATGCTGAGCCAAGAACCTGTACTTTATCTTGCAGGCAAGGGGGAAGTTATAGAAGATTTTCAAACAGGGACGTTGCATGGCAGAACTGGTCTTCAAGGAGACCCACTCCTCTGATTACGTCAGCCCGGAGCCCATTTCCTCCCAGAAAAGGAGTTGTATGGATCTAAATGTGAGCAGGGCCACCAGGATGACTAGAAGGGAGAGAACGACATGGGGGAAGGTCACCTGGGGAGGACCAGGGTGGCAGAACAGCAATAGGGAAGGCGGAAGGAAGGGGGAGATCTTTCAGTCACAGTAGTGACAATAGTCCCTTGCATTTTGTGCTTCACTTTCTAATGTCCCACGAACCTTATTATGTATTGTCTAGATGTGTGTGTGTGTCTCCCCACTTCTCTACCCTGGGCAGATTACTTCTAATATATCTCTCTACAACTAGATGTTCAAGCTGGATATAAACGAAAAAGCTAATATGTCAGCTATATTTTCGTAACGAAACCGAGCTACCCATTGATCAGAATAGCCCTGCGCAACCCCTTTGTCAGTTGTGAATGATCACATTTAATAACCGATACCAGACCACCCTGTGTCATGTTATACCTGTGGTTTAGGGGGGAAAACCAGAGCTGCTGGTCACAATGTCTCTTTGTTCCTGTCTAGCTTGGCCCAAACTGTAACACAGGCACAATGCATTTCTCCTATTAAACCGAGGGGAAAATACCAGTCCAAACAAGTTGTGCAATATTCTTAGACTCACAGCAGGACCAAGATGCCTGGACTACTGGGGGAAGCAAGCTGGACGAAGAATTCTCTATAAGGCAGAGCTGGGAGCTAAAATGGATGAAGGAGCAAGTGGAGGACAACTGGCTTCAGAGGAGATTCGAAGTAAAGGCAGCACAGGCAGTGATTAGGCGTCCCCTTGTGCCCCACTGCACGTGGGACCGGGTCTGAATTTCAGATCCTCCACTAGATACTAGCTCAGTGAACGTAACTTACGTGCCATTCTCACCATCACTGATAAATTACTGAGAAATAGCAGTACAGGCAAACCTGGTATCCCTAAGGTCTTGAACAGTACCTAGGAAGTGTCTGACCAGGGAGCAAGAACCCAGCCCCAGATATGCACGGCAGAGATAGGCTCCTATTTAAAGGAGGTGATAATGGACTAGACCTTGGGGAATTGGACCACTAAGCCAGCACACGAGGCTGGCGGTACTCAGGTCCAGTTTACAAGGGAGGAGAGGCATTGCTGGGGATGGAGATAGAGAGTCCCAGCACATGGGCGCTATTTAAAGCCATGGGACTAGATGCAATCACTCAGGGAGAAAGAAGATGGCACAAGCCCGAGTCTTGAGAGAGCTGTCACAGCGGCCGAAAGAAGAAAGGAGCATTGCTATTAGGGTGGCAGGTTCAACAACATTCTAGTAAGAGAAGGATTGAATGATGCTCATGGGGTTTATCAACAGGGAGGTCATTGGCAAGCTTGACACAAGCGGTTGCAGTGGAACACTGGGGTGGGGGTCAGTTCACAAAGGGTTGAGGAGTGCGGGAAAGGGGCCGTGAGATAAGGGACAACATGAACATAGCTTGACTGAGAGGTCTGGCTGGAAAGCAGGGAGAGCTGTCACTGCCTCCCAGACCAAAAGTGGAGATGAGGCTTAATGAAGGGGTCATGTCTGATTCTTCTCTGGGTCCCTATGGCCTGGACCAAGGCCTCGGAGAATAAGACAAAGAGGTTCAAGGAAAGCACTAAAGTGTTTTCTGTGAGGAGTGAATGTTTGAGGTGAGGTTGTGAAGTCAGAAAACATAGGCAACTTCTCAAGAAGTTTACAGTGAAGGAGGTCAGAGTGCAATAGCTAGATGGAAGCAAATATCTGGACAATTCTGATTTGGGGGTTTTAAAGATGGATTCTATCTGTTTATAGGCTACGAGGAAGAGGCCAGTTGAAGGAAAGAGGGAGGGAGGAAGTCCTTAAGGAGTTGAGTGTGCAGAATTAGTCGACTAGTAGTGGACGAACATCTCTTCCTCAGAGGAGGGAGGGAGGAAAGGAAAGGAGAAGAAAGAGACAAACTCACTCATTTCTTCAACCAACACTTGCTATCATGCACCAGGCTGAAGAAATGAGAAAAATAAAAATTCCTGCCCTTGCAGGGCACACATTCCAGGGAAGAAAGCCGACCATTAAAAAAAAAATACATATAATAGGAAAAATAGTAGCATTTTCGAGGGTAATAAATGGTTTGGAGAAAAATAAATGGAGTAAGGTGAGTAGGATTAAGAGTTCTGGGGAGAGTAGTTAATGATTTTACATAGGATGGTCAAGGAAAACATCCTTAAGAAGGTAGATCTGAGCTATGCATATGTCTGAAAGAAGAGTGCTTTAGCACAAAGGAACAGACGATAGGTTTTACCTAAGGGCAGAGCATGCTTGGCATGTTCCGGGAATAGCAAGAAAGCCAGTGCAGCTGGAGCAGAGTGAACAAGGAGTTAGTGAGAGGTGAGATCAGAGAGATGATGGTGTGGGGCTGGCAAAACACGTAGCGTCACTGAAAGAACATTTACTTTTACTCTGCTTAAAAATGGAAGCCATTGGTAGAGTTATGAGCAAAGGAGAGACATAATATGGCGTAGAGATGACATTTAAAGCCATGGGACTACATGAGATGGATGTGGGCGTGAGTGTAGCTGGAGAAGTGAACCAAGGACAGTAAGAGGCTAGGAGGAAGGGAAGGAGCCAGCCAAAAAGACCGAGCAATGTGACCAGTGGGGTGAGAGAATAATCAAGAGTGAGGCATCATTGAAGTCAGGAAGGAGGGAGGAACTCAATTGGAAAGTCAAGTGGGATAAAACTAAGACTTAATCATTGCCCTTAGCAATGTGTAAGTCACGAGTGACTTCGACCGAAGAAGTTTGTCTGATGTGTGTTTTTGGCTGGATGGGCCATTGGAAATAAGGAGCATAGACAATTCCTTGGGGGAGTTTCATTGCAGAGGACAACAGCCAAATGGGACAGCTGTTGGAGAAAGGAGGGTCAAGAGGTTGTATGGGAGAAGTGACAGCGTACGTGTAAGTTGATGGGAAAGCCCAGATATAGAGTGAAAAGCGTGCTACATTGGAGTGAGGGTGAGGATGATGTCATTAAGTGAGCAAAAGGGGATAAGGCATAGTGGTTTGGAAGCAGCACTGGCGAAGGTGACAATCCTACGTGAGACCCTAAGGGACATGGAGTACAGGAGGATAAACCCCCTCACCATGGCCGCTGCAGCTGGTGCCGCATCACGAGGTACTGACTGGATTAATGACTGAGTGAATGAGCGGCCTGCAGGGGAAGCCGCGGCCTCCAGGAGGAGAGCAGCTAGAGTTGGATTTGGAGAAGGTGGTGGGAAGATGGAGGCGTCTCTCTCACAGAGCGAGGCGCTGGTGGACCAAAGAGAGGGGATGCCAGAGTGGTCAGGGGCTGCTTAAAGTCGCAGAAGCACAAAGCAGTGCAGGGATGGGTGTGCTGGAGAGAGAGCAACAAGCACAGACACTTAGAGAAACTGGGGTGTGGAATGTGGTGAGTCTTCTTGGAGTTTGAGGGAGATGAATATCTGCATCCCTATCCCATCTGCTCCAAATTCACAGTAATTCAAAAAGAAGATACAGGGGCCGGACAGGTACAGAAGAACAAGTAATTCCCCACATCCCTTAATAAAGGGAGCTGAGGCACCAAATTGGCTTCCATAAATGCCACCCTGTCCCTCACCTTGACCTCAAATTAAACTTAACTACCTTTCCTGAGGACAGGCAGCTACAAAAGGCAGGTGACCTTCCTGCGCATCTCAGAAGCCTGGCGCAGGAGAGCCAAGGATCGTTGTGTTTTCCTCTGCTCTGTCTTACCAATCAGGCCACTGCTTCTCCTCAGGGAGGGGTAAGAGAAGTAGAAATGTTTCTCACATAGCACAGGCAACTGAACTTTCCTGTTACACGGGCAAAGTGAAGACACTAAATAGAGGAGGAATCATTTCACTTACAATCTCCAGGGTTTTATTCCTTCTAACCACTTAGGCTTAATGATTAAGTCCAAGATTAACCACAGGTTGAGCTATGACCCTCCTGTTTGTAGCAGGGGTTGGGGCAGTGGGACGTTATATCAGAAGGCCTCTTGTTACAGAGAGTCCTGTTCTCCCTTTCATGGAATCCTTCCCCCCTTACCAACTCCTGTCCTTTTTGTGTATCCTCCTTTTTTATGTAGGGAGGCGCTAACATTTTGAACTCCCCTCTGCTTTCTTACAGATGCTCTTCCGGGTGCTGGGGACACAGTGACAAGCCAGCCTAAGTCCCTGCCTTCATGAAGCTTACGTTCTTACGCAAGGAACAGGCAAGACCCAGATAAGGAAGTAAATCCGATAATTTCCAGTACAAAATACGGTGGGACCATTAAAAGTGGTCATGTAGCCAAGAATAACTGCAGGAGAAGGACGGTGGCCTGCCAATCTGGTCAGGGTGCAAAAAAATGTCCTGGATCCTTCTGGACCTTCTGGGTAGCTTGGACACTCAGGGCCATCAGCTCTGAAACTAGTTTTGCCATCTCTAATTCCAATGTGGAATAAAGGGAGCATGAGGAAGGTAAATGACAAGGCTATTAATATACGAGAGGCTGCCAAGCCATTATCATTTATTTCAAGTGGTGGTAAAAGCAGATGACTCATCCTTCAGAGCTGCAGGACTTTGTACTAAACAGTCTGGGTGGTTTATCGGCTTGCCTGTTTTCTTAAACCCGAAGTTCAGGGGATAGAGTTTCTGAGGGCCAGTAGCCCCGAGGAGCTGCATTTCTTCACCCCAGCTCTAGAAAGAAATTTCTAGAAAGATCTAGAAAGACAATTTCCCAATTGTCAATGTTTCCGAGGGAACAGATTCTTCAATAAGGACTGGGAGCAGGGTGGTTTCCTGGTGGGGACAGAGCTAGGCAGTGGGATGGCAGAGTCTGTGTTTTACTTGCCCTCCCTCAGCAGACACACTTCCTTGCCTTGTAGTTAAGGGGGAAAGGAAGGCGTCTTTTGTTGGAGTTCCCAAGAGAGGCTCCTTTTCTCTGGTGCTCTGGGCCAATGTAGCCTGTTTCATGAAAGACAGTTCTCCCCCCAAAGCTTTGGAAAACTGACTGGCAAGTTCATAATGCTCAGTCGGACCACCTGCCAATCCTTTGTGAGGGTCCGGGGTGTGGGGCTTGGCTAAGTGCTCTGAGAGGCCCCCTGGATGGAAGCCCTGCCATTGAATCTACAATGGGAAGCGGCCTGCTCTGCAAAACCGATTGTTTCCGACAGACTAGGACGTGAATTCTCCGAGGAAGTATGTAGTTTTAATGTAAAAGGGTCTTTATAAAGAGCAGGTGTTCTTTCTTTTCTGATGCATCATCGATAGTGTCACGGGTTGGGCCTCAGTTCCAAAATTATTAGGGCTGGTGCTCTCGTATAAAATAGAAAGGACTCCATGGTGGGCCAAATAAATTTGAGACATCCTATTTCTATGGGAAGTTTTGGCAGGAGGAAAAAACAGAGACTATGTTTCCATCTCTAAGGGCCTAGTATTAGGTGGGCTGTAAAAGGAATCGGGATTTGGAAGGGACTCTAAAAGATTTGATGAAGCTGGTACTACTTCCTCCTGAAAAAGGAATCTCTTTTACAGTCTTCCCTCACAAGTGGGGCATTCACCCTCAGATTGAACCAAGGATGGGCTACCCACTACTCACAGGGCATCTGTGTCACTTTTAGACTTTAGCAAAGTCTAATTTTAGCATTTTAGCAAAACGGCCTGAGGGAACGTAGAAAGGCCAATCAGAGTTCTTGCTTTTCTACTCTAAATTGGCCAGGAAAAACATTTAAACTGGAGATTAGAGAGCCTATCCCTACTACTCTTTTGCCCTGCCCACATAGGCAGGCATGATTTGATTTCTCTCTATATAGGTATTCACTCTGTGACATTCATTAATCATTTCCACACACAAAAAATAAGTAGGTGACATGTTATCTTAATGCTTCTGATACTATATGGACCAAAGATTAGCCAAAGATATAGAGACATCACACTCATCTGGATGTCCCAAAGCTTCTACCATTTCTTCTTGCCTGTTTACTTAGTCTTCACGCAGGTCTAAATATCCTGTGGAAATATGGTTACCCAACCTGCTGCAACTTAATAGCACAATTAGAGGGGACCAGGGCTTATTCATCTGATAATCCTGACTGCAAATAGCTTTTAGTATTATCATAATCAATGGAATTAACCATAGAATTTTCAGCGTGTTCTTGGGGAAATTGCTTTCCTTTTCTGAGCCTGATTTTATTTTTACTTGATTGATGTAAGACAGATGATAGCTCCCATGCATATTTTGCAGGCCTGTGTTATTGCTTGAGCCAGCTATTGTGTTGGAACATTTATAGTGCTTTTAGCCACGAGTAATGAAAACTCTTACATAGATTGACTCAGACAACAAAAAAACATTTTTAAGGAGGTCCAGAGGTATCGTGGGCTGTTAAGTTGCTTAATTCAATTGCTCAACAGTGTCGTTGAGGACCATCTCACAGCTAACAGTGTAGTTGGCTCTTGTCTTTAGTGGCAGAACTTGAACTAGAACAAGAACTGAACTTAAAGGCATCTGACAATTAACCCAGAGCCCTGTCCGGTGTTCATGCTGTCTTGGAATTCTGGATATTCCATAGTTAGCGATTGCTTTCTGTGTGGGGCTAGGTTGGGGGGGAAAAATCACTGGAAGTTGAAGAAAGCTATGTCAATTCATTGTAAAGTTCCATACTCCAAGAAGTATCAATTCTATGATATGTTCAAGGTATGTTAGAATAGAAAAGGGTCAGGGAGGTTAGATAGACATGGTCTGTTTAGGATGCCTCTGGTTAGGAGTGGTGAGAACACCGGGTATATAGAGGGATAGGGTGGGAAGTGAAGCTGCCATGTATCTCTAGTGCCAAGACTGGGTTATCTATTTTCAGGAACATTGCATGACTTAAGTAGAGGAGTTTGGCATAGTTAGATTTATATTTTTCAAAGCCTAGTAAGGCCAGAATGGCAAACATGAATTTGAAAATATAGAGTATGAGACCAGAGGTAGCTGAATCTCTTAAGATGCTATTGCAATATTCCAGGAGAGAAATACTGAGAATCTGACCTAGGTCAAGGCAGAGGCAATAGAGAAAAAGGACAGAGATTCCATCAGGTTTTAGTCTCAGTCTGGTTGTTGGTAACAGATTGGATGTAGGTGGTGAAGGAGGGTTCAGCCTGTGGAAACTCTCAAGTTTTAGGTGTGGCCTCCTAGTGCCTCCAGTGTCCTTCACTGAGATAGGCCCCACAGCAGAGGCAGAATGCCCTTCGATGGAAGATAAAAGTTTTGGTAGTTTGGAATATGTTGACTCTGCAGTGTCTGTGGGATGACCAAGTGGAAAGTTACAAGAGGCAGTTGAATATATCAAGCTGGAGCTTAGGACGGAGGTCTAGGTTAGAGACTGACTTATTAACACCTTGAACGATATTATATATAGCACCTTGTATTCTAAAACTCATCTTCATCTTCAGGATTTGATTTAATCTTTACTTCAATTCTGTGAGGTGGACATTATTTTTCCCTCTTCCCAGCTGAGGCAACTGAGTCCCAGAGAAATTAGATGACTTGCCTAAGATCACACAGCCAGGAAGTAACAGAGTTGGGGGTAGAATGAGAGTCCCTTCATAGAGAATGCCACACATTTCCTACTGTTGTTCAAATAGCAAAGTCAGCCGCACAGAGATAGTGGGAGAAGCCATGGGGAATCGAAGTCCCTCAAAAAGCTTGAAAAAAGGTGGAACCCTGGAGTTTTCATGGAAGTAAACATGAGTAACATGAGCTGCTTGCGGCAGGGCCTACAGAAATCTAATCAATGTGATGTTATGATTCCCCTTGCCTTTGGACCTAACTGGCCCTGGGGACACTGCAACTTCTCACATAGCACAGGCCCTGGGGACACTGCAACTTCGCTTTTCCCAGCTTTCCTCGCAAATTTACTCTAACCTCCTCCTCCCTGTGCTTCTACTGAAGTTACTCAGTTCATATTTTGGATCTTGGCTCTGTTAACTGTATCTTGAGGTTCTGAACCCTGGCTGCATCCCGAGATTGTTGAGTCACTGGACCCACCCTGGGCCTCCCTATTTGGGTCTTGGACTCTGTCCAGGGCTTTAGGCTGGCTGGGCTACAGGTTCTGGGTGTCAACACCCAGGGAGTGTTACAGGGAAGGAATGAATTCAGACATGTTTCTTCATCCCGTGTCAGGCCTGCTTTTTTGCTGAGTAGGTCGTGGAGAATGACTATGATTTGCTTGATTGGCAAACAAACCCAAGGGAAGGGTCACACGGCATGTTAGACAGACATGAGGGCTTTGTAAACTGGAGGGCAATTTTCCAGATGGTCCTCATGGGGAGGCAGTGAGGAAAATCCAAAAGGCAAGCATCAAATTGGGGGTGAGTTGGCGGAAGGAGGGTACCAAGGGAGACGATGGAAGCTCTGGTTCACATCTTCAGGAAAACTGAAGGCAATTTCTTCCCATCCTCAGATCAGGAGAAAGTGAGCAGCAGAACTGTGCTGAGAACAGACATACTTTTTATATCAAATTTTCCAGCCTGGGGAATGAGGAATGTGCATGAAGGAGTCTAAAGAAAGTTCACCACTCCCAGCATCAAGGCTTTTGAAAACAGCTATTTAAACCACATATTAGGAAGAAAAAACCCACATATTCGAGGTATGGCACATTTTTCTGCCTCAGCAAAATGAAGCACACCAGACATATGCAAACTCCTCCTAATTACTCTTGGTTCTTATTGTGAACTTCATGTCCTGCTCTTGGCTATCACAATTGTTTTCTTCATTGCTACTTAGATGTGGTCACTACTCTTATGGAAAATGGCCCCAAACAGATGTGCTTTTTTGAGTGACTATATCTCTTTTTACAGGGTTTCTTCTGTGACTTCACTATCAATCTGTCAATTGTCACTTCTCATGATTGTCAACAAGCCTTCTTTAATAAAATCACTTTTTCTTACCATTTCTCATTTGCATTGACATTGGAATTTAGATGTATATGTTTCATAGAACTTTATGTAAACTAAAGTTTCTGGGCACCGTCCCTCACCTCCACAAAAAAAGTGTGGAGTGTGCGCTTCGTGGTTGGGATTTCAGTTGCTCTGAGGCTTTCCTTCCCCTCCACTCAGTTGTATTCTCATTAAGCAGGGCTTATTCATTCTGTTAGCAAATGTTTGCATTTCATGGGAGGAGACACTTTAAAAATGTGATATCTTGGAAGATGGAAAATGCTATGAAGGGAGATAAAGCAGTGGAGGGAATAATGTAGTGCCGAGGGTGCGGTTTATTATTTAAATAGGATACTGTGATTTATAAGGGGATCAAGTAGACGGAGTGAGCCGTGTGGATGTCTGAGAGGGGCTGGATCCTAGTACCACAGAATGTGACTGTTTTGGGAGCTAGGGTCTTTAAAGAGGTAATTAAGGTAAATGAGGTCGTTAGGGTGGTGCCCTAATCCAATATGACTGATGTCCTTAGAAGAAGAGGAGTTTAGGACACAGACACTTACAGAGGGAAGACTATGAAGACATGGGGAGAAGATAGCCATCTGTAAGTCAAGGATAGAGTTTTCAGAAGACCCTGCTGACACTTTGATCTGATACTTGGAGCCTCTAAAGCTGTGAGAAAATAAGTCTGTTGTTGAAGCCTCCCAGCCTGTGGTACTTCATTATGGCAGCTCTAGTGAACTCATATAAATGACATCAGTTTGCAAAGTTTGCAAATAACACCTCAGTTCCTATGTAAAGAAGGAACTACTGAAGCACAAGGGTGGCCACATAAGTGGCCTGTGGATATGAATACTGATAAACATCGTGACCATTGTTCAGAAGTGTGTATTGGGCCCAGAGTCGAAGGGGTAGATGAACAAAGGCTTTAACAGAGCAGAATGGAGAGTATACCAAAAAGTGCAAGTGACATGTGCAGAATGACTGAGAACCTGTTTTAAGGAATAATACAAAGGACAGAAAACATCTTGGTTTGGCTATGCCCGGGAGTCCCCATTGGGAACACACACCGTCAAACTGCCAAGGTAGGGAGAAGCAGGCTTCCCTCTGAGCACTGAGCCCTGTGAAAGAGGGAACACAAGAAGGGGAGAAGGAGAGAGGGAAGCAGGCTTCCCGCAGAGCAGGGAGCCTGATGCAGGGCTCAGTCCCAGGGGATCATGACCTGAGCTGAAGGCAGACACTTAACAACTGAGCCACCCAGGCGCCCCTGTAAAGGTTTTATTCTTGTGTGGCTTTGGCCATTTCCTGGGAGGAGGGGGCAGTAGGCAAAGCAGCAATGGAGGTAAACGGCTAAGAACCATATAGCAGAGGATTATTAAAAAGGAAAAAAGATGGAATATAAGGCAAGAAAAGGTTTCAATGTAGCTTCTGGGTGCGGAAGAAGCAAGAAGAAATGAGTGTGGTCAAGACTGTTATCTGTGCACTTAAATCTAGTCTCATTTTCTTCCATAATAATAAAATTGTGGCTGGGCACATGTGACTACATTATCCCTAATGAGATGTATGTACCTTAAGACCACAGTGTGTTTCCCCTTTGTCCTCTTCCCACCTCCCATCAGCTGGACCCATTCATGGTGGTTACCCACATTTAGTTAGGTCAATTGTTATCAGTGCCCTAATGGATAGCCAAGTAACAACTTGGGTTTTGGTTAGAATAACTTAACTTTACCTTAACTAAAGTGGAATTGTATCTTGAAATACAAACTATTATTGTATGGCTATTATAACAAAAACCTAGCAGATAGGTGAGTGGAGGGGGCAAATATATTGATATTAGAGAGCTGAGAGCTGGTTAACTTCTTTCATGCCATGGCAAAGCATAGTAAAACTGTCACCTAAACTAACTTGGAATTCAGTTTAATGCTTACTGAGAGTCTAGCGCTAGAAAAACTCACTGAAAAGAATCCGAATGTTTGTGTTGGCTGCTCCTTGATGCTTTTAGAAAAGTATTAAAAAGAAGTGATCTTGTGACACTTTGTGACACATGAATGTGACATTCGTGACATTTGTGACAACATGGATGGACCTAGAGGGTATTATGCTAAGTCAGATAAGTCATAGAGATACAAATACCATAATATTTCACTCATATGTGTAATTTAAAGCAAAACAAAACAAAACTGAAACAGACGTATAAATACAGAGAACAAACTGATGGTTATAAGAGGGGAGGGGATAGGAGGATGGATGAAACAGGTACAGGGGATTAAGAGGTGCAAACTTCCAGCTACAGAATAAATAAAACATGGAAATGTAATGATAGAGCATAGGAAATATAGTCAATAATATTTCTTTTTCTCCGACAACCCCCAGCAGGAACCTAGCAAAGCCTGAATGCTGAAAACTGACTGACTGTGATTCTTTAATGGGATATATGACAAAGATCGTGCAGGCGACTCAGGAATCTATGGCGAGCAGTTCTGAATAGCTTCACCTATGGCTGAAGCAAGGTAAACAGATTGTTTAGCAACCACTCAGATTATTTCTTTGTCATTAATAATGCGGCTTGCTTGTTCCCAGCTATAAAAGCAAGATGATCCACCCAACTCGTGCAAGAGCGGGTGTACTCTTTCGTAAGACCATCAACAGAGCAAGTATTAGAGAGAAATAAACCCAGAGGCCAATGAAATTTCACGTGTAGCTGACAGAGGAAGCAGGTCTTGATCAAGCGCCCATGGCCATCAGAATCACTTGGTGGACTTGTTAAAATTCAGATTCCCAGGCCCTTCCCTGGACATATTCCTGATTCTATTTCATTCATTCATACACCTGATTCTATTTCTGGTGGCTCAAGGGAGGACTACATGTTGATAATTATTCTCAATTACCCAGAAACCCACTTGAGCCAAGATCAAGTGAGCTGGAAAATTCTTTCCATCTTTAAATGTATCCAGTTACTCCGGAACAACAACATCTGATACCGTACGGACCTTCTCAAGTTCTAAAATATCTCCTGGCCCCACATTCATTTAATCCTCACGTGAGCCCTGAGGTAGAGCTGGCAAGCTGGCATGAGGATCCCATTTTACAGATGATGAAATTGATAATCAATGACGGAAAGTGACTTACTCAAGGTTTCATTGCCCCAGTCGTCAAGCTGTGATTCAAGCCATAATCTTTAGATTCTAACTCAGGAGGTGACCTCCTCCAGCCCATAAGCTGTTCAACCAAGAGGCATTGCGTTTCTGATTTTATTTCATCGTAACAGGTCTTTCGGAGGCTTTGGCATTTGTTCTAATCCCTTAAATACATAACAAGTACCTTTGAAGTTAAACTTAGAGGTGCTTTTGGCAGTGAACTTTGGAGCAGAGGCCAAATCTCGAGAAAATGGTCCTTTGTCAGTAGGCTGCCAGTTTCCCTTCCATTACCTGAGGCCCAATCCTGGGCTTTGTCATCCTCCATCAGGTGTCTGCAGCCCCAGTAAGTCTGAAGCTGGTTTGGAGCGACTAGGTAAAAGCACAAAAGTCCAATTAATGTCACACCCTTCAGGTCTGAGGAGATAGTTTGCCATTTGGCCTCTCTCACATTTTCCTCTCCAAGAAGGTCCCCATGTCTAAATAAATAAAGATTATTTCTTTAGTCAACAAATTTTTATTAGGACTCTGCTATGTCTCAAGCCCCGTAACAAACAACAATCAACAGAGCAAAAATTGAACCTTACATTTTAACAAGGGGATATTGAGAATTGCTGACACAAATGCTTTGTAAAGCATGTACGTTTTGCTGTATGTGAAGGTAGAAAGGTAAAAAGAAAAAGGTAAGAAAAGAAGAAGGGAAAAGTTTATGGTGAGTGTTAGGTCTGTGCACATGTGCTCAATTTTAAATAGTGCATCAGGGAAGGTCTCATTTAGAAAAGAACATTTGGTAAAGACCCAGAAAGAAGAGGGATGAGCTGTGTTGTGGATATTTGGAAAAACAGCATTTCAGACAGAGGGAAGAGTGAGCACAAAGTCCCCGAAGTGAGAGCATGCTTGGCGTGTTTCAAGGAAAAGCAAGGGGGCCAAATGCAGCAAAAGTGCAGTGAGGAGGCCAAGAATATTAAGAGTTGAAGTCAGTAGAGGTTGGAGAAGGGAAGGGGAAGCAGATCATTAGGTAGTTTTAGACTTTGGGGAGTATTTTAGCTTTTATCATGAGATGAAATGGGGAGCCATTGTATGACAGGAGAAAATCAGGATCTGGCTTAGGTATTTTTAAAATCTGCTTCATTACGGCGTTTTTGTTTTTTTGTTTTTTGTTGTTTTTACATATAATAAAATGGACCCAGTTCAATTGTACTGGAGTTGCATGAGATTTTTAAAAATGTACATAGTGTGTAATGATCATCACGATCAAGATGCAGGATATTTGCCTTACCCTAAAAAGCTCCTGAATGCCCCCACAACTGCCACTCTTACCCTTCATCCCAGGCAATGCCACTTACCTAATTTCAATCACGATGCATTAGCTTTGCGTCTTCTGGAATTCACATAAGTGGAGCCATACTGCATGGATTCTCTTATGACTGCCTTCTTTTGCTAAATATTATGTCAGTGAAATTCATCCATGTTATGCGTAGCAGTTCATTTCATTTTAATATCAGTTTGTTTATGCACTCACTTATTGATAGATATTCATATAATTTTCAGTTTGGGGCAAACATGATAAATATGCTACACAAATTTGGGTACAAATTCTTGTGTGGATGTGTATTTTGAATTCTCTTAGGTAAAAAAAAATACAGCAAAGTAAACATTTTTATACAACCATCTAGACTCTACCATTGTTTTACTATGTTTGTTTTATCACAGCTGTCCATCCCCCTATTGAACTACTTATTTTTTGTGCACATTTCAATAAATTAGAGACAACAGTTATTTTTCTCACAAAAATTTCATTAGACTTTTCCTAAACTAGAGTTCAATATTCATTTACAGTTTTTTCTTCCCATTTAAAATTTATATACAGTGACATGCACAAATCTAAAGATATTACCTAAGTTTTGACAAATGCTTACGCCTGAGTAAACCAAATCCTTAGAAAGATGTAGAACATTGTCATTACCATTATAACCTCATGCTCCTTCTCAGTCACTCCTTGTTGACACCATCCTCTGGAAGCAACTATTATTCCAGGATCTTTTCAGGATGATCGCTTGACTATTATAGAACTTCGTATAAATGGAGTCATACAATATGTACTTTGTTGCGAACGTCTTCTTTTGTTCAGGTTGAGACTCATAATGTGTTTGTGTACATCAACAGCACCTCCTTATTATTGTTGAGTGGTCTTCTACATATTGTATTTTGTTTACTCATTCTCCTACTGATAAACATTTATTTCTTAGTTCAGGTTTTGACTATTATGAATAAAGCTGCTATGTGCATTCTGGAACAAGTCTATTTATGGGCTTATGACTCATTTCTTTTGGATACTTAGGAGTAGAAGAGCTGGGTCATATAGTAGGAATATGTTCATGTTCATGGCAAAACACAGGCTGGGTGGGTTCCACTGGTCCCAAAGCTCAGGAAGAAACAACTACCAAAATCAAACCTCAAACAGGAAGACTCCGGATTTAGGCTCATTACTGAGGAGTGGAGTGGAGGAGGGCTGAAGCCCATTTTGCTACAATTTTGGCAGCAAAACTGAGACTTTAAATTTAATTTTTAAATGTTTTATTATTTTCCTGGTTAAAAATTTGTGTGTATTGTATAAAACTTGGAACCTATCAAATAGTATGGAGAAAGGAATATCATGATCACAATACCATCACTCAGAGAAAAACACTGTTTCATTTTAAGCTCTTTTTCTTTCTGGAATTTTCTTACATGTGCATACACATTTTCATGAGAAAGTGAAATCAGACTGTATATCCAAACATGCATCTTGAGTTTTTCACTTCACCTTTTATGGTGACTAATTAGAAAATCAGCACATGACAGATATTCAAGTTTTGAAAAGTATACAAATATTAAAGGCAAAAATATCAACTACTCTAATGTCCCCATCCAAAGATAACCACTGTGGGTGGCCGATTTTAAGTGGCTGAACCTTCTTGTGTCTGGTTTATTCTTAGATAATCAAATTCAGTAGTGTTCAGCCTTTTTCCTGTTCTACAACAACAAGGGAATATAAAGCACTTCCCTGCATGGTTTAAAATGTCTTTTCTCTAATCTCGTTCAAGCGTCATGTTTAACAGACAAAAAAACCTGAAATCCAGGAAAGTTAGTTTCTTGCCCATGAGAATTCAGTCTACTACCCAGGTTTCCTATTCCCTAAAACACAGGCTCCTGTCGCTACATCTGGCTACTCCTTCCTCTGTAAATTAAACAATCTCCATTGTCATCCCCACCAATTCCCGGGTGACTTGAGTTTAAGCAAGTCAAATCAGCCTAAGGTGGTAGAATGAAGGGCAGCTCCTAGGGAACATGTGAGGAAACTGAATAAGGCTGCTTTTTTGATTGCAGCAATCTTATTTGATTGAAAGGAGGCCCTGAGGTCTTTCAATGAAGAGAGAAGATGGCTCATTTATTTGTTCAATTATTCACTTGTTTGTTTATGGTGGGAGAAGAACAATAGTTATTTTAAGAGCTGGCTGCAATTTGAGTGTATTGGCCCTGAATGAAAGTTGAATTTTATTAGAAAAAAATCCTTTGTTTATAAAATCATCTTATTAGGGCTACATGGCCATGAGAACCAGAGCTAGTGGACAAAGTGGACGCGGAGGGGGGAGATTAACAAGAATTAAATTCCTCGGCATCATAAAATAACAACTGTCTTCCCCTTTATTCTCGTGAGCCAGGAAGAATGGAATTTGGAAATTAGAAATGATAGGTAACCTTGGAAGGAGGAGGAAGAATTTTGAGAAGTAGCAGACAGGGTTATAAGGGTGAAGGTGACAGTGATACTGTGATATTGTACACTGTCCATTCCCTGGGGCTACAAGACAGTCAGGTCTCATATTTAATTCTAGCTTGTTACCGTGCTACATTTATATATCTCTCTACTATGCATCCCCTCCGAGACTTCTTCGTCATCATCGTCATCATCATCATAGCCATCGTCATCATATTTATTGAGCATAAACTACACGCAGGCACTGTGCTGTTTAATGTGTATTATATAATTTAACCCTCAAACCACTCCATGAAGTAAAGGTTATCAGCATTCTCATTTTTCGGATGAAGAATCAAGAGCAAAGTGACTGAATAACTTGTTCAAAGTTCCATCTAAGGGGTTTAGTTAGGACAGAAGTCCAAGTCTGGGCTCTAAAATAGTAGTAGTCATTATACCTTTGTGATTGCCCATCCTAGCAGTTAAACATCTATCCCCAATATATGAATATTTGTTTATAGCTTATATACACAAACGACTGGAAAATCTCTATGTGATAAATATATTATACATCTATATTATAAAACATTTAAATCTAGAGTTTTAAGGAAGATAACATAAATATAGCTAAATAATACTTGTAAATATCTTATAAATCCTGATGGCTTCACCCTGAAATTTGCTAATTTCTCAAGGCATAGTATACACTTAATGCAAGTCTCATCATTAATAATAGTGATGAAATATCACATTTCATATTGTCTTGATAATTTCAACTTTTTGCCATTTTTGTCACATGTGATTAGCTTGTCATGTAGCTTATAAAGGATCTATTCCCAAATTAGTTGGAGTGTCAGTGGTGCCATTTTCTTATCATTCATTTATGCCTATGCATACTGTTAGTATTTGCAGAATTTGTTTCTTTGCAGATAACTTTAAAAAGCACTTATCTATTTTGTGACAGTGTGTGGAGTCAAAATTAGATGATGTCATTTTGATTTTAGTCATGCTGGTGCGTGTGATTTTGTATCTCGTTGTGGTTTTGAGTTGCATTTCTCTAATACCTAATAATGTTGAGCTTTTTTTCATGTGCTTCTTGGTCATTTGCATATCATCTTTGGTAAAATGTTTACTTAGACCCTTTGCTCATTTTTTAGTTAGTTCATTCGTCTTTTTTGAGTTGTAAGAGTTCTTTTCATACTCTAGATACTACCCATATCAGATATATACTTTGCAAATATTTTTTTCTCATTTTATGTGTTAGAGAAGATGTGAGAAAATTAGACTCCTTATACATTGCTGATGGGATTATAAAATGCTGTAGCCACTTTGGAAAATAGTTTGACAGTTAATTAAAAAGCTAAACATAGTTTGCATATGACCTAGCAATTCCACTTGTAAATACTAGGTATTTACCCAAAAGAAATGAAAATATACATCTATACAAAAACTTTTGCATAAATGTTCATAATAGTGTTACTCATAATGGCTTAACAGTGGAAACAATCCAAATGTCCACCAACAGATGAAAAGATAAACAAAATGTGCTCTATCCATACAATCTATTCTTATTTGGGCATAAAAAGGAATGAAGTACTGATACATAATACAATAGAGATGAACCTTGAAAACTTTATACTAAGTGAAAGAAGCTAGGCACAAAAGGACATATATGGTATGATACTGTCTATATGAAATACCCCAACGAGGCAAATCCACAGAAACAGAAAGCAGTTTAGTGGTCGCCTACAGTTGAGGAGGCAGTTGAGGGAAAATGAGCAGTGACTGCAAATGGGCCTGGAGTTTCTATCTGGGGGCATGAAAATGTTATAGAATTAGATGGTGGTGATGGTACCACAACTTGGTGAATATACTAAAACTCGCTAAATTTTATAGTAAGTGAATTATACCTCAATAAAACTATCATGAAATAAATTGGTTGATATCTATAGATCCATATTACTCAACACACATGACTTGCTCAAAATGCTGACACAATCATGAATAAATGAATAAATGCTAGGACACTGTGCATCTTTCCTCTTACCTCAGAGTACCTCTTCCATAGCACAGAACTCGGGACTATCTGTCACACGAATGGACAAAATGAGATGAGGACAATAAGTCAACATGCATACTCCATAATGGGAAGATAAATTTCTGTCTCACTTTTTACATTCAAAGACATAGAAACACATTGTAGTGTCTTCTTTCTCATATCACAATGAATCACTCCCATACATGTCATATTGGAGACTGCTGGGTTTTTTTTTTTTTTAAGCCTATTTATTTATTTGACAGAGAGAGAGAGATCACAAGTAGGCAGAGAGGCAGGCAGAGAGAGAAGGGGAAGCAGGCTCCCCACTGAGCAGGAGCTCGACCCCAGGACCCTGAGATCATGACCTGAGCCGAAGGCAGAGGCTTTAACCCACTGAGCCACCCAGGCGCCCCTAGAGACTGCTGTTCTAAACCACCATGTTCTGGATGTGCACTGAATTTGCTTTCAGTAAAAGTCAGTTACACACAGGGCACCTGGGTGTCTCAGGGTTAAGCGTCTGACTTTGGCTCAGATCATGATCTCAGGGTCCTGGTCACCTTCTCTAATATAAGTGAATGATACTGGTAAAGACTGGTGTTAGTAGAGGTAGTTTTGTAGATTTAATATACATGGCATAGGGAAATTTCCCTCTGTTGATTTGTATTTTGTGTATATGTGTGAACTGGGAAGTTCTATGATGACGGTGGGAGGGAGTTAAGGGAGAAAGAGTTTTGAGGTTAATAAATAAGAATTGAAATAGTTATTGTGGATTAATGGTTTGGGCAAAGCATTGGGGAGGATGCAACTGAATTGGTGAGCCATTTTACTCAAATAAGATAAGAGATCAGACCAAAAAAGGGGGGGGTGAGGGGGGAAAGGGTTAGAAGATTGGGAGAGATTTAAAAAAAAAGTCAATACTTGGTGAGCCCCTAGATGTTGAAGAATAGTCACGCTGGAGAGTAGAGCAAGCAATCCAGGAGAGGCGTTTGTGGTCAGAGAGCAGGATACTTGAAATACTGGTTCTGGAGGTGGAAGGATAACAGGAAATGCTAAGGTCTGTGGTGTGACAACGGGAGTGAGTGGCTAAGATCAAATGAGGAGAGGGTCTTTGGAAATCAGGATGTTAAGGCATTCAGAACCTGAGGAGTTGGAAGAATTAACCACATACAATGATGCTGAAGTCATCCATGACCAGGTGTCGAGTTCTCAGTGAATAGCTAGCACAGCTGTAGATTAAAAAAACAGGGAAAGAGGGAATGCTGGATATCTAAATAACATCGAACTGAAATAAATGGAAGCTTCTTTTTTTGTTTTTTTGTTTAATTTGTTTTACAAGAAGGTAGAAGAATCATCATCTGGAACAAAAAGGACACCAATGTCATTTCGAGACTCTGAGAAATATGAGATATGAGAAAATAAATAATCTCAGCTTGTCTTTAAGTTTTCTTAAAGAATGCTTGAAAGCCATACTGACATGGGAGGGAGGAACAACAAAGTAGAGGCCAGAAAACTAACAATTAGTAACGAGAATACAAAAAGGATAATAAATTATGAACATTCTGTGTAGAAGCAAGTGTCATACCTCTAGAATTTTTGTATTGCAGTCAATAGATATACATTGTAGGCCATACATTATAGGTTTTATTCAGTGCTCTAAGTGTAGTGTAGAAATCATCACCAATACAAAGATAAATAAGTGAAGTCTAGAGAGGAAAATAGACTTGTCCAACATTCCTCAGAGAATCAATGCCGGATTCACAGGATATTTTTACTATACTGAGCCACCACCCTTGTGTCCTTTCCAACGGTGCTTGAAGGATGTTCTAAGAGTCACCATTTTCATTTATTTTCTTACCACCAAGAAATGAGATCTGGACAAGTGTGGCAAGGGGGTTGTGTTATACTCTGTGGCTCCTTTATTTTATTCCCAAGGAATAGGCTTCTTGGAATGAACCACCTTCTTGTTCAGCTCATTTGACTTTTGATCTATAAAGTAGAGAGAGCCAAGATTCAGGAAAGCCTTGGGACATTCCATGCCTAGTTTATTTTTATAAGACATCTATGAAAGTTTTAAAACATGCCTGTAAATTCTTTACACTCCTCTCCTTGAGAGGTGAGGCCTATATACCTCTGTTCCTTTCGAATCTGGATGGGCTTAGAACTTATAAAATCAGTGGAGTACTGGAGAAATGATGCTGTCACTCCTGAGGCTGGGTCATAAAAGGCCATGCATATTCCACCTGGGTCACTGAAACACTAGAACCTGAAACTCTCGGAGCCTTGAGCGGCCATCTAAGAACTCCAATCACCCTGAGACCACCATGCTGATATGGACATGTGTAGGAGCTCTGGTTAACGTTCCTAGCTGAGCCTAGCATTTAAGCCATCTCTGCCAAGGTCAAATAGATGAGTGAAGTTGTGGTGGGCTCACCAGAGTAGTCTATCCTCTAGCTGAATATAGCTGAGTAATCTTTGTTGAGGCCGTGTAGACAGAAGAAGCACCTAGATCAACCCTGCCTGGATTCCTAACCCATGCAATTGTTAGATATAATAATAAAATGTATATTGTTTTAAGCCACTAAGTTTTGAAATAATTTGTTGTACAGCAAGCAACACAGGACCAGAAAAGACAGTGAACATATTGCCCAAGTGGGTTTCCAGAATGTATTCTGGATCGGTAGGAGACCTTGATAGAGAAAGCCCCATTCCCTAAAGGGAATGGAGTTTAGGTAGGGGAAAGTGGAAGTAATGGCATGGGGAGATGACGTTCACCTGGTAGTTTTATTTATAAGAGTATATTTATATTTATTTTATTTATAAGAGTAACAGGACATCTGTGTACACGGTTGGTCCTTATGGGTAATGAGTATGAAGAGACTTCCCTAAGGATTGGGTACAAAACAGGGACCACGGAGTCTCTTGAAGAAGCGGATTCCTCAGAGAAAATCTCCTTCCTTCTTCAGAGAATCTCCTATTTTTGTCACATGGTTTACAGAGTTCAACTTGGCCAGAGAATTGGTAGCTCAGAGCTGATTGGTCAGAGCAAGTGGGTGGCTGTGGAAATGTGCCACTGTGTAACACCAGCTGGTTAGAAGTTTGAAATGGCCCTTCACATATGTCCCCATTTGGTAAGTCTGGAATTAGTCCTGAAGCTTGAATATATGGGCCTGGAAATTCCAGCTTGGAGGTTATGAGCTCAGAGAGCAGTGAAATTCAGAGACAGAGACAGAGACAATATAGAAAGAGAGAGACAGACAGATAATGGGAGAGAGTCCTATTACATCGAAATAATTGCTCAAAAAGGCTCAGTCCCTCAAGTCAGTCCCTTAGGCCTGGGGACCTGGGTCATAGTTTGGCATGGATTCTATCTGACTCCTCCCGGTAATCCCAACCTCTACCCCAGGATGCAATGAGGAACCGTGGAACCTTCTGCCCAACCCCAAAAATGTGGCAGCGTGTACATCCTGAACACGTCAGGATCTCGGTTTTCCATCTGTACAGTGTGGGGCTTTGGCTGACTGGTATCTATGGCTGACTGGGTTTTCTGCTGCCTTAATTCTAAAAGCAGGAGCTGGAACTGAGACAGAGCCTGTGACTTCTCCTTCTGAGGAGGCTCTGGTTCCTGGCAACCCCATGGAACTGGGCAATGGCAGGTTTCCAAGGACAGATCAGGACTTCTGTACTTGGCCAGGCCAGGGGGCCAATTAACAGTAGGTTAATCACAGTTCAAAATGCCCAATCTACTTATTTACTGAGTCATTTTCGATGAGGTTAATGAATAGCTTTTGGATGGATTTTTAATCCCTGTGAGGCACCCATGATGTGAAGGTGACAATGTGCAATTAACAAGGCAACAGGTGACAAATGGCAGTGACCTTACAAGGAGAAGAACGTCCTATCCCAGACCCATTTGCTCTATAAATGGAGAAAGCGTTTTGAGAAAATCAGAACTGGGGATAGAGGGGATTCCAGGAGAAAGACATCTTGTAAATCTCATTGTGACTGATGCAGCTTTACAAAACCCAAACTTTTGTCATCTTTGTGGCATTACCAGAAAGAGTATCCAGATCAGGGAACAATCAGGTCTAGCCCTTTGTGTGAGCAGTAGACTCCTCCAGTTACTGTCTCTCAGAGAGGCCCAGGGGCCAATCTGCTGTGTTTGTGGGGGCAGGGCTCAGCATTGTTGGAGGAAAGAAGTGTCTGTCAACCTGAGCTCTTCAGTGGAGGAAAGCACTCACACAGTCCATTGAGCGGACACCCTGTATGCCAAAGAGGTGTGCATCCGAAACTCTCAAGGCCCCTTCAACTATGAGAGTGCCGGAGTCCATGTTTTTGAAGCTTCCCTTATTTGTAAATGAAGACTAGGACATGAAATGGCCTGTACTGTGGCCCAGGGGGAGGAGAACGAGAGCTGGCTTCTTCAAACTCACTGCATCTTGTTGGTAAAATGGCTGTGATATCAACCCGTAGCTACAGGGACTGGTGCCGAGGCAGCCCAAGTTCTGGGAGCACCAAGAACCCACTGAGGAAGTGAATCAAGGAGACATCCGAGTCATCCCCAGCTCTGGAGCTCGGGATCTCATGACTTAGATTTTCCACTCTTCCCCTGGCCTCCACCAGGAGCAGGTATGTTGGTTGTTCTGTCAGTCGCAGTAGGTCAGCCCTGTAGTCTGAGAGCATCGCATGCATGAGCTAGCAGCTGCCAAATCAGGTCTAGGAGCAGAGGGGCTTAGGAGTCTTCCTGTAGAAAGGCTACTAACCTTTAGTAGCCTTTAGTGGGCTCGTGGTACCATGAGCAAAGTACCATGAGCCCACTCAACTGGGGGAGAGCCAGCTTGCATTTTGCCAACAGCCACACATCTGTGCCTTAGTCTATCATGGCTCAGTAACTCTAATCATTACATATCCGCCTCAGGCTGAATCCCAAGTAGGGACCTATGCTGCTTGAGGATTTGTCCTTTCCAGGAATTTGCTCTCAGATATTAATGTAAAAGTAGTTTCTGGATTGCCAAAATGAAACAGCTTTGTTTGAAAAACTCAACAAATTTCTTGATGGGGAAGTGCTAGATCTTCAGGGCAGGTCACATTACAAAGTGCTCGTCTTATCAAAATGCAGATTCTGACTCAGAGTATCTGGGGCAGGCCTGCGGTGCCGCATTTCCAACACGCTCTCTCTCGGGGGTTGTTCCTTGTTGCGGGTTCCCGGCTGCAGCTGGAGTAAGAGAGACCGAACGAGGCGCTCAAACCCAACCCTAAACGGGCCAGGCCAGGGCAGCTGCCCGGTGCCTGGTGGGAAATGCCCAGGTGGGAGCGCCATCCTGGGGCATCAGGCAGATAAAAATGGTCACAGTGATGGTCACAGCACCAGGCTCACAGCCGGGATTCCAAGGGCCTGGTCTAAAGCACCTCTTTCCTTCCGTCGTT